>JABSTQ010010331.1:102500-206641 GCA_013358835.2 Ixodes persulcatus
AGCTACAAAATATCATGCTCGCTCTTTCATATGACCATGTCAGGCACGTAAAGGCCAATCAAGCAAGTAATTCAATTTTTTTTTGTAGGCTCCACGCCTGTGGCTGAACGGCGCAAGGCTTGTGAGTATACGCCAAGAAGCTCGAAAATGATCACGAACCTACAGAGAATTTATGTAAATTTAGCGAAGTGTTTTTGCAAGGACGCATATCATCACCTTCGTCGCACGTAACGTTAACGTTTTATCCTGTTTTGTTGTTCATTTCTTTGATTGCTGTGTGCAAAATAGTGAGAAATTTCTTCTGTATTTTCTACTGCCTTTTGAATAAAAATGAACGCAAAAGAACAAGCATTGCGTCTTTTTTGTGTCTCTGTCACTTTTGTTGTTTTGCTAGGTTTCTGCTGCTTTGCTGCTGGTCTCGCCTTTCAGTGCTGGCTTGTGTGCGTTTCAACTTTCAACGCACATTAACCAGCATTGAAATTCGAAAACCAGCCGCAAAGCGGCAGAAGCCTAGCAAAACAACACAAAAACCGGACAAAAAACTAAAAAAAAGCTACAATATTTATTTTTTGACTCTAGATGGCGAGAGCTACCATTCATCCATCCACGCACAATGGCTATGCCGTGTGGTTTCGGTTTTGGTTTCGCTGTGCCGCCATGTTGATTTTCGTACAACCTCCGGATACCAGGGGATTCAAATGGCGCTGCGGACTTTTAAGGTTTACCAATTCCCGTTCCATGGGTGGTATAGGAAGTTGCTCTCCTCTGACGACGCCTGGACGACCGTGTGCGCCGCCGGAGTTCCCGCCGCGCTCACCACTGAACTCTTTGACAATGTCATTGGCTGCCCGTAGTCTTCTGCCCAAGGCGCATGAGGAGTCCCAGGCTCTCTGTAGAGTCTTCGCGGGACAAATGTCTTCGAGCCAGGGTTAGGCGCCGTTCGCACACTTGCAATGGAGTGGGATGGGGGAGGCGGGGCCGGTTTTCGAGCCTCTTGCGACGTCTTGGGACCTGCAGTGCTGCGAAGCTGGTCCTAAGGCGTCACGGGGGGCTCGGGGGCCGGTCTTGTCTCTATCCGTCCTACTCGGTTGCGGGTGTGAACTGCGCTTTAATCTAAACTGGCGCAAACTTTCAGCTTTCTCACCCCGTATTTAGCTTCATTGTCATCAATTTATTTCCTTGTCACGTCTTATTTAAGTTTTCTGGATATCATTTTGTGACTCTAATCTACACGGCGGCAGGCGCACAGGCGTAAGGGTTTTAACCTCTCTGCTTCGCCTTGGACGCTGCCGTGTACGTGCCTGATCTGTGAAATAAAAATCAAATCAATTAAATCTAATTAAAGACTTGAGCGTGTTGGTGATCTACATTGACTTAAAACGAAAGAAACATACCTTTCGTTTTAAGTCAATTAAATCTACAAAAGTATTCCGCGCTATGCCCTTAGCGGTTACAAGCGAGAGATCGTCGCGATTTCAGACCCAGGCTGTTCCGCCTGGGTCTGAAATTGCGACGATCTCTCGCTTGTAACGGCTAAGGGCATAGCGCGAAATACTTTTGTGGAGTCCAGTGGTGAGCGCAGCGGGAATTCCGACGGCGAACCGCTTGGGTCTGAATTTGGGGCACCGGATGGTACTGCGCGGTACCAGTGGTTCTGCAGAACCAATGGAACCAGCCGGTTCCGCCTGGATCTAAAACTAGGGCACCGGTTTGTATCCCGTCTGGAACTGCGCGGTTCCAGGCGGGATACAAACTGGTGCCCCAATTTTAGATCCAGGCGGAACCGGCATTTTTCATTCCGGCCCGAATCAGACATTTTCGTACGACAGATACCAAAACAAACAACTGTTACTGAGGGTTATACGCTACACCTCTGTACACTTCTATACGGCAGAGCTTTTTTCCTCGACCTTTGTTGCATCATACTCGTCCACACAGCAATGTTCACAACGCCCGTGCCGCTTCGTGGCAATCAACGCGAAGCCGATATGTCCCTGTGTTCCTGTTCCTTCAGACGTGACCTAATCCACACTAGGGTCCATTTTGGCCGCTCCATCCGTCGCAAACTCTCCTCGCATGCGCTCCAAGGTTGAAGTGGTCCGCCGTAAAATAATGACTGGATCTTTTCATCACCAAGTGAGCCAGTTGAGCTAATTCGCACGGGAAACGCACCGTCGGTCATCTGGCAGGGTCTCCTTCATGACTTCGGCTGCCGAAATTCCGGGGTAGCTGACGCGGTAACTCATTCGTCCAAACGTTTGGACATCACACGAACAGTTCTGGTCGGTGAAGCAACACAGTTGAGGTGTCT
This sequence comes from Ixodes persulcatus, assembly GCA_013358835.2. NCBI lineage: Eukaryota > Metazoa > Arthropoda > Arachnida > Ixodida > Ixodidae > Ixodes > Ixodes persulcatus. Next base: position 104,812 of record JABSTQ010010331.1, read on the forward strand.
TAACAAGCTCAATCAAATCCACACGTAGTATTGATCAGGGACGGAGATCCTGGTCCGGTGTTCCGTTCCTGAGGTCCATGTACACGGCAAGTGATCAGGTTTTTTGCTGATCTTAACCGGGCACGACGTTTCACGGCATACCGCACGCCGCTGCGGGGTCGAGGAGCAAAGTACCTTGCTCCTCCGGACGCAGATGACTCGCGATAGCCCCAGGAGATCACGCTGGCGGTGGCCGCCCACAGGAAGAGAGTCTGGAGAAGCCGCTCAACCCCAGGCTATCGTCGTCTCGTGTCCGTCAGGCCTGGACGAGTTCTCCGGGATTAGAACGGCTCCGCGACGCCGGCGCCGCTGTCGGATACTGGACCTTGAGCACGTTGGGGGTCATCCATGGCGTCCTTCGCAGTGGCACTCCGTCAACGGGGTGATCTGTCGGGTTGACTCTCTACCCCGCACCTCCACCACTTGTCGCGGCTACTCCTTTGCGTGATCGCGTAAAGGACACAAGACGACTGGATGACATTTTCCATAGTCCGCTGGCGCAGCCCTGTGCCGGCAACTTCACAAACCATGTGGCCGACCCGAAGGCTAACACAACGCGGCCGCCCCCACTTTAGGACCGAGGGGCGAGCAGGGAGGATAGAAGGGTAGGAGAGGACATGTTGTCGGCCGCGTAGCCTCCACAAGTCATGCTCCCTTGACGCCTCGCCTGTATCTAATTTTCCTCCTTACTCTCCTCACTTATCAGCCCAACATGACCACATCACGTGACCGTAGCTAGCCTTCATCTAGCCTTCGATCTGATAAAAGCTACCGGACGGAGCGCGCGCAAGCCTGCAAGGAATCCTTCTACATTCAAACATCCATCTCGCACGTGACATGTCACGCGCACCAATCGCCAGAGAGATCTGCGGTCATGTTGGGCACAATATCTTTTAAACTTATGACTAGGCTTCACCAATATTGCAATGTGCCCCCTCCTAGTACTTATAACTTCCTTGGGGGCGAGGGCTCTCCAGAGTCCTCGTGGCCGAGCCAGTGCCCGGTTACGGCCATAGACCCAATGGAGTCGATTTCTGGGTAAACCGGGTGCTCAGCAGCGCTTGTGTGGTCGCAGGCGCTCATTACTTCAACGAGTCGGCAACTCATTCCTCTATCGATAGATTGCGAAACTAAAATAAGAAACAAATACCATGTTCATATAAGGAAGTGCTAACGTTTTAATTATGACTTTTGACGCCGTCGAGCTAGCTTGAGCGGCTTCCTAGCCGTTTGCGACGACGAAGCCGCTTAAAATCCAACATGGCGCAGGCCCTCCACCGTTCCCTGCTGCTGCTCCCTACCGCCGGTACCGCGGTAGGTTTTGTTTGGAAATTTGCGGTTCGGGAGTGCCATGCCACTTGTTATGGCAAAGAATTGTAAGTTCTGCTTGCCTACCTTGAGTCCAGCAGTTGACAGTCCGTTACTTGTTGGCGTCTTCCAGGGAATCGAAACAGATGCAATTTTCGAACTCGTTGACGCATTTATTCAGTCATTTGCATGACAATGAAAAATATTTTACACTATCACTTTAGACACGCGTTGCGATGCGGAAAAAACAATAATGCGCTATGTATCTACGTCAGCAAGTGGTGCTACAGTTGAAGATACAATGTGCGACACTGTTAGCGCGAACACGACAGTGCTTTTTCACTTCAAAGGCTATCGGCGGGCACCAAATATTACTGCTATAGTTCGCCAAGTGACTGTTTAAAGTTTCGTAAACTCAAATGCAACTATGGCGCGAGAATATCTGTCTTCGCGATTGAAAAACACAATACAGTCATGTCTCGCTTAAATGGTCGATCGTCTCGGTCACGCCGCTATATAGGTCATATTTTGGGGGACTGATATCTGTCCCCATACAATTCTAACTCGTCACGTTAAATGAAGAAACCCGGAGTACGGACTAATGACAGCTAGCTTGGGTACAAAATGGGTCAATACGTGTTTTTTTATCTTTTTATTGTGGTCTCTGTAAATAAAAACGCAAACAAGGAAAAATATATTAGTGAGACAAAAGAATCGTAAAGCTCTTCAGTTACAGAATTTACCCAGAGCTTCACCATTGTCAGATAAGACAATGGTGACTGACAATGGTAAAAATGTTCAGGAGTTTCCAGGCCTGAATCACTTGCAGTTCTTTTCCTACCCCAGTTGAAGATGACAAAAATGAACAACATACCACCTTCACCGTTTATTATTTGTGATCTTGGCATTGATTCATGATTATGGATGCCTGGAGAATTGTTTGGGGAACTGGAGATGTCCATATTAAAGAGAAAATACTGTAATAGCAGACAAATGTTTGTTTCCGTGGCATGAAAACACAATAATTATAATTTCTGATATGTGTTACATAGAAGGAAACCCGTTGTGATGTAAATATGCGGCCCTGCCAGAGAATTGTATGCGAACAGCCCTATCGGTGAGGAATGTCTAAAAATATATTAAATGGTTATTGGTTGTGGAAATTCCAATACCAACCTGAACGTATAATATGATAAAACATCAATTGTTCAACCTGTGTAATAAGACGACAACGCAAATTTTAGTGGGTCAGATACTGTCCAGCAAAGCTTGAAATCTCAAAGAGTGAAACTCTTAAAGTAGTAGTTTGAATTCTAGCCGCCAATGGTCCTTATCACTGGTTCGAAGCAACAGATCTCTCCCCCTCCCCCTCCCTCCTAAAAAAAAAAACTTCCTAAAGGTTGTTTTCCACCAGCAAGCTAACAACTTGTCTGAACAAAGTGGATGATCAGAGGCTTCTATTAGTCTATGATCCTTGCTCCATAAAAATCATGCAAGGAGAAACCTGCTGACGCAGTGGACAACATTGTCTCTCGAGGGTCTCAAGAAGCACATCCGAAAGATTTCAAGCCCAGTTGAAAGCTCGTGACATTCTGTCTGGTCCATGCAAATAAATCGTTAACACAATGTATTGTTCTTCGGGCAAACTTATCCGTTGCTTACTTACAGACCCGAACCAAAATCTTTAGAGTCATATTTCTTAATACTGTGTAGACCTTGCTAGTCTGTAGACCACTTTGGTATTTCTCATTTCTCTTGGCCTCTTGATGAACTTCCGATACCTGTGGCTTGCGCCGTCAAGTTGAACCACGAGTTGAAGCAGGTTTTCCTGGTGCGGCAACCGAGATCCTATGATGTCCATGGGATGGACCAGCCACTTCACTGTTTTATCGAAATAAATAGCGCGAAGGTCAAATACAAACTGACAGAACAAGCGTGGGCTAGTTGGATAATGCATATCCAACTAGCCCACCTCAATATTTTGGTGCACTTCACTGTTTTTTCGCATTTTTGCTGCATGTGTGTTCTCTACCCTCTCAGGATCTGCACAGGACAATGTAAGAACACATTAGTTTGTCTCGTCGCAACACATACACTTGCAGAAGAGAAACAGGGCTACGAAACATTCCATAGGGCTGCTCCTACTATCCTTTCGTTTTGGTTATCATCCGCTTTGCCCCAGCCATTCTCGATTTACATCCCAGTTGACCGTAGATTAGACTGCTTAGATCACTATGCCGGAACCTAGCATGGTGATGGTTACATATTCAGCTTGATAGGTTGGCCAGCAATCAAGTGCACTTCACAAAAAAAAGTGACCACGGACACTACCTTTTGTTTATTGGGGTTCCCTGCCCCTGAGGCTTGTTGGAGTGATTGTCATGCATTGAGAATCTGTATGGATACACAAAAAAGAACACATCATGCAGATGTTGCCATTTTATGTGCAGAAAACGAGAAAAAAAAATGCCTAACGTGAGTTTTAATTGTTTTGAAGGGAGTGCGTTCCTGGGTGTAGAAACTTGCGAAAGAGTTACACATAGAAGGACGGATAGCACATCTCGCAATCAAGCTCTGCTGTCTGCATTCTGCCCTTCTATGCGTAAATCTTACGAGATTTTAAGTGTCTTTCGAAATTAAATTATTTTACTATTAAGCTATTTATTTCTGAAATAAATAAAACATGGAAAACTAGTCGAAGGGCTCTCAAAGCATCTACACGAGAAACATTAATAAAAACAGGGAAACATAATAAAATATGAACTCTGTGAAATATTATAAAACTGGCAGTATATTTATATATAGATTACAATTCACTCGATGGTGATTTACACCTGTTGTGCCACGAAATGGACGAGTGGTAGAGGAGGTGAGATTTTCCAACAGTCTAGAAATCATAAAATATTTGCAGGACGATCTTCATCCAAAAAGCCACGTGCTAAAAACTCTTGCCGAATACTGTGCATCGCAATAAAATCACTGTGGCATTTTGTGAATTTCAAAAATGAAACGATATATTCAATTACCTAAAAGAGTACATAACCCTCAAATGGTGCAATTTGTGGCTGGAAGATCAGCTTAGGAAAAGTTTCAATTGGGGTGAAAACTTCTAAACTCACCGTCGTCAGTTGCGATCGGAACGAACGGGTGCTTCTTGTCCTCGACGCTGCTTGGGCACCACTTTGCGTAACCGCACAAATGAGGTAGCTCAAAGAAACGAAACGCCTTCCACTCGCCCGAAAGTGCTAGGCTCGCGCAGTGGGATGATCGTGGCGCCGACGCTCGACGCACCGAAGGCGAGCGAAAGCGCGAAAGCACCGAGCAGACTCACGGACGCCTCCACAACGGTCCACCAGTTTCGGAGCGGCACTGTTACTTTTTTATTGGGTAACTGTAACTGTTCAGGCCGTTACAGTTACTTTTTTTTTACTATATAAATTGAACCCACTGCCGCGGACGTGGAGAAATTGCCATCTTGAAGTATTTTTCTCCAAACTTCTCGCTGACAAAAAAAAAAAAAGCGTGGCTACGTTATAAACAAACAAAAAACAGCCTGGTTCAGCCCACGACCGAGGATGTACGACATTCGAGTTAGCACGAAACCGGGAGATAAAGGAAGCGGCGCCCGCGGTGGTAGGGGCGGCAAACAATGTCTGTTTCACCGACTGTGGTTCACTCTTCTCTCGTGCGTACCATCTGTGGGTGTTGCTGGTCGTGCAATTTCTCCGAGTATTCCGTCTGGGCTATGTCTGGGATATGTCCGTGCTGTCGTTTTTACTACCAGTCGTTCGCCGTTTCCTCATCCCTAATAGATTCAAGAAAGCCGTCCCCAAATTGTGCAGAAAGCCGGCGCTTGTTTAATTTATTATTTCTCTTCGAAGCCCCTCTAGTGAACACGACTTCCACAGTTGGCGTTTCGGACATAGACGCCGCGGTGGTCGTCGCACACTCGTAAAGCACCTGAAGCTAATTGTCCCCTTTCCGCCTATATTCTTTGGAAGCTGCTTGACATGCTATGTTTAGGCCTGCTTCCGAGTAAATACCAGAATGTAATTATGTGACCATCTCTGTCCTCATTCGTTTCGGAGTAAAAAATAAACCAAAACGTTCACTGACGCGGGCCGATGACAATATTGAAAAACGGTTGATTCTAAGTTATAACAATCATAGCATATAAATTATGCACATCAAAATGCTGAAACGGCGAATGACGCAAAAAAAAAAATGTAACGAGAAAGTAACGGCGTTACTGTTTTTGCAGTAATTGTAACTGTAACACGTTACTTTTTGAAACCGGTAACTGTAACTGTAACAGAGTTACTTTTTCTCTCTAGGTAATTGTAACTGTATCACTGTTATTTTTTACTGGTAACGTGACCATGACTGGTGCAGAGCGCAAGCGCGCATTGAGCTCAGGCAGCGGTTTTGTTTTAGAAGCGCTAAGAACAGAAACAGACTGTCACAGAATTCGAGCGTTTTGTGTGTTTGGTTTTGTATTGATTTTAGAGCGCAGCTCTTAGGCGCCCGTTTCCGGCTTGAGCGGCGTCGGCGTCGCCGTCGGCGTAACCGCGCGGTGCGTGATGGGTAAATTTCCCCGCTAAATCTAGAGGAAAAGTTTCCCCGCTAAATCTAGCGGACAATTTTCCCCTCTAAACTTAGCGAAACATTTTCCCCGCTAAATTTAGCGGAAACTTTTGCCCGCTAAATTTAGCGGGAAAAAATTCCCCGCTAAATTTAGCGGAAAAAATTTCCCCGCTAAATCTAGCGGAAAATTTTCCCCGCTAAATTTAGCGGAAATATTTGCACGCTAGCGGAAAAATTTCCCCGCTAAATGTAGTGGAAATCTAGCGGAAAATTTTCCCCTCCCCCCGAGGTCACGTGATCCCTCCCCCCCCAGGGTCACGTGACCCCTCTTCCCAAATGGAGGAGAAGGGGAGGGAGGGGGAGGAGGGAGGAGGAGGGGAGGAGAAGGTGAAGGAGGAGGACCAAGAGGAGGGAGGAGAGGAGGAGGAGTAGCAGGGAGAATGAGGAGGTGAGGACGAGGGACGAGGGGTATACCCTCCCCTTAGTACCCTTCCCTCCTCCTCCTCAAGAGCTGCGCTCCAATTCGGCATTACAGGGTGTTGTAAACGTCTTTCATTTTTTCTTTTTGTTCTTGCCGTCTACCCGGCTGACCCGGCGCGTTGAGCGGCGGGGTTCGAGCCTCATCCGCTTTTTGTTTTATGACCCCTTGGCCCCCTCGTCGGTTGAGAGGGAGGGTTCGGGCATCGCCCGCTTCCTGCTTTATGACCCCCTGGCCCCCTCGTCCCGAAGACGTTTCTCGCGAGGTTGTTAGTTGGTAGCGATGAGCCGACTCGCTTCCCGGAATGTTGGGAATAGCGTCCAGAAGTCCGAGTGGGGGTGCGCTTATATGGTTAGCTGGGGTAGGCTCACTGCGGTGCTTGCCAGTGTGACGTGTTTTCTTTTTTTTTGTATTTTGTTGTTGCAACTGCAGAAAAACAATTCCTTGTTTTTGGGCGAGGGAGAGTGGGGTCTGCCCCTGGAATTTGGGAAGTGAGGACCGCGGCTTGGTTCCGAACCGAAGTCGAGGCAGTGTGCGCGAAGACTTGGCCGGGGGGTGAACGCAACGCCAAGTTTGGGCGGGACTGCGGTAGCGACGGAAGGCTGAGCGCGGGAAGAGTTTGTGCTCCCTGGTCCAAGCTGCTTTGGGCGCCCAAGTGTGTGTGCGTTCGTGGGTGAGTGCTGTGCCGAGGAGCCACGCCGACAGCACCCAAGCGCACATCGACCTCCCGGGTTCGGTCGGCATCGCAAGAGGCCGCGTCACCCCCATCACGCACCGGACTCAGGTTCGCGCCACTCACCCCCATATCACTTTGTATAGTTTATCCCCCTTTTATTAGTTTTTTTTAATTCTTTGAGTTCAAGAACGCGGCAGAAAACGTTCCTTGAATGAGCGCCGTGGTTTCATGTATAGATATTAACGTATAAGATAAGTCGCGCCTGAGCGCTTCCTCTGTGGGGCGGTCCGTTGTGCCTTGCTGTCGGAAGTTTTGTTTGTCTTGTTTTATGTCTATCGGATTTTCAGTTAACCATTTTGTGGTTGAAAAGAAAGGAGTCTGTATTGTTCCTTCTCCCCTCACCGTGAGCCCGTCACCAGGGCGCGGACCTACCGTCCGGTCAGCGGTCCTATCAAAATTATAAATTTGTTTGCATAGGATATATTTTTTTCACCGAACCTGTGACACAAAGTGCGATGTTTACACGAACTTTAAAAAAAAAGTTATATTTTTATGAATACGTAATTTGTATTTAGTGAAATAATATGCAGTTATAACTAGAGGTAAATGAAGTTTGATTCATTATTGTTTTGTTAAGTTTTTAGTAATGAGCGCCTCCGACCACGTGAGCGCTGCTGTACACCTCGATGGTGGCGCCATCCGTGTTTCGGCAGCGGAACTCCCTTTTTGTCCGGAGGCAGGCCGAGCAGCAAGCCAAACACTCCGAGTTCCCTGTTGAGCTCCATCGTTCTCCTCAAGAGGGCAAGAGATGAGGGGGAAGGGCTATCGGCGCTTTCCCCCTCTCTGGGTCGTTAGAAAGAGTGAAAGTTCCGGATGAGAACTTCGCCGGTGTTGAGTGTCTGCAGTGCCCGAACTTTGTTCGCGCTTTCTTTCCCGTTTTAAACTCGCAAACTTAATTAGAGCCACGGGCTTGGATAGAAACAGTCCCTCGGTCATCGGGACACCATTGCTCGGTCATAGGGTGCACGAATAACGACAGAAAGCGTCGAATACTGTCCGAGGACATATGTAGATTGCAAGGAATCCGGCAAACCGAGAACGGCTGCAATGTCTTTAAGCTCCATCGCTTTCCACATGACCCCGGTCTCCGGCGGCAGTGGATTGCGTCCGTAAACCAAAAAGACGTTTCCTCAACGTCATTTTCTCGACTGTGCTCGGAACATTTTGTGAATGGAGCGCGCACCGAACGCTGTACCGCCAATGAACATGTGGAACACTCGCAAGGTGCGTGCGAGTTTTCTCGTGATGATAGCTGTTTCAGCTTGTAATATTTTGTAACTGAATTTATCTTAATATTGATATTTTGCAGTGGTGACATTGACTCGATTATATCATCTACAACACTTAGGTGGAGGCCCATTTCCGCCGCCGGGTGTCGCTGGAAATTGTTGAAAATTTAGTTCTATCGGTTTTCCTGAATCGCGATCTCCTGCGCGATACCAGAGAGCGGGCAAAAGCGCTCCTTGGAGTGCCGCTGGTGTTTCCATTGATTGGGCGCTTTAGGAGCGCTGGATATTCGCTACATGGTACGTCTCGCGTGTTGCAATCTGCGTTTTCGAGCCCAGTGTGCACGTTTCTTTCTTCGAGTCATGGCATCCGCCAGTGCGGCGACGGGCGGTAACAGCGGCAGCGAACGCGCCAGTAATAGAGATTGGAGCTGTGAGTACTCCAAATATTGCATCAAATAGGTAAAATACTTCGTGGCTGCTTTGAGGCTTTCTGTGGTTTGATATAAGTACATCTAGAACGTCTTCGTTGTTCACCCACAAGGAAATATAAGAACACGGACACGCAAGATAAAAGCAGTGTAGCAAAACGATCGGTGGCAGCTCCGGGTGTTTACAAAAGTTAATTGAGGTTCCCGTGTCGTGTATCGCTTGTTGATTAGTAAAAATGGCTACGTTGAAATAGGCCCGCTGCAAGCAAGAATTGATTAATGGTTCATCATTTCCAGTTATGCGGAAAGCGATGGAGCTTAGAAACATTGCAGCCGCACTCGCCTTGCCGGATTCCATGCAAGCTACATAGGTCCTCGGACAGTATTCGACGCTTTCTGTCGCTAGTCGTGCACCCTATCACAAATCCATGCTGTCCCGATGACCGGGGGACTGTCGCCATCGAATCCCTTGGCTCTAATTAAGTTTGCGAGTTTAGAACAGAGAAGAAAGAGCGAACGAAGTTCGGGCACTGCATACACCCGACATTGACGAAGCCTCTCATCCGGGACTTTCACTCTCTACTGACCCAGCGAGGGGGAAAGCTCCGGTAGCCCTTTCCCCTTTTTTCTCTCGCTCTCAAAATGGCGCTACCCACGATAAAACGGTCTATACTTCGTTTCACCTTATGTCCAGACGCAGCCGACCCTACGAGCTGATGCGACCAATCAGACAGCGACAAAAGGGCACCATCATGGTGTTCGTCATGTTCCTGTCCGTGTTCTTGCATCGCTGAACCAATCATAAACAAAGAAAGGACCAGTGACTTGGGCTTTCGACGCTGCTTGATCGGTCTCATTAGCTCGTAGCGTCGGCTGCATCCGGACTTAAGCTGAAACAAAGTATAGGCGTCAAGTCATTAATTATTGCACTCCTCCCAGATACCTTCAAAAAATTGCCTGTCTTTTCCCTATGCAGTAACTTCCACTTAAAGGGACCATGAAATTACCTTTTTACTTTTGCCAAATAACTTTTACATTAAACCGTCAATGCTCACTGAATGCCGAACAGGCATCCGTTTTCGTTCCGTTTATTAACTTCTACACAAAAAATTAATGAAATATCGACTTTTTCTTTCTCTCCAACTGACCGCAAAACAAGCTGCGGCGTAATTTTGACGGTCGTGACGTACCCTGTTTCCGGAACCGGAAGCTCTCTCGGCAGTAGGAGATGGGAGCGTTAGCGGCGGCGAGATGGCGGTGTGCCGGTAGGTTTTACTGCGCTGATGTCACCGACGTATTTTCGAAATCGGCGCCTCTCATCGCCGCGATAGGCATGGACACATCACAGCTGAGCGAAATTCAATGAGATATGTTGCGCTACAGCGACAGCATGGGACTAGTCCCATACGCCGGTATGCCTGTTGGGAAGTGCGGCCAGTCTTCCGGTGAAGACTCCAGCCCAACTGTCGTTGTTGGTAGGAGGCGGCCCGTGTTTCCATCTACGGCAAAGCGACGTAGATGGAAACAAATTGCAGCGGAGTTTTTCGCGGCTTCGGAGATGCAGGAGCGAGCCGACGTTAAAAAAAGATACGTTTGAACTACGACAGTCTCAGCAAGAGCCACATAAATACCTGCTCACACTCGGAGCGGACGCGCGCATTTGATGGAAGTGCTGTATTCGCGCTGTTGGTAAGCGCTTCGGGACCGATCTTTTACGATTGCAACTCGATACTGACGTGACACTCGGCAAAGGAAGGTTGGACCGGCATTGCACGTAGCTCCCACAAACTGTTATAGCTCTTCAGTGACGTGCAGTCGTGTCAGAATAAAAAATGGCATACTAATAACAAAGTGTACATACCGTGTTACGAAGGTAATCCATACGGCGTTTATTTGAGCTCTATATCACACAAAACAAGAAGATAGAATCGACGAGAGTCCCTTTTCGACGACAGTGTTCATCAACACTGCCTCGGAAAACAAGAGGAAGAGATTGACCTCACCTCTTAATCTAAAATTGAGGTCAGCGATCAAACTATAATACGGGAAGGGTCCACAAGGGTCGCCCGGGCATATTCCATTCAGCACGCCAGCCGGTCGTGGGCAGACGGTCTTGGCCAAGTACCGTTGAAACAACGCTGTTCCGAGTCGGAGTGCCTGCTACGCCGCTAGGCCTATCCGCCAAGCTCGCTTGGTCGGAGCCGGTGGATTCGTCGCCGTTGTAGCTTTTCTCGGGTGTTTGTGGATCCAGCATTCTTGTTCGTCGTGGTCTGTCTCAAGTACTTTTTTCTTGCTGCTTCAAGTAGGGACGCGCGAGAAGAACACGTAGAAAAAGAAACGTTCTTTGGTCGTCGCGAAGTAGTAACTGAGCGACGCTGTCGGCCCTACTGCGCAGGTGCAGTAGTTGCTTTGTTTACCACACGATAGATGGCGCTTGGCTCTCAGCATTATCAAATTTGGCAATTTTCGTCACATCTTTAATTATGCTACAAAATGTGGATCTGAATATTATTTAACAAAACTTTTAGGAAACACTCGCCGGTTATCTATTGTTTACGATCACGTTGCTGGTGTGGTAGGCTCTTACCCAATAGGCGACGTGGATTCGGCTGACGTGCTGCGTTTCCGCGGATGCATCGCAGTGAAAAGGCAGAGAGCTTTCGAAGGAAAGAAGGCGCAAAAGAGTCCAGTTTTCTTTTAAAAGTTCTATAGCGAAGAATTTTTTTTTGGCTCCCTATTTTGTGTGTTTTTGTGTTTCTTTTCACACCTTTTACGACGATCGGGGGATGAAATTCGATTTCCGAATCGTTTCATGGTCCCTTTAAGAAAAATCCCAACGCCCACACCCTTTGTCCCGATGTCGAAAAACGCTGTCGCAAAATACAACAATAACAACAAAAGAACACAACGCTGTTATCGTAAATTTATAAAATAAAAAGTAACGCAAAAGTACCTGGGTTACTTTTCATCGGGAACGTTAACGCGTTCCTTTATTTTCTACGTATCGAGTAAAGTATTTCGTTGCTTTTTTACGTTAACGCCTACAACACTGGGTTTGCGACATGAACCCCCCTCGCTAAAAGTGAAACTGAGTCTGCTGATAGTTTTCATTGTTTCAGAAATTTCAGGAATGGGCGTTCATCATAGCCGTAACTTACACGACTGCCAAAATGCGCGCAAAGAAAATGAAAAAAAAAAAAAAAACTTTAGAGACCCTGAAAGGTTTATAATCGCAAGGTCGTTTACTCTGCCAAAAAGGTGCACGTTTTTTTGTTTTTTTAAATATATTTCTACACATTAATTAGCGCATTACCAGAACAGTTTAATATTAAGGAGTCTTAAAGAACTGTTTTTCCATGTCCGATACGGTACGATAGGCCCTCCGGTGCGAACTGCGCATGCGCTACCGCAGAAGATTCTTATATGGGCAGTTCGGATACCGGAGGGCCGATCGTACGGTATCGGACATGGAAAAACGGTTCCCTCAAACTCCCTAGTCTTGTCATCTCCCGATGACGCTAGACAGACAATACGTGAAATTGCTCCCGTATCGTACCAATTTATCATTTTTATTGTTGTCCCGAGACATTCGCGTCTTTAGAACTGCATAACGACGTATTTATGAGAAGAAAGGACGCACGACTGAAGACAGGTAGGTTAACCTAAAACCCCGATCACACTGCTGATAATACGTCGTACGAAAAGACAGTCCGCAGACGCTGTCTGAGGCATTCCGTGTATGGCGGTCATACAAACACTGTCTGAAGACACGTTCAATACACACACATGTGCGAAGGGAATTGAACATGCTTCATACATGTCTGCAACGTCACTGCAACATGCACAAACTGCACTACTCTTTTGTGAGCCGCATTTTTAATTCCGATAATCAGTAAAAAAAGTCATTATTATCGTAATAAATAAATCTAATGTCCCCGACTTGGATCCGAATATTTAGAAAATCGCAATACGTGGGTGTGACACCATTGCTGTGTGTTCTTCCCAAGCCACAGTCTCGATCCGTAGAAAAACCTGGGAAGCAAACTGAACCTCCTGGAAGCCTGAAAGTGGCGGCCGACATTTAGCGAAATCCAAGCTTTCTCGGAGCCCCGAAGGAGCGAAGCTAGGATGCTTCTTAAAGGTTTGTTATACAACAACAACAGCAACACAGTGATGGATGCATCTGACCTTTCGCAGCAGGTTCTGTAGCGGACGAAATATTGGCTTGGAGCAGCCACTGACGCTTTTGGAGCAGATGCCGACTTCCGTTAGCAACTTGGCGCATCACTTGATAATGAAACTGCGATTGCATCGCTAAATGAGTTCATATCTGATAACGATCGAAGGTTCCTCTTTGATACCAGAGCACATTACTTAATACCTTTTGAAATAGAAACAGATAGTGCTCAAGAGGAACGCAGAACCTTCTTTTTAGGAATAAGCCTTTGGTCAAAGTAGGTTCCATTCACGATGTGTACTAAAACAATTGGTTGAAAAATAAATCGTAGCACAACACTTCACTTGGAATAAAACCTCTCTCTTCTCCCACTGTTACACCCGGTAGTTTATTTAGCCTATAAACATTAATTTCTCTAAAATGCATGCCAAAACTATCATATTTGCTAAAGCGCCTGTAAAACAATTGCGTTTCTATAGTTTAATGAACCTACAAAACGCAATTCTTTAATATTATAAACTGCAAAAACAGCTGCCCACAAATATATACACCTGCGCTTTAAAAGTGACGCTGGTCTTTGGCGGCTTTGAAAACAGAGTGAAGTGAAATTTCGTTGCCTTTCAATTTACAGCTGCACGGGAACTACCTTCACTAAAATATGAACCCTGCTTTTTTGTGTTTTTTTTTTTTTTGTCTTAATAGGCGCAGTTTTTTTTTTTTTTTTAAATGAAAGATCACACAATCAAGACAAAAAAGGTAGACCTGTAATAGTACTAAGAATAATTTCCCCGAGCCTATCGCACTAACCCAGGAGCTCCCCCATTCGAGCCGCTGCTCCTAGCACTCCCGTGCAATGCGGTGAAGCTCGCCGCGCGCGGGCGCAGGTGAGAGTCGGCACGGAGGCATGCGGCAGACATGACAATCGAGTGACCGCCATTCTACTATTTTCCTATGGCTTCTCGCAAATTTTAGCTGCTGACATCGCCGACATCGACTGAAAATGTAGACGATGTCGGTGTTTAACCCGCCTGGGCATTAACCGGCCAGCGCTGTTGACGATCAATCTCAATACTTCGTTTCGCCTTAATTTAAAGTGCAGCCGACGCTACGAGCCAATGGGACCAACGAAGCAACGTCGAAGCCGACATCGTGTACGTGTTCTTTCATCGACTCAGCCAATCAAATGCAGCGAATGTCCCGTGACTTGAGGTTTTAGTTTGCGTGTTGCTTATTGTATGTACGGTGTGTACATATGCTTTCAAATACATATTTTTTCCATTTTCCTTTCCTCCTACTTCTCCAAATATTAGGCTGAACCAATTATAAAATATTTTTAGTTTTTGCTTTGCTTACGTTTATTTCGGCACGGGTTTGGCGCAATTAGCCCAAATGACACTTTGTGGCAGACTCGTTCATAGCGCAATTTGGCGCAAATGGCGCAGCACCCCATCACTGAAGAACAACAACAGCAACAACAGCAATAGCGACAGCAACAACAACAACTACAACAGCAAAATAAACAGAAGCAATAACAAAAACAACAGAAACAATAACAGCAACAATGATGTATGGAGTATCATGCAATGCGGTTGTACAGTAGTTACGTTAGCGGACCATGATGAGTAGCTGCAACTGCCTCCTAACCGGTGCACATTACATGAAGATGGAGTGAATAGACAGGCGAGCTGGTTTATGTTACACATCTTCGAAAATCGGAGACAAGGGACGAAAAAGAGGGGGGAGCACAAAACGTCTCAACGTTTTGTGCTCGTCCGACTCTTCGACTGTCGTCTCCAGTTTTCAAAAATGTAGCACATGACATGATCTATGAGTCCCTTAGACACATCGGAGCGTCATAAAGATATAGGAACAGAAACGAATAAAAGCTGCACGTTTAAACTTAGCTTTGGTTTGGTCCAAAAAATGACAACCCCCCCCACCCCCCCCCCCCAAAAAAAAAAAAAAAAAAAAAAAAAAACAGTTTTTGTTTTACCACAGACACATACGACGCCCACAGAACCGCGTCGTTGCGCGGTAATACCTTAGAATCTCAATACCAATTGGTCCACACCGCCAAATACTCAGCACGGAGTGAAACAAAAAGGCGGCAGCTGAGGCATCGACTTTAAAACGTGCATACTTTGCCGACAATATATAGCTGACCCCGGTACACTTGGGTGATCGGCGAGACTGATTAAAACTTAAAACAAAACTAAGCTCTTTTTTTGCGACTAGTTCACAGTTATGAGGTTAAGCGGAACAATCTTGAAGTCAAAATTGTGCTACAGTTCACACCGCACAAATAGTCCGTTGGCAACATAAGACAAAACATCGAATTTTAAATATGCATAATCTGCACACGACATGGATCTACTAAATACGGCAAGTTTAGGCGATTAACGAAACAAAAATTGGATTGTGTGCATGTTTATACAGCCTAGAACTCTGTCTGCCTCAACGGGCGACGAGTCTCCCAGCTGTAGATGAGCAATTTTGCCAGTGCAGTACAACCTCTAGCCTGGGGTCTTTAACGTGCACCACGCAGTAGTGGTACACGACCACACGCCGGTACGATGCTCATCCAGATCGAAACAGGCAAGGGTGGGGATTGAACCCAGGATCACTGGGTTCTGCAGCGCGAGCTTTCGCTCCACCCTCTCCGAGCTGGAGGGCGCTAGCCCACTCGGCCACCGATCCTTTCTTTTTTTTTTTTTTTCCAAAAAAGATTTCCCTGCGATTGGTGGCGTTTACATGGATGCGACCGTAGCGCATCGAATCCAGATGTGACTATTTTAATTGGTAGTAGATGGGTAGAAGAGGAAGAAGTAGGAAGAAAGGGTGCGTGTGATTGGTCCCTGTTCGATTCGATGCGCTATGATCGCATTCATGTAAACCCAGCCATTGACGAATTTGTTAGCAGCTACAAGATCGAGCTCCGGGCTTTCTACGGCCATGCCGAGCACGCGCCCTCGTGCAGCGCAAGCATCGTTCAGGGCAACAGGCTCGTGCTCGTAGATTCAGCTTCGCTCGCAGTGAATGTAAAACGAACTATAGAAGGCGATAAAATGTTTGTGAGCGAACTTCTTCAATTCGTTTTCCCCGGTTTGCGATTCCGCCATCTTCTCGAATAACCCCGAGAAAGTGCGGGCTCGCGCAACTAGGTAGCCGCACAGATGAGCGCCGCTCTTGGTACTTCTCGGGAACTATGCTACCGGCGAGATTACGAAACGTGCTCTCTCTCTCGCCTCGAAGAGTGCGGCAGTCGTTCCGTGCTTTTTTACGCGTGGAAAGAAAAGGAGAACGCGCCCATTCACCTGCATATCCGAGTGCGCAATTCTCGTTCATCTTCGATGTCGACTCTGTGTTTGTTTTCGCCGTTACGGCGGCGGCGTCGGTGCTTCTGCTCCGAGCTGTAGTGTATACCTTGGTTATCCTCGCCTTGCCTTAAAAAAGGCCATACATTGTGTATGAAGCGGTATCTTTCTCGGAGAATCGCTGGGAAATTGCAGTTATGCGTTCGCCTCGGGAGATTTTACTTCTGGAACAAGCTGACGTGAAGGGGGCGGTGCGCACATTCGCGTCTAGATTGTTCCTGAATTCGCAAAGTCAGGATTCCGCGTGGGGTGTGCATGGGTAACGGGAGGCAACCCTACGGTCTCCTTTAGATGACTCTTGGGGACGCCAGCCCGGCTTCATGCCGTTGTCCTCTGCAACCCCAAGACGGCTAAGAAACACGACAGTGAAGATGTCCTACATGCTGGATTCTTCTTCTTTATATTTCTTTGTCTTCTTATGTTGATGTGTTAAAAAAAAAAGAATGAGAGAGAAAGTAAGTCGTGAGTCAGCTCTGTGTCTGTGTCACTTCTTCTACTTGTCCTTGTGTTCGTTTGCGCTGTTTTATTTCTATGTTCACAATGCACCACCGACTAGCCCACCTCGAAACATTACTAAGAAACAGAAGTCGGGAATCATCGAATGACTCTTCTCTTCCGAGTGCTGTTATCTCGCAAGGACTGTGCCCCGTTTTTCTCAGAAGATGCCGAGGCGACAATAGGCTACGCGGGTGTTATGAAACAATAAAATGCTATCTAACAGAATCCCATAATCGCAGAATTTTGTCCGTCCGTCCGTCAGTCAGCGCATTTCAGCGATACATTTAGGGGGAAAAATAACGTCAAGCGCCCTGACGTTACGTCACCCGTACTGCGATATAGTTTTCTGACAAACTTTAGCGGGAAAATTGATGTCACCTAGTGTAACGTAACGTGAAATATTTAGAAATTCTGTTTTCCCGCTAAAGCAAGCCAGGATATTGACGTCACGTGCAGAATAAAACAATTTTGTTTGCCCGCTAAATGTAGAGGGGAAATATAGAAACAACAGATTCTTCGCCCCCCCCCCCTCACTCCCCCTCCCCGAAACGGCTGTTTGTTGTATTCTAGACAAATATAAACGGCCTCTACATAAATAAATATACCATCCCTTGCGTCATAAAACTCTGGAAATAAAAGTCGCTAATATATATATATATATATTTTTTTTTTCTGTTTTGCTGCGTCTGAAGCTTGATTTCTTTTTGTGCTCAACAACAGGAGGCCCGACTAAGCGGATTATGCATCACCGGGGGAAAGTGATTTTCTTTGTGACATGGCCGTCCCGCTCAGGGAAACACGTCACACGTTAAAAAAACAAAAAAACAAAAAAGCACGTGTACACAAAAACTGATTCTTTTCTTTTTTCACGAACAGTGAAGTGCTTATTCTGAGCTGTAGCTAGCCAAAGTGTAAAATAAAATCGTATAATGGTCCCCTTAGAGGAATACTGAACAGCCTAACCTTCCTTCCACCGCCCCCCTAAAAAACACAATTTTAAGTGGCTGGATGACACAGGCCTGGCATTCCACAAGGTAAACTTCAAATGACAAATATTTCTGAGGTACTTACGCTGTGAGACGCATTTTGAGTTGGAAGCAATTCCCGAATATTATCCAAAATAAAACCACTAAAATAAGTATCAGGACGTAAATTGTGCGCTTAAAGATTATTTTAGTTTTTTTTTTTTTTTCGAAGAAGTTTATTTTATGACATACGTGTCTCATCGAGGTACATAAAAACTATATTTTATATTTTTGTGTGTGTTTTTTTAAGTTTCATGCAAGGTTGCTTAACTTTTTCTACGAGCATGCGGAAGGTTCAGGAGGGTGCTATGGTTTCCCTGGGCACTACAGGTACCCTGGTAAAAAACTAGTGTAGTCGATTACTGCACTTCGTTGTTTATATTAAAAGTGCAGAGTGCACCCCCGTCGGCTTCTTCCTATATAATGATGATTACCTCTGTTGTCTATAGAAGTGTCTCTTAGAGCGATAGCTCTTAAGGGCGCTCCTGTCCCCACTCGAAAGGATGATGTGTGGCGTCCGTCGCGGTCTCACGTGTACTGAGTCGCACGTGACGTCATGACTATGTGACGTCACGGCGTGATGTCACGTGCCACTGTGTCCGTTCGAGGGCTTCTGTGTGTAGGAAACAAATGAGTGTCGCTCTCCGAGAAGACACTGGAGACGGTTCCTTCACGTGAGGTACAAGATACATGAGTGCAAGATACGTAGGATACATTAGGGTCAAATAAGGTGTCGCAACTATCGCTGTTACTCTATCGTAGATTCACACATGAATGCCATTAGTTTTACCACTTAAGCGCTGTTTATGTTATGCAGGGAAATTTCAATTGGTGGCGAGAAATATTTCCTCTCAATGTCATAAAAAATGCTATTTATTGTCCAAAAATAGTTTTGTAATAAACCTTTCCTCGTTTTAAAAACTTGAGAAGAGCTCAAATTTTTGTAAGCAAAGTCAAGCAGCATTTTGGTCGCCTTTTGCCAGTACTCCCGGCACTTTGGGTAAATGGATGTCAAGGAAATTTTTATTTGATTTGATGTGATTTCATAATATGAACTTATAAGCTAGTTTACGCGTAGCAGAGGACACTTAACTGGGGAGGCCTTCGCAGAAGTTTACCAAGATGTACGAGGCCTACGAGCTTCGCGAAGGGTTTGCGAATTTATACTTAGTGCAAATGCTTAGCATATTACTGTTTCGTAACGCGCTGCGCAAAGCTCCCATGCAGCCCTTATACCTTTGTAGTCATTACAAATGACATATTGCCGCGCGCAGGGCCGAGAAAGCAACGCTCGGTCAAGGACCTCTAGAAAGTTCTCGTTTATTCTTGTTACGGACGTAACTTCTATCATTTATTCCTGCTTTTTGTTGTTTAGAAAGTGCTTGTTCATTCTCGCCTCGAGCGCGCTACGCTCGAACCTTCTCCGCGGAATCTTCGAGATATTGACTCACTCTAGATAAGAGGCCGCCCGCGACCTTGTCGAGTCAGTCTCGCCTTAGCGTTTGATCCTGCTGTTTCGCCGCCATCGACGCCTGCGACGCTATCCTTTTTCTCTTCTGTTTTTTGGCACAAGTTCGCCCCATTAAACGTTCAGTTTACTCAGTCATTTGCCGCCTCATCACTTGTCATTCGTGACAATATACATTATTATTTACATATTTACATTAAAATTTAAATACGGGTCAGTCTGAGGGAAAGAAGATCCATGGCTGGGGTGCTAATTCTGGTCGCAAACGGGCACCTTTCGAGTTCTGACGTATCGAGAAAGAGGTGGCGGAGCCTGAAACTAGAATGATTCTTGTTTGAAGCTCCGCCCCAACGTTCGGGTTCAAGCACGCGGTCAGCTAGAATCTGACGATCCTCCTACGTCGCGATGACGTGTCCACGCAGTTGGGGCGCAGAAATCCCCCAATTTCCCCCTGTTCATTTTGTTATCTTCTTTCTTTCCTCCTGGAGTTAGAATGAGCGAATAACGGAGAAAAGGCTACCTTCCAGAAAATGGAAGGAAACAGAGAAAAATAATATTATCCTTTTATAAAATACGAAAGATTATTTCAATAATTATGACGTGAAGTAAATTTAGCTAAGATATCTCAACTTGTTTTCTCCGAGTCTTTCGCTGCGGTCTTTCAAAACAAACATCGCGAAAAACGTGGTAACGACCTTGTGATGTTTGTGCCTCGTTCGTGTCGTTGCTTTCCCTGTTTCTGCACAATACGGATGGCAGTACGAGAAGAAAATATTATGTGAAGGTACGCTGCGACACCGATCATCTTTTGTGAAGCTGTCGTGAACATAAGCTGCAAATGAAATGTCCTGTTTGCCTGTGAAAGAGACTCCAAATGGATACAACGCTGACGACGACTCTTTGGTAATATGACAAGTCGTGAGATCGACGCAGAGTGCACCGGTTGTGAATATACTGTGGATGATGCAGCAAAGTTTCTTCAGGCAGTTTTAATAATGATTTGCTCCCTTTGCTCACTGCAGTGATTACGACGGTAGTCCCCATAAGCCATGTTCTTTTCTTTCGGCGCAGAAGAAATAGACGCGACCGTATAATCTCGGGCAGTCTTTTCTACTTACTTTTTTATTTGCAGAAAAGCTCGTGCAAAACAAAAGGAAAACGGCTTTTACATTTTTACACGTCTCTACATAGGTAGCCACCTCGGTGGCTCCGAGGCGAGAGCGCTGGCCTACGGATCCCTATGTGGCGCGATCCCGGCCGAGGTGCCCGCAATCTGACGGAGGCTTATTGCGGGGCAGGCGCCGTGTAACCGAGCTTTCGGTTGCACGTCAAAAGATCCCCAGGTGGTCCAAATTAATCCTCAGTATTCCGCTGGGGCGTGCCAGATGCCCGTCGTTGGTTTGGCACGTAAAACCCCCATATTTGACCTTTTTTTTGTGTCTACATAGGTAGCTCGCAATCCCATTGGCTTCATTGCGCGTGACGATTCAACGCTCTTTGCCATGGGAACGTTCGTGAAATTAGAAAGCCTCTGTTTGCCGCTAACAGTCGCTTTTCGAGTTCGGGTTGTGACGACAAAATGACGTAAGAACAAAAATGCACGGGAGTATTTGCATTGTTTTAACTCGACAACCGTACCCTTGGCGTGATAAACTCGAAACAACATGGCCGCGATGCTCGTCGGATCGACCGCAGCTGGGGTTTGACATGCGAACGGTAACTTGATCAACGCGTACGCAAATGCTTTCGTGCTGTTGGATGAGCCCATTCGGTGGCAGGACCGGGTTGAAGAGCACGGTGAGCTGGCGTTCAACGTCTCCGGTATAACACTTGGCGAGATGCAAGAACTGGCTTCTATTTGTGCCGGTGTTTTGCAGCTTAAAAGTTGTGGTGTTGTTGTGGCTAGTAACGGCAGCCTTGTTGAGATTATGAAGACGGTAATAGACCTTCAGTCAGCACTTCCATGTGTCAAGATTCAAAACCTCACCTTGGCACAAAGTGACTAACGCTTCCGCGAGCACGGAGACAGCAGCCTACGGTCTGAGAAAGAATTGTGCCGCCGCCACGACCGCCAGCGATCGCCTCAACGGCAAGAAAACAAACGACAAGCTCATTGAGGTTTGTGTAGCGCTGACTGCTGATTCATCGGACGACAAAGGTGAATGATGCAAAACGCAATCTAATTTTGTCAGCGTTTTGCAAAACTAACGAGTTTTGTTGAAAATTTAATTTGTGGAATTCGTTAACGCCTTGAAAGTTTGACGGGGACTGCATTGTGAACGCAGCCTTCACACAAGTATTTTCTACAGTGTGTGCTTTGCCTGCATGCATATAAAGACAGAAACACTGCCTATATGGTGCATAAAATAGAGGTAATTTTGCTTATCTTGATAATGTTGACTATCGATTGAGTGCGGTTGATAGTAGTGGCGTAGCCAGGAACTTTTGAAGGGGCGAGGGTGGAGGGGTGCTGAGGTGCTGGGATGTTCATGACTTGGGGTGCGTGCGGGGGGGGGGGGGGTGGTGTCGACATTTGTGTGTATATTCTAGGGCCCGTCGGAATCGGGGAGGGGGGGGGGGCGAAGCCCCATAAGCCTCCCCCTTCTCGCCCCCCATCCCCTGGCTTCGCCACTGGATGAGACCATAAGGGGAGCATCCTACATTCACAGGCTGTCATAAGCATGTGCATAGCCACTGAGCTCGTAGCACAATGGCAAGATAGTTGCTGACATTCTTCACGTTACGTAGCAGCTCTTTCTTTAGTACATATGCTCGCTTTTCCTTCACACGTCTACTCTGCTTCCGGTTGTCGTTTACGCTTGATGGTTATAAGTCAACAGTGCGTATTTTCTCTTATCACAGGCAAATTTAAAAAAAAATCCAGTTCACACTACTCTTTAATTTTAATGAGTTACTGTCACTTTTGAAACGACAATCTATTTAATTGGCATCATAACCTTTACATTAAACACACGTGTGTTGAATGTAGGACAATTGCATCTTTATAGTTTAATTGGTCACGGAGATGACAACAATCCACAAGATTGCACTGGCTAAATTTCTCGTGTACAGTGGGTAAAAATGTTACCATACTATGTCAGACTAAACTCCTGGGCCGGCTTGCTAGAACACTGTCTCAGCTGAGACTGGGTGAAAGAAAGCACTGCAAAAGCTGGGGCGCGTGAGCGTCTTGAGACGCAGCTTGAGTCCCGCTCAGCTTGTGCACTGGCTTTGGCACTGCTTTCTTTCACCCAGTCTCAGCTGAGACGCTGTTTCTAGCAAGCCGGCCCGGCTGTCTAAACAACTAACGATTCATTTCAGGACATACCTGCTCGTAGTTCATTGCAGGGCATCGAACAGTGTTTCTTTTGACTGTCTGATGATTGACATGCAATTCCAGAAGCTTGGCGTGAAAAGGTAAAATATCTAATAGATACAATAAAATGCCATCAGTAACCCATCCAGATTTTATTGCGTGATTGACAGTAGCTACAAACAGCGACAAATGGTCAACTGTAGACATAGGCACTAAGCGTGCACTGACTTCGAAGCGGTAGAAACCCTGAAGTTTTAACGTCAACTTACCACCATGTTGTTAATGGCAAAGTGGTGTTTGCGGCAAAGTGTTGGAGTCCTTCAGAACGGTGACGGTCTCCTTCAGACCGATGATTATGGTGACGAAGGTTCAGTTAGATTCTAGATTGAATCAACACACCCCACGACGTCGGTGTGCTTGTCGTGAAGGCGACGAAAGCCTTCTTTCGCACATGCCTCAGCTGCCTCGGTCCGGGGTTTTGTCGACCCAGCCGTGTCTTTCGAGCCGGTTGACAGCGACACTCGCGATAGCCGTCACGGCTCTGATCACCATCGACTGGAAATTAGCTATCGATCATCGGTGGCAAACACGCCCTTGTAGCTCCCCGTCGCGAAATATCTAAGTGCGATTCGATTAGTAGCTGCTGCTCAACGGTCATCATCTCTCATCCTCGCCGTCTCTTGTCGCGCAGCTGGTCACACTGCGATCGCACGGTGCTTTTCGACAAGCGGTATTGGTGTCACAAACAGTCGTCGTGCATCGCGAAGGCAACCGGGTGCTAGCGGAAAATCCGTCATCGTACGCGTTGGTCTATCCATCGTTGCGCAACAAGCATCACCGCCATTTTCTATACGCTCTAGAATCCTGCCCAAAGCTTGTTCTCCTTCGTGCAATAGAAACAGAAGTTAAAAGCACGAGCACATCACCCTGAACGATGCTTGCACGAACGTTAGCTTGCACTGCGCAAGCGCGCCTGCTTGACAGTGACGTTCAAAGCCCGGAGCACGTTCTTGTAGCTCCTACACCCGCACTAGCTCGCACTCATAGTGAAACAGAGAGTAGGGTGTGTCGAGTAATACCGCTGTTAATCTAGTTACGTGACTTCCGCTATGTGCTCCGTAGGTCGGACGTGGTCATACGTCACATTGTAGTCACGGTCCGAACTCGAAAAGCGACAGTTACGGCAAACGGTTGCTTTCGTGTTTCGCGAACGTTCCCATGGGAACCGGGTGGAATTATCACGCGCGCTGTGGCCAATAGGAGCGCCCGGTTCGGAGGGGGGAGGAGTTTTCTAAAAACACGAACGTGACCGTTTTTGATCAAAATAGCACCCCTGGTGACGTTATAGAAGTGTCATGCCGGCTGTATTTCAAAATTTACTCGATCCGATTCCGGAGTAAAAGGTTTTGTACCGTGGTGTTTCAAAACTTGCTCGCGCGCTTACTCGATGACGTTACAACTCGCGTTCCAGAAGCAGGTTGTTTACTCCGGAGTAATTACTCACGCTATCCTCCTCAGTCAAGGGGTAGCGTCGGATCAAATTGAGTAAATACGTCACGTGATTGGTTCGCCGCCTGCTCGTCGTCTGCACTCTGCACCCACAGCCATATAGCGGCTTAGAAGTTCTCTCTTTGATTTTGTAATCATATTCGGGTCAAAGGGAACATAAGTTTCATATCACCATTGAGGAAGCCCCCTGCGCTGTATACCGCTACATCGTGTGGAAGCAATTTCCGCAAAACATAATCGGTGCAAATTACGATGCGCGGTACGTATGCGTTTAGGGATCTTGAAGTAGACTTACAGCGATCGCACTGATGAATAAAAACTAATTTTGGACGATTAATCGAAAGGAATAAGCATACTGCCAAAAGAAAGGCGTGCAAAAGTAGCTGGTGGAGCAGCTTCAAACAACACCGCGTCGTTAACGCGAAAGAAAACTTGCGCAGCGGTTAATATAATTGTCTCTTCGAATGCTTTCTCCGTCATCAAAAGAGAGAATCTGCTATTTTCCGCCATCGCGGCTATGTTTCGTTTTTGCCGTAGCCCAAGACGAGGCCGATCCGCGTAGTATCCAGGTGAGAAACCCGGCGTTCAAAAATCGAGTCGCTGATCGTTTACTCGCCATGTCACGTGGTATTACCCGCTGTTATAGGAAACAGGTTACTCGGGTAAGATTTGAAACATAGACACTGTCGCCGGTCGCGATCCTGGCGGTGTTAGAGCAGCGGTGGTGGATGTGGCGGACGCCTGTTCTGCTGCAGGTCACTCTCCAGTGCGACAGACCGGGGAAGCTTCGGCGACCACAAGTTGGGACGCCGCGACGACAGCGACACTCCCGTTCGCCTGCGATTTTCGCCAGCTTTTATGACCAACCGCCAGGATCGCGTCATTCGTCAGCGTGACACTCCGGCTTTTGTGACGTCATCTGTTGCCACTTTGGGACAACCTTTGATGTAGGGGCAGCATAGGACGCTAAACACACCCGTCGGAGACACGCTAAAGGCACCATACTTTTAGAGAAGCAGTATTTGAGGAAGATTTTCGCGGTGTCGGGGAAAGGACGGAAACCGGAGGAAACAATTGCCGGTACCCATGTGGGAGAGCAAGGATACGTTTTGCGTTGTCCTTTCCTTCCAGAGCTCAGGATGTGTAATTCATCCAGGCTTCGCAGATCGTTCGAGGAGCCTTAAGTATTCCCCCAATTTTGTCATGAAAAACAATAGACATCAAATAAACACGATCAATCCTCAACGTACGCCTAAAAATAATAACCTCGTTGAAACGCGCCATCTAACAAAAACATTAAAATACCAAAACAAAAAAGGCACGCACAAGCAGAACCTTCATACAAACTGAATGTATTTCTATTAGGTTAACGGGGTCTTGTTAACCGGTAAAACTTCTGTCCTTTCTTGCTACCCTACTAATAGCAAAAGTAACTTCAGAAGTAACTAGCCACTTTCTTACTGTAGTTAGTAATTTATTCAATTACTTTATAATTGAGTAATTTCTACTCAACTAAATTACTTTTCAGCGCTGGTACTCAGTAACTTAACTTAATCACATCTTTTAGTAACTTCAGCATGTCTGCTTGAGGGTGAACTAAGCACGTTCTCAAGGATGATGGCCCTTTGAAGAGGTGGAGAGCAGTGCCGAGGTGAGTTTTTGTATGGCGTTGAGTCAGTTATCCTAACTTTATTTATTACAATACACAAAACAAAGGCATCTGGTTAATAAACGAGAGCTAATACAATAATGTATATAATAATCATAACAAAAATGACAGTAATAGTACCCCGACTTTCGATTGGGCTAGTTGGATCATATTTGACTTTAATAAAATAGCACAAACTGAACAAGGACGAAGTTAGGAAGGCTGGAGTTAGGTCTTTCAACTTTTACATTTTACATCTTCTTGGTGTCTTTATCTTATTCGTGTGGCGCGTGGTAGGTAAGTATTTTAATGCACATTTTTGTATTTGTTTTATGTATGTGCGGTTTTTTCGCAGGCGATTGTATATATTAGTCCAGTGTTGATACTAACGCGTTAGTTTTTTGACTAACTCGTCAGAATCCCAAATGACTAAAGAGTAAGTAATTTTGTAAATATTTTACGCTATTTCCTATCAAATTACTTACCCGTTACTCGTTACTTTTGATTAAAAATGGCCACATGATTGTTGGAAACCCAAAAAATTTTTATTTTGTGCACTACGTAAAAGTGGGGAAAAAAATACCCAACGAAGCTATGTATAAGCGGCGTCATTTCAAACTCATTCGGAAGACACTTAAAGGGATACTGAACCAAGGAATTTAGTGTCCATAATAAGGGGCGCACGTTCTTTCCACGAGACAGCCGCCGCCGGTGTGCACGAGCACAGGCAACAAAAACTAAGTCAAAGACCTCTATTCGCGGTTAAGATGACAGTGAAATGTATGGGCTTCGCGCCAAAGGAGAACAAAGACAAGTGTTTCATCTATACAGTGGTGTCTGGTGTAAAAGGTAAGCGATTAATTGGTCTAACAAGCACGTAGCTTTCACTTGTAGAGATGAAAAGCCTGTCTTTATTCTCCTTTGGCGCGAAGCCCATGCATTTCACTGTCCTCTTAAGCGCGAATGGAGGTCTTTGACGTCATTTTTGTTGCGTGTGCTCGTGCACACCGGCGGCTGCTGGCTCGTGGAAAGAACGTGCGCCACTTATTATGGACACTAAATTCTTTGGTTCAGTATCCCTTTAACGTTCCCACGACCAGGCCCAAAAGGCGCGAGATTATCGCTGCGTGGAACCCCTAAGCGTCCTTGGTGCAGGCTTTGCATAGAAGCTGCTAAGATCAGCGTTGCCGTACCCTGAGCAGCCGTCTCGCTGAAACAAAGACATCCGCTGAGAAGGCAATAGTCTGCCGCCTCTCCAATGATTTTGCCTCAGCATCCCTAACTACTCCAGCTGGTCACATTCTTCTCTTTAAAACAAATAATTTCTCGTACTGTCAACAACAAAAAGGATAAACTCTAAATTTGAAAGCGTTGACATTAAGATGAGCAGCGCTTGTCTTTTGTTGTCTTTGTCTTCTGTCCTTGTCCCAGTCGCGTTTTTTTTTTCTTCTTTTTTTGTTTAACATGAGCGTTGACATTTTTACTCTTTGAATGAAAACAAGGGTGTGAGCGGTGGCCGGGTGCTGACATGTCGTTAATCGGAAATGCGACGTTGGTGTGTGAAGGAATAAAACAACGTTTATTTTATCGGATTAAATTTGATTAAATGAAGATGTCGATTGTGCGTCCGTTACGTGGCGCGCATCCGGTCGTTCTTTTCAGAGCGATTTCTTCGCTCAGACAGGTGCTATGGGCAAAGTTTAGTTCTCCGAATCGCGCTCGCGAAGTGTAATGTCTTCGAGGATATACATTAAACATCCTGCCGACAGTGAATCTTTTGCTAACCTGATCAATGCAACGTAAACTTCTTCGTTAGTATTTTTGGCATTATTGTAATTTTGAGATTTTATTATTGCGTGTTGTTTTGAATTGTGTGTTTATAATGTTGGTTGTTGGCTTGTGCTGTTTGTGTGAGTTAATTTCTAACTTATCTGATCGTTACCCCTCTCCTCTGCTGTAATGCTCCGGCCCTGTAGACTAGAAATAAAAAAATAAATAAATAATCAATCTGAACAACTGTATTGTTGCCGATGTTTATACAGGCGGTTTATTATAAACAGCTGTCTTATAGTAACAGTGAAACACAAAGTAACGACAGATTAACGTAGAGGTAACGTCCGTTAGTCATTGCAAGTAAGGACACCAGTATCTCGTAACATTTGCAAAATGGTAACGGAACTCCGTAACGCGTTAGCTTTTTTTCAAGTTCATGAGTAACGTTATTTCGTTACTTATTTTCGGTAACGGGCGAGAGACAATATATTACTTGTTTTGATGTGCATTAAACTTCGTTGGAAATCAGCGCCAGTCCTGACGTATGTGTGCCTCTTCGTCCTTGTTCAGTTTGTGCTATTTTATTAAGGACAGTAATAGTTTTTGGAATTTCAACTTCGAAATAAATGGTGCGTCAAGACGAAACAAGCTCCTAATAAAAACCAGTGCTTACAGTTCAGCCGGTTTTCCGGTAAAGTATGCGGTTTTCTGTGTTGTAAAGCGGGAGAAATTGAATTATTCCGGGTGGCAGAATAATTTAGAGGTTTTCAAGCAATGTTAGCGTTATTTCTAGAAGTTTAAAGTATTTCACATTTTACATTTGTCAATCGTAAATAGACTCAATTCCTTGGTAAGCTAGAGTCATAGGATCGGCATCTCCGCCTACGATTAGGACATATTGTGGTCAGTGCGACTAACTCTTGCGACGTCATTGAGTTATTGCGGTTGCAAATAATAAAGCATGCTTTAAACTAGTTTTTGCGTGGAAGTTTAAATGCGTCTTCAATGCATGGGAGCTGAAATGAGCGCAGTGAAGCGCGCACAAGTTTTATAAGCAAATATTGACTCTAGGATCCTAAATTTGGACATGGCACTGTAAGTCCGAGCCGGCGTCAGACGAGTCATTCAGTACTGTAAAACAGAACATTCTGCAAAGCGTCCGAGTTTGGTCATTGAAGCTTTGAACTGCAATCAAATGTTGCACAGAAGATTGGAACAAGACAGGTGTGCAAGGTGTGCGTCGGCAGGTATGGCAACACACCCGGAACCAGCGGTAACAGCAAAAAGTAGCAGATATACCTCGCTGTAAAGGCTAAATGTAAGCAGTCTGCGTAAAATAGAAGAGCTTTCTTTTAAGGAATTTCTATTTATCAAATTGTTTCATACTCATTATAGCAAAATAAAATATTGTATTGTAAAA
This sequence comes from Ixodes persulcatus, assembly GCA_013358835.2. Lineage (NCBI taxonomy): Eukaryota > Metazoa > Arthropoda > Arachnida > Ixodida > Ixodidae > Ixodes > Ixodes persulcatus. Next base: position 133,822 of record JABSTQ010010331.1, read on the forward strand.
GCCATTGCTGAAGTGCGTCTTGGCGTGCTTTAGCATTTTTGAAAATGTCTATGCTGGTCTTTGTATTTTTTTTTTTCAGTTGGTAAAGTTGATAGGAACACCGGAAAGTCTTCCACAACACATATCGCAGCACTATAATTGGGCACAACGAAGATGAAAAAAAAAAAAAAATCTTTTCCCTCACATCGTTACTAAGGAACAAAAATAATCTGAGGCAACCGAGCGTATGCTTTATTTTATTGCTTTTCAGTTTTCCTCTCAGGCAGAGAACGTTTTGATCTACGTTTGCGGCTGTGCCATAGTCCTGAAATAAACGCGACGTAGACGTATTAAGGATTTCCCGTGTCAATTTCTTGTTTCCTGTCTTCGCGATTATGAAGTCACCGCGTTGTCAGGATGAACGTGATAAACAAAAGGACGAGTAAAAAAAACATAAAAAAGAAAAAGCATCTGAAAGCAGACTCAACGAAGTCTAGACGGAAATCGGAGGGACGTTTCTTTCGTCTTCAATCTCAGAGGCAGAAATTAGGCTGCTTCGAAAGAGAAAAGAAACAGAAAGAAAAAGTCTAAGCATGCACTGTTTTTTCCGTGTTTTTTTTTTTTTTCGCTTAAGCTTTCTTAAGCTATGTTATATATATATATATAAAGACGTTTGACAATCATTTTTTATTATTCTTCGAAAAACAAACTACCTTTATTGTTTGTTTAATGTTCCTGCTCATGTTTCTTTTTTTTTAAGTTCTTAGCTTTGTATAAATTCTCTGCTTTTTTTTTTACCGATTATCAAAACAATGCGTGGGTCATTTTACTTCTATACTTGTTTCTTGTCTTTGTTTTATAATTTAGTTAGAAAACATACCCTTTTCAAAGTTCAATTTGGCAACTTTGATCAGTATATCATCTCAGACAGTGTATGGCATCTGTGACCAACTAATGACGGCCTCCTTGAGTCTGATGAAAGAAAAACCAAACGTGGGATGTATAAGGCCCATACGTTCGAAACGTCACTACAACACGACGCACGAATTAAAAACAACGGCTGTGTAAGCGTTTATATCGGAGTGGGGTCCAATCAATCTCTTGGGACGAATTTGACTCCAAAGCCTTTTGATAACGAAAATTTAATCAAGACGCTTATGTGTCACTGCTTTGTACTGGTCAGTTTCACGTTCACACCATCGAAATGAAAATTAAGTCGAGAAATAATGATGAGGTGACCGAAGAACCAATCATCATCTGCCGTTGACGTGCGAAAGTGACGGTGCCCGATGAAATACAGTTTAATGACAACTGTAGTTGAGCCATCAGATGACACTGCATTTTGAAGAGGATCTACCGCACTAGTAAGTAACAGTTCACGTAGAATACGTTGTAGGCATTGCGAAAAAACGTCCCACGTTCACTAAATTTCGCGGGCGCTCCCCCTACAAACAAATGAAAGGAGTTTCAAGTAAAAGTGCAAAGGATTCACTCAAGTCAACACACTGCGTTGAGGTTCAACTGAAACTCGATGTTTTTTCTTCTGGGTCCTATTGAACCTTCACAGGGTATTGGTTACTGCGTTTAGTTGAATTTTTAGCAATCGGATTTTAATTAAATTTTGGCAATAGTGTTTCAAGTAAATTTTCACAATTGAGTTTCAATAGACTTTTTGCAACTGTGTTTCAATAAACGTTTTAGCAACTGCGTTTAAAAAAAAAAATCCTTCAACGTGTGGGGAATTTTTATCTTATAATTCCTTGAAGCATGGAAGATGGAGGAAATGAATCACATTAAGGAAACGAACACAAACATCATAAAGCACTCACATCACACTGACGTTCCCCTTGACTACTCCACCGCCTTATGTACCCTACATATAGAAGGTATTCTTTTGGCCGGTGTCCACCTCAGCATTTATTAAGGTTCCCAGTGTGCTATTCACCCCTCGGAAGTCTGATAAATGATAAACAGTGTTTCAAAGTAATTAGACCCTAGCCCTTAGTAAAAAAAAAAAAAAACACAAAACGTCACACACACACACACACATTGGTACAAGGAATGATCGTTCGGTGCACTCGCTAAATCCACACTCGTTTGCATATCTGCTGAGTAAATTCAAATGAATGTATACTGAGTTCTAAATGAGCAAACTCGATTACATTCTTAATGATTCATGAAGTTCATGATGAGCAAACTCAATCGCATTCTTGATGAGTAAGTTCAAAAAAATATATATTGCATTCTTATGACCAAACTCAATTGCATTCCTAATGGCTACATTCAATAAAATCGATATTGAGTTCCTTATGACCGAACTCAATTGCATTCCTAAGAAGTAAATGCAAAAGAGTATATATTGAGTTCTTAATCACCATACTCAATTGCATTCCTGATGAATAAATTCAATAACATCGATATTGAGTTTCTTATGACCAAACTCAATTACATTCCTTATGAGTAAATTCAACAGAATCGATAGAGAGTTTCTTATTTCAAACTCATTAAACGTTAAGTTTATATTCAGTTTCAATCGACTCTATATTACAATAGAAACTCAATCGAAACTCATTAATCATTTTTGTAAGGGTCTCCCCCGATAAATTTAGGGAATGGGTGTGCTTGGCACCTCTGGCACTTTGACAGATACTGCGATAGTGTCACAGACGCATCAGGGCTACCTCGCGGGTGACAGCTCACTCCCATTTACTGGTGCAAGTGGTCATGCGATCATAGCGACAACCAATGATATTTCTGTTGGGTGTCGCGGTATGAGTCGATGCAATCGTTTATATTGTCACGAATGACAAGTGATGAGGCAAAGAAAACTGAACTAAACTGAACGTTTAATAGGGCGAACTTGTGCCCGAAAATAAAAATGGAACAGAAGAGAACAGAGCGTCGCGAGCGTCGAGGTCGGCGTGACAGCAAAGTCGAACGCTAGGGCGAAACTGACTCTGGCTCGCTATGCGAGGCCCCTTATGTACACGAGTGAGCTTCTGGAATAGTCGGCGTAGAATGTTCGACGCGTAGAACATTCGGAGCTCGAACAAGCAACAGGGTTCTCGAATTTACCAGAAAACTAAATTGCAGGAATAAACAAAATACACGTCGCTCCCAGGAATCGAACCCTGACTTTTCGCGTGGGAGGCGGGCGTGATACCGTTAGGCCACGCGCGCGCTGCCTACTTGGCCAGCTGCGCGCGCGGCATTACTCCCCCCTCTAAAAAAAGTGCATCGCCCCGATGCAACACAAAACAAAACAAAATAAAAAGAACGATAAACTAAAGAGTCCTTTGGAGCACATAAGGTCCACAGTGCTATAGAGCGTAGTACGGCTTCAGGCGAACGACGTGGACGACCTCAGGTCGTGGTGGGCGGCGTGACGATGTTCGTGTTCCGTCAGGCATCACCTCGTAGTTCAGCTCCCCGAGGCGACGAAGTACCTTGTACGGTCCAAAGTACCATTTCAGCAGTTTCTCACTGAGGCCGCGGCGACGGATGGGCGTCCACACCCACACCCTGTCTCCGGGCTGGAAGGGGACGTCCCTGCGACGAAGGTTGTAGCGGCCCGCGTCGACGCGTTGCTGGTCTTGAATCATGAGTCGGGCAAGTTGGCGGACTTCCTCGGCCCGTTGAGCAACCGCCTGGGCGTCGTCGCTCTTATTGTCAGATGGCTCATGGGGCAGCATGGCGTCCAGCATGGTCGTTACCTTCCGACCGTGTACCAGCTGGAAAGGTGTGGATCCAGTTGTCTCTTGAACCGCCGTATTGTAGGCGAACGTGACGTAGGGCAATACCTCGTCCCACGTCTTGTGCTCTACGTCTACGTACATAGAGATCATGTCGGCGATTGTTTTGTTGAGTCGCTCCGTCAACCCGTTGGTCTGCGGGTGGTACGCAGTGGTACGACGATGGCTGGTGTGACTGAGCCGGAGGATTTCTTGGGTCATCTGTGCCATGAACGATGATCCGCGATCTGTAATCAGAACTTCGGGAGCGCCGTGCCGGAGGACGATTGACTCGATGAAACACTTGGCGACTTCCACAGCAGTCCCTGAAGGAAGGGCTTTCGTTTCGGCGTACCGCGTGAGATAATCAGTGGCGACGATTATCCAGCGGTTTCCCGACGTTGTCGGCGGAAAAGGGCCAAGTAGATCCATTCCGATCTGCTGGAACGGTGCGGTCGGGGGAGCAATCGGCTGCAGGAGCCCTGCCGGCTTCGTCGGCGGTTTCTTACGTCGCTCGCACTCGTGGCACGATCGGGTGTAGAGGTGGACGGCCTTCGGGAGCTTTGGCCAGTAATACTTTTCACGAATACGGGCCAGTGTTCGGCTGTAACCGAGGTGTCCGGACGTCGGGTCGTCGTGACATGCTTGAACGATCTCCTCCCGAAGGTTGGTCGGGATTACCAGCAACCACGGTGTGTTGTTCTCCCCGAAGTTCTCTTTGTAAAGCACACCTTGTCGGAGAACGAAGGTTGGCAGGGCTCTCGAGAAGACACGGGGGACAGTCCCCCCTCGTCCTTCGAGGTGCTCGATTAGCTCGCGCAACTCAGGATCGTCTCGTTGACGTCGTGCCATGTCGTCGGTATTCACTGCGCCTAGGAAGCACTCGTCGTCATCGTCGTCGCTGCTGCCGGAAGGCGTTTCGACAGGGGCTCTGGAGAGGCAGTCGGCGTCGGTGTGCTTGCGGCCTGACTTGTAGACCACAGTCATGTTGAACTCCTGTAGTCGGACACTCCAACGAGCGAGGCGTCCTGACGGGTCCTTGAGGTTCGCACGCCAGCAGAGCGAGTGATGGTCGGTGACTACACGGAACGGGCTCCCGTACAAGTACGGACGAAACTTCGTGATTGCCCCGACGACCGCAAGGCATCGTTTCTCAGTCGTGGAGTAATTTTTCTCCGCCTTGGACAGTGTCCGACTCGCGTAGGCGATGGCTCGCTCGGTGCCTTCTTGCACTTGAACCAGTACCGCGCCAAGTCCAGCGTTACTTGCGTCCGTGTGAATTTCGGTTTCCGCATCCTGATCGAAATGTCCAAGAACAGGAGGAGTCTGCAGTCGTCGCTTCAGTTCGTCGAATGCCTGCTGCTGCTCTTCGGCCCATTCGAACTTCTCGGAGTCCTTTGTGAGGTTTGTTAGCGGTGCGGAAATCCTTGCGAAATCCCGAACGAAGCGCCGATAGTAGGCGCATAGTCCAAGGAACCTTCGCATGGCCTTCTTGTCTCTCGGCGCTGGAAATGCTGCGACGGCGCGAGTCTTCTCTGGGTCGGGGCGAACGCCTTCGTTACTAACCACGTGACCTAGGAACTTCAGTTCGTCATAGGCGAACCGACACTTTGACGGCTTCAGGGTGAGTCCGGCGGTCCGTATGGCTTGGAGAACAGCTCGGAGTCGTCGCAAGTGCTCGTCGAAGTCGCCGGAAAACACTACGACGTCGTCGAGGTAGACGAGACAGCTCTGCCACTTCAGTCCTGCCAGTACCGTGTCCATTACACGCTGGAAAGTTGCTGGCGCCGTGCACAGTCCGAAGGGCATCACCTTGAACTCGTACAGTCCATCCGGCGTGACGAAAGCTGTCTTCTCTCTGTCCCATTCGTCGACCTCGATCTGCCAGTAGCCGCTCTTCAGGTCCATCGATGAAAAGTATCGGGAGTGGCGCAGCCGGTCTAAAGTTTCGTCGGTACGGGGGAGTGGATAGACGTCTTTCTTCGTCACCGCGTTCAGCTGTCGGTAGTCAACGCAGAACCTAAGCGTTCCGCACTTCTTAACCAGTACGACTGGAGACGCCCACGGACTGCTTGATGGCTGGATTATGTCGTCGATCAGCATCTCTTGAACTTGCTCCTGGATCACCTCCCTTTCTTTAACGGAGACTCTGTACGGTGATCGATGCACAGGGCGCGCGTCGTCCTCGGTAACGATGCGGTGCTTCGCAACGGCTGTTTGGCGCACCTTCGACGACGTCGCAAAGCAGTCACGGTATTCGGTGAGGAGGTTAATCAGCTGCCGTCGTCTCGGGTCCGGAAGCTTAGGGTCGATGTCGAGCTGCGCTGGCGACGTACAGTCTTGCTGAGGTGGCGAGGATTCGTCAGTAATGGCGACGATTTCGGCGGAGTTTCGGAGTTCCTCGACGTGGCCAACGGCTGCACCTTTTGTGAGGTGTTGCGTTTCATTCCGGAAGTTCGTCACGAGGACCACAGTGCGGCCATTCTGAAGTTCAGCTACTCCTCGTGCTACGCCTATCCCTCTTCCTAGAAGCAACTGGAGGTTGCCTTCCAGAACAACTTCGCCGCAGGTAGCGGCATCGGTCACGACGGGTACGACAACACTTGATCGCGGCGGCAGGTTCAAGTGGTCGGCAGCGACTCGGACGGCGGCTGACGCTGTTTGTGGTTTCTCTGAAGGCAGAACGGGCTTGCGCAGCGTCAATCTGTTCTCACCAAGGTCGATGACGGCGCCGTATTCACACAGGAAGTCTATTCCGAGAATGACGTCCCTCGAGCAGTCTTGCAGAACGACGAACTTCACAGGGCAGGTTTCACCGTGGATCTCGACGCGAGCGGTGCACCTGCCAACAGGTGTGATGAGATGTCCGCCGGCGGTTCGTATCTGCGGTCCGTCCCACGACGTCGTAACTTTCCGAAGGCGGCGAGTGAGCCTCCCACTCAAGACTGAGTAGTCTGCTCCGGTGTCCACGAGTGCCGATGCGTCGAGGCCGTCGATAACAACGTTTAGGTTGTTGGACACCGTTGCATGGGCGTCGGTGCGATGCGGGGCGTCAGGAGAGTGGGAGCACTCCGGCGTTCTTGGAGGCTGTTTGCTTCCGTCGTTTTCGGCAACGTCACCTCCAGGCGTGGCCGCACATAGTTTTCCCGGCGACGCAGGGGAGACAGACTCTCTCGGCGGGGTCGGGGCGCTGGGGACGCTGAACGTCGTGGCGATGGGGATCGGGCTTCACTGCGGAGAGACGACACTGGGGAGGGCGAGCGTCGGAGGTACTCCTCGATGTCGCGAGGGCGTTCGTCGTACCTTGGGCGCGGGTCGTTCGGGTGGAACCCGCGCAGCCCCAGTTGTCTGTAGGGGCAGCGACGGTAAATGTGGCCGGCTTCACCGCAGTGATAACACAGTGGGCGTCGATCGGCCGTCCTCCACACGTCGGTCTTTCGTGGCGCTGCTTGTTTTGGGTGGGCGTGCGCCCGATCTTCCTGGCGTCGGGAAAACTGCGGCGCTGGAGGTTCACGTCGGGGTGCGCCCTATACGGGTGAGCAGGGGGCGGCGGTCGTCGGGTAGCTGCGGCGTAGGTCAGCGTCGGTTCTTCGGGTGCGGCCACGGTGACAGGGGCATCTGGTAGGAACGCTCGCTGAACCTCGTCCCGGACGACCTCGGCAATGGAGATTGAGGCCGGGCGTTCAGCAGTCGGCACAAAGCCGACTGCTGAACGTCCGGCCTCAATCTCCATTGCCGACGTACAAAGCTAGGGACTGCTGACATACAAAGCTAGCGGTTGGGATAAGGTGCCCGCGCACTTTTTCCGTCGCTTATCTAGCCCCAACCTTGTACCTGCTCCACGAGCGGTAACTTTCGTGCACTACTACGCTTCTCACACGTTCAAATTCTTTCTGAAAATTACTGATTTAGTGGTTTTCGATGACGCTGAGCAAGTTTCTAATTGGAACTATATGTCTATTTTCATTAATTAAAAAGTTAATTAACTAATTTTAACTAATTAGCCGACTGATCGTTACGATTAGTATCTATACTATGTCCCCCTGGCCTTATAACTCACCTGCGCAAACCGCATTAATCTAGCTTTCATGGTTTGTTTTTAAAAATTATGTTAAGCTTAAAAAAAACACCCTGTATATATATATATATATATATATATATATATATATTAAAGATGACTTTTAAAGCTTTTATCCCGCTGCCTCACAATTCTTGCAAAAAACAAGAATCCTTTTGCCCGTTAGGTTCTCTTGGCACAGGCCATCGAAGAACACGCGGAGGAATGTGTAAGCACCTCGTCCACCACTATCCACACCAAAGAAAAAAAGGATTTGCGGTGTGCCACGCCCAGATAACTAGTGGGAGGAGCCGGTAGCGGTAAATTTAATCATTTCCTTGTGTAATAATTCTTAAAACTAATAGTTATTTTTGGTATGTGTAAACAGTGAAGAAGACGATTACAAATACGAAGAAGTGTACTAAAGCAAAGCTGTTAGTCAGCTGTTTTGTTTTGTCCCGTCCTTTCTACGTCTGTTTCTGTAAGTTCAAGCTGACCCATCACTAATATACCAATTAATTCAACTAAAGCCTGTAGCCAAGTGCTTAAACAATTCAGCCAAACTTGTAAATTTCCCAAGCTACCTTCCACTGCTTCACCTAATTTGGTTTTAATTTATTCTATTCACTGTACTTCGAACAGATAGCCTATATAAATGTGACAACTAATGGAGAGAGTTGAAATAAAAATAAACATATAGAGCAGATCATATACATTTTCTTACGAGTACCCTTGCTAAAACTCGACTTTGAAAAAAAGAAAAAAAGGTATCGCCCGAATATCGTAGTCTACCATAAATAATAATCGCAGTTTTATTAAAAACAAAATGCTGCAGCAAAGAGCTATTCCGTTTACACCTTTAAAGGGGCACTGACACACCAAAATCATATTTTTTTTTTGTTATCCGAAACGATTAAAAACGATGTCGGGACATTACCCTCAAAATTTGAAACTTTAAAATTCAGTATTTGTGAATTAAAAAAACAATTTCCAAATGCCGAATTTGAAGTTCCCGCGCGATCCGCGCCAGTGCAGTGGCTCAAACTTTGGGGTCTCCTGCGACTCGACTTTCTTTCGGACCTCCGCCGTTGCCACGGCGACCAGAAGCGAGGAGGAGGTGAGGGATAGAAGGGCGCCGGCGGGGAACAACCGGTATTTCCCCGACTCGCCAACGAGCGCCGGCAAGTTTTCCGAGGGAGGGTACAAATCTAGGGAGCAACATCACACCGAACTCTGATTTCTGGTATTTCAAAAAGAGGAGCCGTAGTGCGTTCACAATTGCGTTAAAAAACATGTTTTACGATTGCCGTTATTTAATGTTATTGAAATGTCACCTACAAAGCTTCTAAATTTCCTGATTTTTGACGTCACCGATCAAAAGAAGCGAGGAGGTGAGCGGCGGGAAATCAAACGCCAAAACTAAAAAGGTGCGCGCGCGCGCGGGAAATTTTTTTTCGCGATGGCGGTTTTTTTTGCGTTTCTATGACTACAAGTTGCATCGTTTTAGACAATAAAAAAATACGACCTTTGGGTTGTCAGTGCCCCTTTAAGGTGCAAAGTTACCGCTCGTGGAGCAGGTACAAAGCTAGAGGTTGCGATAAGGCGCCCGTGCGATTTTTCCGTCTCTTATCTAGCCCCAGCCTTGTACCTGCTTCAAGTATGGTAACTTTAGTGCGCTACTACGCTTCTCACGCGCTCAAAGTCTTTCTGAAAATGACTGATTTGGGGGTTTTCGACGACGCTGAACAAATTTCTAATTGGAACCATATGTCTATTTTCATTAATTAAAAAAGTTAATTAACGAATTTTAATTAATTAGCCGACTGATCATTACGATCAGCCTCCTATAATATGTCCCCCTGGCCGTATAACCCACCTCCACAAGCTGCATAAGTGTTACTTTCACGAATGTTTTTTAACAAATCTGTTAAGCTTAAAAAAAAACACCCTGTATATATATATATATATATATATATATATATATATATATATATATATATATATATATATATATATATATATATATATATATATATATTAAAGATGACTTTTAAAGCTTTTATCACGCTGCCTCACAATTCTTGCAAAAAACAAGAATCCTTTTGCCTGTTAGGTTCTCTTGGCACAGGCCATCGAAGAACACGCGGAGGAATGTGTAAGCACCTCGTCCACCACTATCCACACCAAAGAAAAAAAGGATTTGCGGTGTGCCACGCCCAGATAACTAGTGGGAGGAGCCGGTAGCGGTAAATTTAATCATTTCCTTGTGTAATAATTCTTAAAACTAATAGTTATTTTTGGTATGTGTAAACAGTGAAGAAGACGATTACAAATACGAAGAAGTGTACTAAAGCAAAGCTGTTAGTCAGCTGTTTTGTTTTGTCCCGTCCTTTCTACGTCTGTTTCTGTAAGTTCAAGCTGACCCATCACTAATATACCAATTAATTCAACTAAAGCCTGTACCCAAGTTCTTAAACAATTCAGCCAAACTTGTAAATTTCCCAAGCTACCTTCCACTGCTTCACCTAATTTGGTTTTAATTTATTCTATTCACTGTACTTCGAACAGATAGCCTATATAAATGTGACAACTAATGGAGAGAGTTGAAATAAAAATAAACATATAGAGCGGATCATATACATTTTCTTACGAGTACCCTTGCTAAAACTCGACTTTGAAAAAAAGAAAAAAAGGTATCGCCCGAATATCGTAGTCTACCATAAATAATAATCGCAGTTTTATTAAAAACAAAATGCTGCAGCAAAGAGCTATTCCGTTTACACCTTTAAAGGGGCACTGACACACCAAAATCATTTTTTTTTTTGTTATCCGAAACGATTAAAAACGATTTCGGGACATTACCCTCAAAATTTGAAACTTTAAAATTCAGTATTTGTGAATTAAAAAAACAATTTCCAAATGCCGAATTTGAAGTTCCCGCGCGATCCGCGCCAGTGCAGTGACTCAAACTTTGGGGTCTCCTGCGACTCGACTTTCTTTCGGACCTCCGCCGTTGCCACGGCGACCAGAAGCGAGGAGGAGGTGAGGGATAGAAGGGCGGCGGCGGGGAACAACCGGTATTTCCCCGACTCGCCAACGAGCGCCGGCAAGTTTTCCGAGGGAGGGTACAAATCTAGGGAGCAACATCACACCGAACTCTGATTTCTGGTATTTCAAAAAGAGGAGCCGTAGTGCGTTCGCAATTGCGTTAAAAAACATGTTTTACGATTGCCGTTATTTAATGTTATTTAAATGTCACCTACAAAGCTTCTAAATTTCCTGATTTTTGACGTCACCGATCAAAAGAAGCGAGGAGGTGAGCGGCGGGAAATACAAACGCCAAAACTAAAAAGGCGCGCGCGCGCGCGGGAAATTTTTTTTTCGCGATGCGGTTTTTTTTTGCGTTTCTATGACTACAAGTTGCATCGTTTTAGACAATAAAAAAATACGACCTTTGGGTTGTCAGTGCCCCTTTAAGGTGCAAACGTAACAGCTCTTGGCTCAAGTGATCCTTTGTCCCCCTTATTTTCCTTCTCCGGGGATTATTATCATCATCCTTGTCCAGCTCGCTTGCACCTTTGCAGTAACCTTTAAAGGGAAGCTGAAACGAAATTTTAGCGCCGATCTTTTTGCATAAATATGAGCTAGGGACAGGCACTACCTCGGAAATATCAATATCGCGCTGTAAAACACAGGAGAACTAATTTTAAACCTAATTAAACGATTTCAAATTCACATCTGGTGGATGGTGGGAAGTTCTCATGACATCACTTGTGGCATAGGAGCAGCGCCGTTCTGCGGAAATACGGCGTGCCGGCAGAATTAACCTAGGCCTGAACGCGTTTGCAAAGCCTTGGCGGAGAAAGCCTAAGCGTAGTTGGCCACAGTGAGCTCGTTCTCGTTGCGGCTCTTCGCACGACACGACGCGAGCTCGCTTCTGGCACGGCCGGGGATCTTTGGATTTAACTGCGTGATGCCGCGCTATTGTGTGGCAGAGGGTTGTGGCAACAGCTTGTCTCGTCGCGAGCTGCCGATGCGCAAGTTTCCGGCCGACGAGAAACTCCGTGCTGTGTGGACCCGCCTCGCACGTCCCTCGTTTCCCACGTGGGTTCCGACGCCTGACGATCGCCTGTGCTCCGATCACTTCCGTGATGACGACTACGAAAGGAGCCCCAGGGCGCTGAAGAGCTTCGGTCTGCCCACAAAGAGCATAAGACTGAAACCAGGGGTTGTTCCGAGCATCTTTTCAAAAAAGCGGAAAGCCAACCCGCTGAGCGAACCGCTCGAAACGCGACGCAGAGTGGTAAGTGAGCATGTTCTACATAAAATATTTCCGTGTTTGCGATTCATACACGAACCATCTTGTACAAAATAATGGCAGGCGGCCGATGCAACATGTCATAACTCGAATTGAATATGAGCCTATGGACTACGTACGAATGCGCGCATATACCGTACTGAGGCGGCACACGAAAAAAGTGACGACTCATTGCAACATAGTGCAAGTGAGCTGACCGGCGGTAGCCGTCATCTCATAGACAGGGGAGGTGGATAGGGGGGCGGATGAGAGGGAAGGGAAGCGTGGGGAGGAGGATGGAGGGAGGAGAAGGTCCAGTATGAAGGTCGAAGGCCATGAACACACGATCACGCAAGGGAGAAAGGAGGAGGGGGAAGGGGGGATGGAAGGAAGAGGGGACTGAGGTTGAGGTGGCTGGGGAAGCGTGAAGGAAGAGTAAGATGGAGGGGAGACGGGCAGGGAAGAAGAGGAGATGCAGGAGAGAGGGAAGAGAAGATTTAGGGGAGAGAGGAAAGAGGAAGGAGTAGAGGGGAATGGGGGAGATGACACTGAGGAGCAGCCAAATGTCCAAAGTCTATACCAAAGGTCAAAAGCCACGAATATGAAATCATTCGAGGAAGAGAGGAGGGTAAGGGGAGAAAGGGGCACAAAAGGGAGATGAGATGGCGATGAGTTCATATGAAAGAGAGGCCAGTGAGGGGGAGGGGGTCAGGTAAAAAGGAGGTCAAAGGTCAAAGGCTACGGTTAGACGGTCCCATGATTACACTCTGCCGACCACTCAGAATGAAGGCCCATATACGGCTCCTGCCGTAAAGGGGGCTGTAGCATAAATTTCAGCGGGACTTTGCAGTTCTCATTTGTCAGATGACCTAACATTGTGTTATTCCTTCCTGGAATCAGGCACCTCTACTTGATGCCACCAACCTCGAAGAGGCAGAACCATCTTTTTGCTCAGGTATGTTAATCATAACTCTCATTTCTTTCGCGTCAGCATAGGTGGGTTGTAACAGCTGCTCCAATATAGTAGGTGCATGATTCATTACTAGGAGCATTACTTATTTAGTCAGCTTTAATCTCTGTCCTCTTTCGGCCGTCTTCAGCGACCCGAAGCGCGTCCCCGAGCAGTGTGGTTGGTTCTGCGGCATCCGCGACGACCCAGGGCAGCCCCAGGACCCCCGCAGGTACGCACACGCACCAAACTGGTTCTCCACAAAGCAGTGTAGCCTGCCTTGTACAGAACCACCTAGAGCATCTCATTGCGTCCGTTGCTCCTGGTGCTTCCATGTGGCTCATTCGTTTCCTTTTATTTCCCGTCTATTCATAGCAATCACAAGCGCATCCCTGAGCGGTGCGTTTGATTCTGCGGCCTCCTCGACGACCCAGGGCAGCCCCAGGACCCCCGCAGGTACGCACACGCACCAAACTGGTTCTCCACAAAGCAGTGTAGCCTGCCTTGTACAGAACCACCTAGAGCATCTCATTGCGTCCGTTGCTCCTGGTGCTTCCATGTGGGTCATTCGTTTCCTTTTATTTCCCGTCTATTCATAGCAATCACAAGCGCATCCCCGAGCGGTGCGTTTGATTCTGCGGCCTCCACGACGACCCAGGGCAGCCCCAGGACCCCCGCAGGTACGCACACGCACCAAACTGGTTCTCCACAAAGCAGTGTAGCCTGCCTTGTACAGAACCACCTAGAGCATCTCATTGCGTTCGTTGCTCCTGGTGCTTCCATGTGGCTCATTCGTTTCCTTTTATTTCCCGTCTATCCATGTCCCTAGCGACCCAGGGTGCATCGACCAGCTGGCTCTTCACTGTTGCTGCATCCCCAACCCCCTTGGCACAAACAGGCAGCCCCAGCACGCCCACAGGTACGCACACGCACCAAACTGGTGCTCTACTGCAAGGCAGTAGAGAACCAGGCCGTCCAAGGCGGGCTACTGTAGCCCGCCTTGGATGGAATGATAAAACGCATCTCCAGATTGCCTAACTGGTTGCCACCTTTGACATCTGTACAGTACATCACTTGAATATTTTCAAGATAATTCATGTGACTTCATTGTTTCCTTCTATGCTTTTCCCGGACTCTCTTTAGCAACCCAAAGGGTCACAAGTGCAGATACACCAACTGTGCACTCAGCATCCAGGCGGTGCAAGAAAAAGTGTGCAACGACACAGACAGCAGGCTTGCAAAGAAATGCAGGTGTGGTCTTTCACTGAAATGAATATGTTGGCTTGGCCCAGATTTCACTTTATAATATTGGTGATATATAACTATACTTTAATATAATTAGTATTTCACTTCTGAACATTTGTTAGTGCAACTCTTCCCAAACTGGGTTCATAAGTTTCCTGGTGTTCCCCAGAGAATCATCACTGGTTTACCGCGCTTTTATATTTCCTCAACTATCCCTGCACCTCAGTGAAGTGTTTTTTTAGTTTGACCACCACTGTGGGAGATTGTAGTCACTGAGTGGCAGATAACTATGAGATAAACTTATTTAGAAAGGTCCATCATTGTTTTACAAGGTCTGTAGGCTTCTGTATTGCTTTATTGCATCAATGCCAAGAAAAGAATCATAATAGAGTTTCGATCCATATGAAATACATAATCTGGGCAGCTGTTAATATATTAGCTCCTTTGGCCCCCATAGTGTGCCTTTCTCTGTGTTAGCTTTATAATCCTATGCTGGGGTTACGGGGATGCCACCATAGCAGATCAGAGCTAGCATCAACCAGCCTTATCTGCCCACCCCTCCATTCTCCTTCCAAGCACAGTTGTCTCCTCTTGATCCGATGTACTATGGTCATGTTCATGTAGAGATAGCCATATTGTGGCTATGGTTCATGCAGAGATAGCCAGTTGTGGTCTCCGAGTAGCCTCCGAGTGGGTCAGGCGGCACGTGATGTCCAAAAGTCTAGGAACTGCTGATATAGAGAATGAACTGGTGTCATAAGATAGTAGCTTGTGCATGGAACTCCGAGCCAGGTTTTATTTCTACTGGAAGAGGCTACAGACACAGTTCTTTGAGGGGACGCTTAGCTCAATGCTGTGAAGGTAGGGCCAGACCAAGACTCTCATATCGAGAAGAAAGGGTGTTGGGGGTACAGGTGTATTCTTGTGTGGCATTTGCAGGAAGGGGAGGGAGAAGCCACCTTCTGCCTTTGCGTGTGGATGTTTGTTCATTGTATTGAAAACTGGTATGTTTCTAAAGCCACACACTGTTCGGTAGCAATCCAAGTATGCATCAAGCCACCATCAAGGACCCGGACTGTTCAGACAGAGGTTTCCGGGACACTGTTGTGGGCTTCCTCCCCATCGCGTTCCTCGGATCCACGGGACCTCGATTCCTCGGGCGAGCAGCGAAGACAAGACGCCGACCCTGACTATTCTCCATCGGAAGACAGCTTTGAGAGGTTTGTGGGAAGGTTCTGTTAACCAGGGGTTAATGGGATCATCCATAATTAATAAGTGAGTTGTTTAAATGATCGTTATTTTTGTATTGCAGGCCTGAGAAGCAAGTGCCATCCCTGGTGGAAGAGAGAAAATTCATTGTCTTTGAATCCTGTCTTGATGTGCGGCTCGACACGTGCCAAACCTGTGCTGCCTCTATCATTCACATGGACAAGAGTGTTCAAGGCTGCTGTCTCCAGGTTTCCACCATTTGCAAGAATGGCCACGTGGATAACTGGTGTAGCCAGCCGATCATCAGGCGAAAGCCAGTTGGCAACATCCTCATGGCTGCCTCAGCTTTGTTTACTGGCTGCTGCATCAAAAAGACCTTGAGGATGCTGACTGGTATGGGGATCGCCTGCTTCACCTACAGGACCTTCCTTCACGATCCAGAAGGCGTTTCTCCTTCCTGTAATTGAAAAGGTACTTTGAAGCTAAAGCCCAACATGCAGAAGGCTCCTTGCCACTGTCCTTCTCGTGCTCTTCCAACTTATCGGCCCGAAACAAGTGGGCCCAGGAACTAAGTGCCGTAGAAAGTCGGGTTTCCTCCCACAGGTGTAATCGAAAAATCGAGGATCGACCTCTTCATCTGCATGCATATTGGGCTCTGGACAGACCGGACCCTTGCACTATTAAAACTAATTTATTCAGGCGTAACAGTAGATAGCAGAAGAGGGGACCTGAATCTGTTTATCCTCCACCCAAGCCCAGTTACATTAGAGTGAAGCCCCGTTTACATTATAGGAATGCTCTCTTTCAAAACCAGGTGTGGAACAAGCATCAGCTGGAGCTGTTCACAGCTGCTGCAGGAAAGCAGCTGACGATCGCCGGTGACGGGAGAGCAGATTCGCCTGGCCACAGTGCCAAGTACGGCACCTACACCATGCTCGATGTTGACAGCAACAAGGTCCTCCACGTGGAAACTGTCCAGGTATGTACAGGAACTCTATTAGTGCTATACTTTCCACAGAGTACCACTAAAACTGGCTCACACTGGGCGTGAGGTAACACAGTATTGTTCGCAGTCCTATTGAGGAAGTTTTAACATTCTTTTGTGATGTGCCAAACTGGCAAATTAACAAATATTAATTACCTCACTTTTATATATTAATTTGTGCACAAACCGCTCAATATAAAAGTTGTAGTATAGCATGTTGACAACATCCAATCGTGTCGTTTCCATCACGATAGCCTTTCTGTATATAATGTTATCAACTTGAATGAAGGTGTGCAAGATTTAAAAGAAAATCCCACGCGACTGTATGCTCACGCACCGTGATGTCTCAAACAGACTGATTGAACTAGTGAATACTTTACTGCGTGCACCAAATGATAAGCAGTTGATGATTGCAATGGGTTCAAGATGACGGTCGAGGCATATCATTTTCACAGAATAATAAATCCATCACCAAAGATGTGCCTAAATGTTGGACAGCAATAAGTACTCAAGATGCAGCATTGAAAGCAGTATCAGCATCTTTTTCATTAGTAAACAAGAATGGTGGAAAGGAATGAGGATGGTTGCCTGGCTGGGGGCCCATCCATCACACTCACTGACTGCATACTCATTTGCTTGGTGCGCATGGATCAGTACTTGCTAATTGGTTCAAGGCCTGTTTGAGGGCACTACTATCGCAGAAAGAAAAAGCCCGTGAACGATTACTTTTTCCGAATTCCCAAGACACAACTGAAGAAAACGCGTTGCTCATCCGATTCCCTCTAACTGATCCGCCATCATCGGTCCAGGCGGCTCCTTCTGTCACGGCTTCGGCGATCGTCAGGGTATAGACAGACAGGAAGGACCCATTCATCCCTGTGCAGAAATCGGCCAATTATGTTGACGGGTCGTTTTCCCTCGCACTCTGGGAGTGTTCACAAAAAACACCAAAGGAGACGGGGGAATGTCAAAAATTGTCCCGCAAAGGTCGTTTCATTTGTTCAGCTAAGCCGCACAAAATTGTCATTTGCATCCTTGCCGCTGAGAGGCTCGACGCGCTGCGGGCTTCTTTAGGCCGCCTGCGAGAGATGGCGGGACTGTAGGTACGGCAACGTCGCCAGCATGACCAAGGTCAACTGACTTTTGTAAAGGCTGTTTCCTTCCCCCCCCCCCCCCCCCCCTTAATGTTATTGTTGCTGTGCGTACCCGCCGAAGAGTGGGGGCAGATGTTTTCGTTCTGGGGAGTGCGGGAGTAGCAGGGTGGAAAAGCGAAAACTTTATTTTTACTTTTCTTTTGGTTAACCCACATTTAACCGATTAACCGGTTAAAAAGATTGATTAATCGGAAAGTTAATCAATCAATTGCCCAGCCCTAATTATTAGCATGTCTATTTCATTTATGCTGTAAAATGTTCTCTCTATTTTGTTTCAGTCCAATGAAACCGGAGGAAGTTACCACATGGAGCTGGAAGGCCTCAAAAGGTCCCTCAACATCTTTGAGGCCCACTGCCTGGTAGTGGGTATCCTGGTGACGGACAGGCACCCCCAGCTCAATGCCTGGCTGGCACGGGAGCACCCAGACATTTGCCACCTGTTCGACTGCTGGCACGTGGCAAAGGGTAAAATTTATACTGGTCCTCTCCAGGCACGTAGCCAGGATTTTGTTTCGGGCCGGGGGGGGGGGGGGGGGGGGTTGGGTCGGGTCGTGTCGTCCATAGCAAAATGCTGTATGGGGGGGAGGGGGGAGAGGAGACCCCAGCAAAATGGAAGATCTTGGAGGGGGGGGGAATCCAGGCCCCATGGCGCCTCCCCCCCCCCCCCCTGGCTATGTGCCTGGTCCTCTCAGTGCCAATAAGTTACACTATCACCAGTGGTGTGTGGGCTGTTATAATCTATGCTGCTATTTGCAAGTGAGTGCGGTAGGACCACATCAATATGTTCTTCAGGGGACAGCGGTAAAAGAATGTATGATCAGGGAAAATGTAATAACCTACGAGTATAATGCTTTCGGGGGCCTATATATGTAACAAAAAGCATCAGTCGCTCAATAATGTGTTTCTGACAAACTTCACATCTGCCGAGAAGTGTCGTATTTATAGTACAGTCATTTCTCGTTAATATGAACCTTGTTAATATGGACACTCCGCAATATGGACAAAATTTTCGTCGGCGACCGGTCTCTCGTCATGCAATTCTTCCTCGTTAATATAGGAACACGCAGTCCGGACTATAGACAGCTATTTTGAGGACGAAATGGGTAAATACATGTATTTTTGTCTCATTATTATGGACACGGGTCCACATGGCAAAAAAAAAATATTATTGACCCGCAGAGGTCCCAGTGTGTACCCGGAAATTCACTATTGTTTGTTGCCCCTCTTGATATAAAACCTACGCTCCTAAAGGTGGTGGGATTTTTTCACGCTTTCAAGCCGAAACGTATGTCGTCCCGTTCCGGGATAACATACCCCTAGTCATCCCCACTCGCTGTACATAAAATGCGAGGTTGGACGCTTCTGCGGTCAGTTTGAGGGCGGACAAGATGATGACTAAGCGCGAGTGGACAGAGCTACGCTTGTTACTTAATGTTGGTTTTTGCAATTGCTTCGGTATGGATGACTCACATTATGGATGATTTGTCTGGGAACGGAGGCGTCTATATTAACGACACATGACTGTACCAACATAAATAAACTGTTTCTTTCTTAGGAGCTTACTTTAAACTGGATAACTGATACAGGTACTTAATGAAAAAATGGCGATCGAAAAGGGTGCGCAAAATTTGCAAGCCCATTGAGCTTCTCAAACAGTCTCTCCGCCTAAAGTACTGCTTGGAGCGCACCGGTGCTAAGCGGCAAAGCTAAGCGTGTACGCTTGACTGTGCATCATGCACAATTGCTCTCTCCAAACTCGTTCCAAAATGAAACTAGAGGAACAAATGGGAGGCGAGCACAAAATGGAGTGCGCGCACGCCAGAGGAAAAGATGGAGGTAAGCGCACAGAGTGGCAGAAGATACAAGAACTGTGAGAACAAACGTAAGAGATGCTCTACTGTGTCACCTTCTGCTCCTGCATCGTGCTGGTCTGACCACGCTGCTGAATTTTGGTTTCTTTACATGGAAGCATAGCAGAACAGAGCGAAGCTAGAGACCGAACACAGCAGAGCTGAGAGTTCACGCTGCTCTCCTTTTGGGCCACCAGGGTCGCATAGAGTGCTGGTTTGTGAGCCTAGCAGCTGGGAAAGCAAATGCAGTACGAAATAAATGCCCATACCTATGGTGATTTGAAGTGAACCAGAGCAATAATAATTTAAATGACAGTTTGCTTGCTCCCATATAAAGGAAGCTAATTCTAATTCTAATTGTAATTGTTGCTGCTGCTGATTTAAGAGATTTTGAAATGTATGAAATGTGTGTGGACAGACTCCAGGCGGCACCCACTTTTTAAGAGAGGCTACTGGCTCTCCTACGGCCATAGTTGCCTGGTTTGCAACATTTCATTTCAGCCATCAAGAAGAAGCTGGTGGCGGCTGGGAAGTCGCGGCACCTGGAGGAGCTGAGCTCCTGGACCAAGGCGGTGGTCAACCACCTCTACTGGTCTGCGGGGACGAGTCCTGAGGACCAGAACCTCATCCTTCCCAAGTGGAAATCTCTGGTGGCGCACGTGGCAGATGTGCACTCCCACCGTGATCCTCTGTTCCCAGAGTGCCAGCATCAAGAGCTGCATAAGAAGTGGCTAGAAGAAGGTAAAGACAGAGTCTCACATCTGTGATGTTTAAAATACACAAGACCATAATTTATCATGTCCCACACACTTGTTGTAGGATCTCCTGCTCATCAGAAGCTGCGGGAGATTGTCCTTTCCCCACACCTCCTACGGGACATCCCTCGGCTATCCACATCAGCACAGACATTTGCAACGGAGTGCTTCCATAGCACCCTGTTGCAGTTTGCACCGAAGCTGATGCACTACAGCTTCCGTAGCATGAAGGCAAGGTGTGTAAGAAAGTCATTTTTCTTTTTGGTTGTTTCTGAATCATGCACTTACTTTCAGGACCTACCTGGCAGCCTTGCATTATAACGAGAACGCAGGAAGGCCCCAGGCAGTGACCAAGGATGGGGAGCTCGTCTGGGTCATCAAGTTCCCTAAAGCGAAGAAGGGGGCTGTGGTTGCTCCGCGCAAAACTGGCTGCACATACGGTATATGCCAGTGCTCATATTTATACCTAACTGGTGCAGATTCTTGAACGGTTTCGAATGTCTCGTTACAGAGTATGT
This sequence comes from Ixodes persulcatus, assembly GCA_013358835.2. Taxonomy (NCBI): domain Eukaryota; kingdom Metazoa; phylum Arthropoda; class Arachnida; order Ixodida; family Ixodidae; genus Ixodes; species Ixodes persulcatus. The sequence continues at coordinate 154,551 of JABSTQ010010331.1, forward strand.
GGGGGAGCTGATGGCAGCTGTGCTGGACCTGTGCAAGACCATGCCCTCCTATGCCGCCGCCATTGGACTGCACAGCCAGGATGCACCTCCATTCCTGTCCAGTGCATATGAGTGTGCCGACAAACAGGCACTGGTGCAGCAACACCAGTCAAGGTTTAACAGGTAGCGAGATGGAAGTGAGGGCCTGGCTTTGTACAAGTCCTTGCGAGGTCACACTGGCACAAATCCACGTCCCTGAGTGTGGGAGTAGCTGCCGGTCTCGCAATGTATGCTAGATGCCTTTCTCATCTCTCGTCTCTTGTGTTGCTGCTGCTCTTGGAGTGGTGCCCGCGAGGCATTAGGGTAGTCGGTGCAGTACGAAGTGTAGAGCGTAGGCTCCTCCTAGTAAGAAGCACTGTAGGGGAGAACCCTTCCAGCACCAGAGCAGTTCAGTGGGTTCCAAGCAGGTTCTGTTCAGTCTTCACCGCTCTCTCTACTTCTCCGTTACGCTGGAGGTCCATTGCAATTCTATTGAAGTCCACGATGTGGCCATGAAATCACTCTTTTTTGTGAACTCGCACTTTGCGTGGTGCAAGTTCACTCCGACGTCGTGGAGGCGGTGGAGTAGAAACTTGAGATTTTGGTCGTGCTCTCCTTTGTTCTCTAGATTCTCTCTAGGATCCGCAAAATCACCCACTGGAAGAATTCTGGCGCTGTCACAATGCCAAGCGGGAGTCTCTTGAACTGAAAGTGCCCCACTTGTGTGATGAAAGTTGTCAGTTCTCTTGACTCTGGAGCTAGCGATGCTTGCCGGTAGCGAGCACTGGCAGATTTTGAAGCCTCCCACCGACCCTCACTCGTCCATCCACATCCACAAAGGGCTTCAGTAACGCGGTTTCGCTGTTTGTGCTTCGGGTTCCACCCGCTGTGCTAATTCCCGCTCTGTATGCTTCTTGAGCCCTCACGATCCAGTAATTCTCGGCTTGCTCGAGCTCCTCTGCAGTAAGTGAACCCCAGGCCTGTTCTTGCCTGTTTCGACTATTCTTGATGAAGCGAAGCATCCAAGCGGTAACCCTGAGGGGTCTCATTATGCGACTGTAACTGCTCAGATTTAGGAGCTCCTGCCCCTTCTCCTCTGCAGTGTGCAGCACGTGGTGTTCTTTCTTTCGTTCCTCTTGCACCTCTGGGAGGCTGTCGTAGAATGCCTGACCCTTAGGCCAGTTGCAAGGTTCCGTAGAAAGCCACTCAGGCCCTTGCCACCACTGTTCGCTTTTGATCAATGTCTCGGCACTAATTCCCCTCGTCAGCATGTCCGCTGGGTTCTGACCTCCGGGACAGTGGTTCCAGCTCGCGGAGTCGCTTGCGGACTGAATCTCATTCACCCTGTTTCCTACAAACAGGCCTCCACTTTGAGGCTTGGCCTCTAATCCAGTGTAGTGCAATAGTCGAATCCGTCCAATAGAACGTCTTCATCTGGAGGTTCATCGCATCGTTGAGATAGCGGGCAAGACTTGTCCCAATCACCGTTCCCATTAGTTCTAGACGAGGGAGTGTCAGTCGCTTGAGCGGCGCCACTCGGTACTTCGTGAGCACGAGGCATGTAGACGTGTCTCTGTCTTCGCCCTCCACTCGAAGGTAGGCGCACGACCCGTAGGCGAGTAAGCTTGCGTCGCAAAACACGTGAAGTTGAACCGACCTGGCGCCTTCTGCTGGGCACCGCATGGTGCACCGGCCGACGGCCAGAGCCTTCAAGAGTGGCAGTTCCATGCACCACCGTTGCCACAGCTCGGAAAGGTCGTCAGGCAGCTCCGCATCCCAGCCGATTTCACGTTCCCACAGCTGCTGGAATATGATCTTGACCCGAATCATGTACGGAGCGATAAGGCCCAGGGGGTCGAATACTCGAGCCGATGCCTGTAGCACAAAACGCTTGGTGTTTGCTGCAGTGCTGATGAAATGCAAGACTCCTTCCATAGGAATCGGCAATTTGTCTTGGCTGTGCTGCCACACGAGTCCGAGAACTTTCCTTGGTTCTTCGGATGCTTGTGGTTCCTCGGTCTCATCAAATCCACACTGTAGTTCCGCAGCATTGGACGTCCACTTGCGGAGTTGCATTCCGGCTTCAGCCATGATTGCGTTGGCCTCATCGTGAATCTGCCTGGCTTCACCAACGTTGGAGGCTCCGATAAGTAGGTCGTCCACGTAAAACGCATTCCGCAAACGATCAGCTGTCTCCCTGTGTTGGTCCTTCACGTTATTCAGGTGGTGCATTAGTGTTGCGGTCAATAGAAAGGGGCTTGAGGTGGTCCCGAACGGCACTCTGGTCATTCTCTATTCTTCGATGTTTGCTGCTGCCCCTGATGTTGGCTTTGTTTCGAACCACAAGAATCGGAGAGCATCTCTGTCCTCTGTGCGAACGTCTATCTGCAGGAACGCCTTCTCAATGTCAGCTGTGATGGCGACCTGAAATAGCCTGAATCGCACCAAGATTCCCACCAGGTCGGCGTTAAGCTTGGGGCCCTTTTCAAGATGTTCATTGAGTGGGCTGCATCCCGGCCTATGTGATGATGCATCGAACACGATCCGGAGTCTCGTGGTGCTAGAGCAGCTGCGTACTACTGCCTGGTGCGGCCTGTAGTAAACTCGTTGAGTGTCAGCTTGATGTGCATGCTCGGGCACCTTTTCCGCATGCCCTGCCGTCATGTAGCTCCTGATGGATCGGTCGTACTCATCGAGAAGTTGCTCGCTGCGGGATAGTCATTTGAGTAGCCCCTCCAGTTGTTTGTGAGCCACGACTCGATTGTCTTGGAGGTCTTGTCCAGTCTCCTTCCACGGCAATGCAACCTTATAACGTCCGTCCTCCTTCGTGATTGTGCGTACAAACTGGCTTTTTACAGCCTCCAGTTCCTCAGAGGCCATGGAGCTCCCAAAAGCGACGGAGTGTCGCCTCATTTTCGTTGTGCGCCCGCGTGCTGATCTTCAGGACGCAGACCATTGTGTTTGTACCACCCCACAGGGTGCTGTGCAAGGAAACTGGAACCTGGAAGGTCCAACCGAAAATGGTGTCGATGGCAACCATGCTCCCATTCTCTCTGAATCGACGAACCTCGCCTCGGGTGACCTTCCAAAGCTGATCCGATCCAAGAAGAAAACTGATGCCATGTGGGGGCTCCATACCTTGGGTCAGTGTCATGTCCGCGATGAGTCCTCCGTCAGCCTCGATGCTCCTCACGAAGTCGTGGTCCACCGGCACTTGCAGGATATCGTTGCAGATGAAAGGTACCTCGATAGCCTCGAGGACACACTCTTCTCCGTCATGTTGACTGCGAAGGCGCACCTGAACCAGCCTGCGTCGTTGGGCACGTGTCGATGATTCCCCGAAGGTGTTCAACTGAAGGTTCGTAGTGCCGATCGTTCGGAGATTTAGCTTTCTTGAGACGTCCGTGTGTATGAAGGTCCGCTGGATTCCTCCGTCGATGACGCCCCGAAAGTAGCTGGTTGCATGATCTCCTATGGCAGAGACTCGGAAAGTCTGCAGAAGCACCCCCCCGAGTCCATCGTAACGTTGGAGTTAACGATGCTTGCGGTGTTGACATTGCTGTTAACGCTTTTCGGTGGGGTCCAGTTGGGGTCACACATCGAGCTTGCATGCCTTCCTTTACATGACGCACACCTCACCTTCCGTCGGCAGTTTTTGGCGCGGTGTCCTCTGGTTGTGCATCGGAAGCACCTCATGTCTTCTGCCAACCGCCTTTTCTTCTGTTCAAGTACGAGGTTGCCAGAGCAGGACTCAGTTTGATGTTTTGCAGATCGACAGAAAAAGCAGCCGACTGCATTTGCGTTCAGTACAGCTGCGGTTGGCCACGTCGTGTGCCCCCGCCGATCGATGTAGCCTTCACGCGCTGGGGTCTGCCTCGGGTGGCGAGTCTCTGCGGTAATTCCGGCTTTCTCCCTCTGCGGCAGTTCCGGCTTTCTCCTACTTTCCACCTCGCTTCGCAGGAACTCTAAAATTTCAGTAAGCTCACCATCGGCTGCTTGAGATGAGAGTGACTGGAGCTCCGTCCGCTCTGTCCCAGATGTCCGGCTGTAGTTGCTGTTTTGCCGATGGTATTCCTGCACTACCGTAAAATACCAAGCATGGGCCCATGTCACATTAAGGGCCCACCTCCTATTTTTGAACGATTTCAAAAACAAACAGAGGACACATCAACCGCCCACCCCCCATTTTAGGCAAATTTCAAAAAATATGCGAAGGACATGGCAAGCGCCCATTCACCGCGGAAGGCCGTTATTTCCTGAAGCTGAAGCGACCGGCACTAGTTATGAGTCACGACAGCGCGGGCGAAGGGTGCCGCAGGAATCGGGCGAAGGGCTCCGTCGCAACACGGCAACACTCCGGCGCCGCGGAAATCGAGGTCAAATGGCAGAAAGTAACAAAAGATACAGGCGAGCTGGTGTACAAAGGAAGAGAGGCAAGGGCACGGTGGCAAGAGTGAAGCAGTGAAGATACACTACGTTGGAAAGGAGGATCTAGCGAATGAAAAGCCGCACAGAGCTTAGCGCGTGTGCTGCACATGTGCCGTGTGTTTGTGTGCCTCTGCCCCTCCGCGTCCGCTTGTTGTTTGGTGGTTCGGTTAGTTCCGTGTTCATCGCGCTGCATTGCTTGCGTTCGCTCGGTTCGCTTGTTTGGACGATGAACTCGTATACGGTCGCTAGGAAAGTCGAAGTTGTTGAATGGCATAGGCGCCACGGAAAGAATGTAAGCCGGACATCGCGTGAATTCAAGATTGACCGTAAAAGAGTGCGCGAGTGGGACTCAAAATACGAACTGCTCCTGCAACAGAACCACGGAAGATCACGGCTGAAACGCAAGCTGAGTGACGGGACGCCAGTCTTCAGTGAAGAGGTTGATGATGCCTTATTTGAATTCTTGGAGGATGAACGCAGGGCTGGCCGTGCGGTCCGCAACCGTTCGCACGCTCGGCGAATGACGGCCCTTTTCCAAGTGCATCAATGGCCGCCATTTTGAATTCGGCGGTCGGGCCGAGCAAGGGCCCACCCGACTATGCGATCCTTCTGCGTTTTTGCTCTCGGACCTAACAAGCGCCCATCCCAGAGTTTTCCGTGATTATCCCATAATTTTGAGTGGGCGCTTGCTCGGTATTTTACGGTAGATCTCTTGGTAGAGCCCTGCGAAGGATGTCGGACATCATCGTAGAGTAGGTTGCCGATCCAACTCCTAGGCCCCTCAGTCCACGGATGTTTTCCTGGATGTGATCATACATCCTGCGCAGTCCTCTCGTGTCGCTCGTTGAGACGACGGCTGGCAGTGCTCGCAACCTCGCCAGGTGATCCTGTTTGATCCGTCGTTTGCCGCCGAACCGCTGCGTCAGTATTTGGATGGCGTCGTTGTAGCAGGCTTCCGTTGCCTGCAGTCTGGCGATTGCAGCCGCCGCCGGTTCGGTGACGAGATTTCGCAGGTATTGGAGCTTCTGGCATCTCGTGATGCTGTCGTTATCGTGAATCGCGCCACTGAATTGCTCCCAGAAACTCTGCCATCCGCAGACGTTGCTGTGAAGGTTTCTAGCTTGAGTTTCGGGAGCTTCACTCCGATCCGGTGACCGGGGTTGTTGAGAGTCTGTCCCACTTCCGTCGTGGCTGTCGTCGCAGGTGCGGTCGCAGATGTGTTCATCTGTTCCCTTTGTTTCAGCTTGTCTGCCTTGCAGCTCAGCAGCGCAATTACTCGGATGGCCTCGTCGTCGTACTCGGTGACTGTAGTGTATTCCGCGACGAGGTCTTGTTCCGATACATGTTCTTCTATCTCCTCATTCAATGCTTTGAGTGCACTGTTGTTGACTTTCAGCCTCACCAGCCAGGCCGTCAGCGTGGCCTGGTCTGCTGTTTCTATCCCCGCCGTCGCCTCGTTGATGATCTTCGTGTTTTGTGCACGTTTCACACCACGCTTCGTCTTTATACGCTCTATCTTGTTCGTTCACCAACACACACAGAACTTCCTCACAGCGTTCCAGGCGGTCGATAAGGTTGAAAGTTCCTGCTCACCTCGTTCGATGTTCTGCGTTCCCGGGTTTCAGCACCATAAGTTTCTGTTGCAGATGTTGAGCGTGTGAGGCAATGAAATACGACGTTTGGCTAAAACAAAACAACTGTATTGAAGATGGTTACAAGAATGGTCCGTTCGTTTTAACAGTTCTGTCGGCATCTGTCGCGATCTCGTCCCCGTTTCTTTCCCGGTCTTTTTCTCCCCCGATTCTCTGAATTCTTCTCCCTCGTTCTCCAGTCTCAACTCCTGGCCCGTCCCCCGCTTTCCTCCTCCCCTCTCGCCCTCACCCCAGTCCCCATCGTCGCGCTCGGGCTGCTGGGGATGTCGGCTCGGGTCTCACCTGGCACCTGCTTCGAAGGACGCGAGCGGGGGTGGAAATGGCGTTCTCTAGAATATGCAACAATCCATGTTATCGATTACTGTATATACCTGGAATGCTGATTGTGGTTGTATTTTTACCTGAAGAAAAAAGAGTGAAAGCTTCGTTTTACCAACACAAACGAAGCACGCAAAAACGTAAGCTGCTCACGCGCTATCTCTGATAGACCCATATTTGTACACTGCGTGTCAGCTATCGCTCCTGCCTTATGTTATGTAGGGTGCATTCATGCACCCCTTGTAGTACTCGATGCCAACAGTGTGCGCTCATGGGAATACAAATAGCGGGGAACGAAATGGTGCAGCAGCACAGGCGAAGCTACGAGCTTGATATGGCACGCGCTCAAAGCGAAAGACAGAAAAATCGGGGAACAAAAAGGCTTGATGTCATCACCATAAGCAAAGCGCAGAGGAAGGCACCCTAATTTTATGAACTCCAAATTTTAGTTCAGCATCCCCTTGAGTCTAAGGCAAGCTGCATCCTTTCAGAAAGCTTTAGGTTTTGAGACCAACCACCATCCTGCCACGATAGAAAGCATAGAAGTTGCAAAACTTGGCAGACGTGTATGTCTGACAAATCTCCTTATAGGTTCACATGTGTAAGCCTTTAAAACACTATACACTGCAGTCTATTCCTGTGCCCATTGGTTGAACATAGGGATTGGTGACATGTGCTACCTCCTAGTGATGGAAGTGGCTTCAAAGGGGATGGAAGTGATAAAGCATATGAATGAGTTCTTCGGGCGTCCAGTATTGTTTATTGGCGGAAGCCTACATATCTCCCGCCGGAGGATGGAAGCTCCTGTCGAAATCTCGTTACCACGCAGCTCGGCAACACCTTCCTGTTACCACGTCCCAGTATGTGGTAGACCACCATGTAAATTGCCTGTAGGCTCTGTACCAGAAAAAGCATATGAACGAGTTCTTCAGGTGTCCAATATTGTTTATTGGCGGAAGCCTACGTATCTCCCGTTGGAGGATGGGAACTCCTGTCGAATCCTCATTACCATGCAGCTCGGCAACACCTTCCTGTTTACCACGTCCCACTATGTGGTAGACCCACCACTGTAAATTGCCTCTAGGCTGTGTGCCGGATAAAGCATATAAACGAGTTTTTCAGGTGTCCAATATTGTTTATTGGCGGAAGCCTACGTATCTCCCGTCGAATCCTCGTTACCATGCAGCTCGGCAACGTCTCCGTGTTACCACGTCCCAGTATGTGGTAGACCCATCACGTAAATTTCCTCTAGGCTGTGTGCCGGATAAAGCATATAAATGAGTTTTTCAGGTGTCCAATATTGTTTATTGAAGGAAGCCTACGTATCTCCCGTTGGAGGATGGGAACTCCTGTCGAATCCTCATTACCACGCAGCTCGGCAACACCTTCCTGTTTCCACGTCCCAGTATGTGGTAGACCACCATGTAAATTGCCTGTAGGCTGTGTACCAGAGAAAGCATATGAACGAGTTCTTCAGGTGTCCAATACTGTTTATTGGCGGAAGCCTACGTATCTCCCGTCGAATCCTCGTTACCATGCAGCTCGGCAACGTCTCCGTGTTACCACGTCCCAGTATGTGGTAGACCCACCACGTAAATTGCCTCTAGGCTGTGTGCCGGATAAAGCATATAAATGAGTTTTTCAGGTGTCCAATATTGTTTATTGGCGGAAGCCTACGTATCTCCCGTTGGAGGATGGGAACTCCTGTCGAATCCTCATTACCACGCAGCTCGGCAACACCTTCCTGTTTCCACGTCCCAGTATGTGGTAGACCACCATGTAAATTGCCTGTAGGCTGTGTACCAGAGAAAGCATATGAACGAGTTCTTCAGGTGTCCAATACTGTTTATTGGCGGAAGCCTACGTATCTCCCGTCGAATCCTCGTTACCATGCAGCTCGGCAACGTCTCCGTGTTACCACGTCCCAGTATGTGGTTGACCCACCACGTAAATTGCCTCTAGGCTGTGTGCCGGATAAAGCATATAAATGAGTTTTTCAGGTGTCCAATATTGTTTATTGGCGGAAGCCTACGTATCTCCCGTTGGAGGATGGGAACTCCTGTCGAATCCTCATTACCACGCAGCTGGGCAACACCTTCCTGTTTCCACGTCCCAGTTTGTGGTAAACCCACCACGTAAATTGCCTGTAGGCGGTGTACCGGTACCTCCTGCAATAAAAAAAAAACAGCATGATCCACTGGTCAGTTGACCGCTTCAAGAGAGACGCTAATCTCTATTAACTTCAGGCCTCTTCCACGTTCACACCTTGTTCATGTTCTGTGAATGATCTTCAGTTACTCCGAAGTTTTCAACCTTATTGTTATGTAGTTTTGAAAACTGGACATCCCTTATTAATGACTTAAAAAAGAAGAAAGGCTCTTAGTGTTAACTTTAATGAAACCCTGTGACAACGTGCAGTCTCATGTGCAGCTGGTTCATTATGTAGCATCCCCCTTCTGTCCTTGCTTTTACACCCACTAAGAGGCCAAGCGGCCTCTGGCAGTCATGACACCAACTTGATTCCATGCATAAACACTTGGCATATAGTCTCTGGACTTTGCACACCCTACATGGTTTCTAGACACATGTCCAGAGGCTATGAGCCTCCAGGCATGTATACATGTTTGAAGGTTCCATGCACGAAAACGACTTGAAGGAATGTAACACAAGCGACAGCGGCTCCTCAGCCCCTTGGTGGGTATGGATTCAAGGACACAAGAGGGGATGCTATTTAGAGTGTGGTCTGTAATAAAGCTTTAGCTGCTTTTGAATCTGTGTGTTGTTGCCCTTCACTTTTTCCTCGGTTTTGGGGTTTTGTAAAGCCGACTGCTCTTAGTGACTTGGATATAGCAGGGACTCGAATTATATTGAGTTTTGCTCGAACAAGCTCATCTTTTCAATGTGTTGAATGGATTGTTTTTTTTATCAACGAAAAGGTAGTTTTACAGTCATTTCATTCATATTTCTGTCACTGTCACTAGACAAATGTGTTATCTTATGGATCTTTATATGTACATTGTCATGAGTGGAATGATAATAAATATTTTTGGTGGAGCATTGTAGGCAAATGTACTGTCCCTAATAACCTTGAAATTGAGATCATAACTAATATGGATGCAAGCATTATTCACCCTATATATTTACATCCATAATTAACCTATGTGGCAAAATTTGGTCTGGGAATAAGTGGGAGGCAGGTTAACAGTGCAGTCGAAGCTCTGTCTTCAGTGCCTTTCATACCACAAGCGCACTCACACAGCTTCCAGCTGCTTCTGCGCTCTTAACCTGTTGCAAACTATAGACTATGGATATTACAAAACTCATGATTTTTGTGCTAACTGCTGGAGTGAGTCTAGGGACTGAGGAGGACGAAACCAAAAGAACTGTGTTGCACTGTGTGGATTTGGGAGCGGAAGGAGTACCAACCAAAATAAAATGAGGCCAGCTTGATCATGCCGACAAAGATAGGAAAAGCACAGAATATGTTGAGCTCACTCACTGAAACACATGTTCTGCGTGGTCATTCACAATAGCTAATGGTCATGTAACGATCTGACCACTGTTTGCCCTCTTATTTCCAGCATGATGATGAGACAGACGACCCCGCAGACAATGGTCACAAGACCCTACGGATAGTGGTCATGTGACTAAGATTGTACCACTATTCCTGTAATGGTCCAATCTTACAGTCTAAAAATTCACAAAAACCGTTGTATAAACAGAATCTGCGTTAAAAAATTGCACCTGAATTTTTGACAAGAAATGAAGCTACATACTCTTGTGGTCCTCTGTCCTGTGCGTCGATGGGGCAGTAGAACTGCAACTTGATGTATTCCAGCTCCAACACATCCCTATTTAGGCAGTGCAGCTCAAACAGGGGGTGCTTTGTGATACAAGGCACCCCCTGATTGCTGCACAGCTCCCTCACATCCTGCAGTTCGAGGCAGCACACTGACTCTTGGTCAGTCTCCATCGGTCGGCAGCTGCTGTTGCAGGAGCACCTGTTGGTATAACCTTTGCTTAGAGATTCTGGGTGGCATCTACAAATATTGTATGTAAATACAAAGGTACATATTTTACACAAAAGTTCACATGGCTGAATGTTTTCAAAGTTTGTTCAACAAGGATCTACTAAGAGTGCTCAAAAGGCATCGGTGTCTATCTCCAATTCCTCTCAACCAAAAGTTTTTAGGTGTCTATCTCAATTCGTGTCAACCAAACGTTTTTACCAAGCGGAGAAAGTAGATCAGATACTGCATAGAGCAGTATGCTCGGCATTTCATTAGGCAGCTGCACTACCCTGTACGAATGAAGCTAATACTGAAAGGTAAAAACTAAATTTTGGTAAAATTTCCCACACAGAACTAGCACTGGGTAAACCTAGCGCGCAGCAAAAAATAAGGAAATTAACAAATCTAAAGGTCGAGCTTATGTTTCCACCTGATTTGCCCCCTTCTGACATTACATTATCTTTAAATGCTCATCGACAGTGAAAACCAAGGCCCAGTATTTTTCTATATCGTCTCTTGCACCTGCTTCTCGCTATCATGTTTTCATGAGCCAGCTTAGCGTCTGGTCCCAACTATTTTAATTTGAGAGTCTTCAGATCATGAGTCTCACTTGATGACACAAAGAGCCGCAGTTTGGAGGCTAAATTGCGCCGGAAAAATTGGCTTCTGCATATGCCTAGCTCAAATTTTCACCAAGGGTGTCCTCTAGTTGTAACAGAGCTATGCTTTCAATGTAAACTTTCAAAGCGTAGCTCTGTTTCTCTGAGAGATAAGGACAACATTCTCCTAAATCTCTGTGGCAGGCACCGATCTAGACGACCAAGTCGCATCAAACGGTTAGGGCCAATCAATAGCTCCAGTCCACCCGGGTATAATGCGAAATGACTCCTCGCATCTATTTTCAATGCAAAGACTCATTTCGCAGCGGACTCAAATTGGAATGATCAACCGATCGGTTAACTGTTCTGTGTGACTTCGTCGTTTGTGTGGGTGTCTGTCATGCAGATACTAGGGGAGTCTTCTTTTTTATTGCAAAAATGAGGCTATGGTTTGAAAGTCCACAAGGTAATCTGCACCACTAAAATAATCCTGGATGAAATTTTGAGCTAGCTTTGTGCAGAAGCCACTTTTTCCGGGACAATCTACAGCCTACCACTATTTAAATTTTACCTGCACCGGCTTGTACATGTGCAGAATGCTTCGTTTGGCTGATGCCCTTTTCAGGGAGCACGGGTATGGTACGTGTTTTGCTCGCTTTCCAGAACGAGGAACATGGAAATGCTCGGCTGTGAACATACAGGGTGTCCCAAAAGAAACTTTACACGCTAAAATGGCTCGAAAACTCAGAAACTTGACAGATGAAGTTGTAACTTCACTCAAAAGTGTCTTTCACTGGTCACATATATTTTTGTTAAAATTCGAAGTCCCAACTGTGAGTATTAAGAAAGAGAAAACTGCTTTTTACATGTGTTTGAATGGCGGAGGGGGGGAGGCGCTAAATGAAAACCGGGTTTCTTCCCGCCATTTTAAAGTCAGATTTTCTTTTTTACTTTCTTTGTACTCAGGGTTCCGACTTGAAATTTTATCACGATTTTTGAGAAAAGTTACTACACGATCCGTCAAGTTTCTGATTTTTGCGATCCATTTTTGTGTGTAAAGTTTCTTTTGGGACACCCGGTATAAAAATTCAACACAGCTTGCTAGTGGCACCAGCACTCATTCATGTTCGTGGCTTCGCGGAAGCCACTAACGTGCGACATACGCACGACCTTCGAAGTTACTACCTGTAAAACTTTCTTTTTTTTTTTACTATTTATACACTGTTTCGCGAAAGGGCTTCGGGCAGTTGTCATTCGATATTGGTGTGTTTGGCGCGTGCTCTCGTTCGCCGCAGTGGCTACCTCGCGGCTTGCGCCACTGTTTCTGTCGCACGCCGTGCTCTTATGTTCTGTAATCTAGCAGTATACTCCAAACTACAGCGCGCGGGTGCATAGCTTTGCTTGGCGTCGACTCGGAATGTGCGCGAGAGCATGGACGCTTTACACGATTTCAATCGTTTCTTCTGTACTTCGTGTCATCGCTCGTGCAGCGAGAGCAACATTCGAGGCAGTCAAGGCTAGCGTCTCGCGCTACTGCAGCCGCTGCGGTTATACTTTGTTTCACCTTACGTGCGGGCGAAGCCGAAGCTAACAGCCCGAGCATGCAGCCTGAAACTGTGCAAGATGAGCCCGTCTGTAAATTAGAAAGGTCAGGTTCGAAATTAGAACGCTTGCTGCCGTTTGCTTATCTCGAGGCGCGGATAGCGGCCGCAGTATCTCCGCTTGTACAAGAAAACGCCAACGAGCGTCCTTTACGCGCACGCAGATACACGGACGGGGCACTACCGCACTACGTATGGGGCACCATGACAAAACCCGTGTGACACCGACCTCTAGCCGCTTCCATGCGTGTCGCAGTTTCCAATCGCGAACCATTATGTACCTACAAAAGATAAAAGTATTTCTTAATTGCTCTAGGACGCTTACCAATTGGCTGTACCGACACGCTGGGACGGCCGAGCTCTTGGTGGCGTGTCCGGCCTGTCCCCGTCGCCTTCAGATGCCTCAGATGACGACTAAGCGGAAGGGTCGTAAACGTAGGGCTGTAGCCCGAATCTTCTATCAGCGACCATGGCCGAGAGGGCATCGTCCTCATCTTCGCTGATATCGCTAACATCGCTTACGACTTCCTCGTAGGCCCCACGGTAACCACCTTGGCCGGCCATCGAGATGGTCAGAGGTCAGAGCTGGTTTTGTCAGTGGTGCCGTGGTCCCGTGGTCACGACTCACCGTGGTTGCCGACTTGCCGTGGTGCAGCGGGCGTGCAGGCCCTTGCACATCTCAAACGGCCACGTTGTCACAGGTCGTAAATCGTCGACGCGCCACCAAGTGGCAAAGCTCGTAACCACAACATCCACGCCGTAGCCTTTCCCGTCTGGCACAAGTGACGTCACGAATGCGCCGAATATCCCAAGACGCATCGCGCTCTCCGATGGCTGATTTTCGAGCGCGCGCTCAATCGGGCCCCTCAGGGTGAAAAATATAGCCATCCGTTCAAAATACAAACGCGCGATTATCATTTACAGATATCATTGATCATATTAAACCTATTTCTGACCACAATAGGCGTATTTCAAGTTTCGCTTCAGTATCCCTTTAAGAGAGTCGTTGTCAATGCACCATGCCAATACTTAGTACATTTTACCCAGTAAACCGCAGCTCCACTTTTTTACAAATTGGTTAAAACAGCCGCCTCAGATACACTTTTGTCAGATCAAAATATAGCAATGTAATCAAGGTACCTCTGGAACTTTAATTTCTACAGATTTTAAACTATAAGTTCTGCAGTTCTCACTTTTATCGATGCTCAAACAAAACAGTTCCAGTTAAAAAGCAAATAGTAAAGTTGAGAGCGAGCTTTCTTGTCGGACAGAAGACAACTCTGCGTACTTGTATATGTAGTTTAGAATAGGCTTCGTTAAGCATCCTCAATAAGACATTCTGACTCCCCAGAAAATAAATTTTCCCATTTCAACATGTGTCAAGACCTGCCAAAGAACGCCGTGATTAACTGTATCGAATGCTTTTTCGAAATTTATCTGCGGCATTGCAAGTTGTTCCGTTTCCTCTTAGCAACATTCTAAAGCAGTTCTACCATTATGAATGCTTGGCTGTATTGTTCTTACTTTTATGCCACATGTTTGGTGCTCTCCAACAATTTGGCAAATTACATGCTGAAGGCTTTTCCCGAGAATTTTTTTGAATATCTTATAATTATTACAACATAACGTAATCGGCCGATCGTTGGTAACACGCGTAGTTTTATAGAGATGCCTGACTTGAGAATTAGGATGGTGTGCGCTTTATAAACGGACGGAGGAAGCTTCTTCACAGCGTATGTTTCACCCAATACGTCAAAGAGTGCTGTGCAACAACGGGTTTTGATTGTTTTGTAGAAATCCGACGTATTTCCATCACGTCCTTGTGTCTTGTGACAGGGTAGTTTATTAACAGCTTTCTGAATTTCTTCAGGCGTGATTCGTTTTTTAAAAGACACATGCAAAGAAAAAAAAACATTTTGTTTAAACAGCCTAGATGGAGGAAGAATGTTATAAAACGAATGAACAGCGAATAAAAAAAATCTAGAGCTATATTTACGGCGCAAAACGAATTTGTATTTGGCGCCACGGGAGTCGCCGCAGGTCACGTGGTTCACCTGTGCGCCGTCGCGCGGCGCCGCTGCCGCCTCAAAGTAACGCCGCCGCCGCACGCTGAGCCTGGAGCGCCGCCGTTTCAACGCGTTTCTCCACGCAGCCGCCGCCGCTGCCGCGCAAGTTCGTCATCTCCGTGGCGCCGCCGCCATCATCTGACAGGCGCACAGGTCTATCACGTCTGCTAGCGCCTTTTCAGGATCTTCCTTTGGGCTCTAAAATTTACTTACTAATCTTCGTTTTTTGTTGCACTTCAAACAAAGATGAATAAGTAACTTTTAGATACCATAGGAAGCTTCCGAAAGAGCGCAAGTAACACGTGACAAATAGCGGCTAGTCACGTGACGAATAGCGGCCACTTTTCCAAGGCGCCCGTGGGCGCCAACTACAAATTCGTATAGCACCAGTAGATATAGCTCTAAACATTTTTATTTTTCGTTGTAAATTCGTTTTATGACTTCCTTTTCCCAACCAGGCTGTTTAAAAAAAAAATATTTTTCCTTTGCATGTGTCCTTTAAGACACTCGGTTATATCGTTTTACAGTTGGTAAACGTGCATGAACAAATTTATGAAGCTCGTTGAACCACTCTGTGGCACCTTTTTCTAAAAAAATCTCGGTATTGCTTTGATGCTGCTGAAATCATAAGAAATTCAATTTGATAACTATTCTTCATTGTGCATACCTCTTCGCGGAATCCAAAGATCGTTTGGTAGTTTGCTCCCCAAAAATAAATGTCTTAGTTCGTGAAAGTGTAACCGCGCCTTCGTAGCGTTTTCTATGCAAAAGTTCAGTCTCCGATTTCACAAACTGAATGTTCTTTACTCCATGACCGCAATTGCCACATTTTGCTTCGTGAAGTACTCTATGCGCAACTCTCGATTCAGTTGCCTCTCTTTAGCAGTTGCTTTTAGCTTTATACTGCTTGACCTTCCGGTTGCCATCTGCTTAAGTTCCGCTTTAAACTATTCCCATGTTTTTAGCAAAGAGAGGTCATATTCTTCCACATATCTTTTTTAAACAGTGCTACGTGTTTTCATGGAGCGTGTGGCTCAGGGTTATATTGTAACAACACCATATAAGAAATGTCACGCAATACGTATTATTCCACAATGGAGAAAAAAAACAACTAAACATGCGGTTTCTACAATGCGTCATCATGCAGGTGGGATTCCGCAAGCTGCCGCCCGGAGCAAAGAGTCCAATACGGGTTTTTTTTATTCCAAAAGGCCTCGGATAAGAGAAACGCTTTTTTCATGTACATTAAACACTTCCGAATGGTTCAAAATTAAAGATTTTTTTTTTTTTCAGAAATTCTGCTTTTTTATTGTAGATTTTCGATGTCGGAAAATAATTTGGTGGTTTTACGTTGCACATGTAGAAAGAAAACCTGACGCGAACGCAGGATTCCCTAACCCGCAAGAAACATAGGAACTTGCGCGCGCATTGAATACATACAGGTCATCTTAGTAAAAGAAAGAAAATGTATAAGGGGTGTGTTTGCCAAGGAAACAAGCAGCCTCGCCGACAGCGTAATTTTGGGTGCGTAGTTTAAGATTTGTTTCGTAAAGCTTGGTTCATTTTTATCCCAGCACAGCTTCAGGTCGTTTTTTAAACGTTTTGAATAATTTTGAAAAAAAACTCTGGGTAGGTATTAATTTTAATTTATTGTAAATGACCGATAACACGGTACTCTCACTTTCGATCGATTGTGATTCAGGTTCATTTGCATAGGGGAGATCACAATTCCTAAATAGTGAGCCCTTCAACGGCTTATATATTTTATTTGAATATCTTGAGCATATTATTAGCATTTAAAAATTATGTCATGTCAAATTTTATATTATAAATTAATCGTTTGAAGATTTACAAAAAAAAACTATAAATAAAAACTTCACTTGCTAATGAACACTTCGAGAAGAAACGGTAGCGATAATGACCATTAGTTACGGTGGAGCATGCGGCATAGCATCCGTATTACACGGCTGCAAATATTCTAAAATATATCTATTTTTTATAATAAAGAAAGTCACTTTTTCGGGCATAAGGCTAGAGGGATTGTAGCTTTTCATGACAAAAAGTATGAAATGCAGAAAGTAAGTACACAACTGCCTCCCGTGTTACATTTCGGTGTGAACACTCCAAACCCTTTCAATAAACGGGGTTTCAATTCAGAATCTTAGCATTCATGAACAGATGTTTCATGCCATAAAGTGAACATGAATCGACGCGTTTTAGTGTTGAAAAGTTCTATTTCTTGATGGTGCAGGCATGTCAAAATTAATTTATTCTAAAGCAAAACAACGTAGTACATCATCACAGGAATAAAAAACGTCACCAACATCACTCAGGAGTTCTTTCGGTGAAGAAAGTATTTCATTAAAACATGACTTCTAATAAATTTGTCTTGAAATGTTATTCTCTCTTGAGTTCTAAAATCATGGTCCTGAAGCGAGCTTCAAAATGGTGTGTCCATTGTTGGGTTTTAATTCCAAACAGCTCATAGATGGCTAATGTTTCCATCCTTTAGAAAATATAAAAAAAATATTTATTGGCTGTTGTGATATATCTATTCATGGTTTGTTTTTGTCAAGGTTGCAAAGTTTATTGTAATTTTAACACAAGTTCTGTTATTACTTTTCTTATTTCCTGGCAGATTGTCATAAAAATGCTCATGCAACCAAAACAAAGAACCCATTTTATATACGCCTGGCATCGTTCATTTTGCTGCACCGGGTTTGGCCTTTTCATGTTATTCTTGTATAGCTTACGGGAGCCTCCATTCCGTTCCTACTAAACCGCTAATACTAATTACCCAAATAGGTTTTGAGGAATACGCACAATTGTATTACACCCTATATAAATTAAACAACGCTAGAACACCGAAATATTTACCAATAGCTAGATAACTCTTCTAAAATGGAGTTGCTAAAACTGTTTTGACTGTACGAGCATAGAAAATGAAAGTCAACTCTAAGGCAATGATGCTGGAAGGTAAAAAAACTCCATTTCTTCTTGCATGAGCGACCGATAGCGGCAATAGTACATCATAGGAAGAATCTAACATGGCACACATTATGAAAACATCTTGCGATGCAATTTCAGGAGAGCTGCACCAGCTGCTCAGAATGACGCTTTGACGCTGCCCATTTTGCACCGTTTTTTGCTGAAATAACTAATCCGAGTTGTTAATCATGCCGCAAAACAAAGATCGTTCGGTCAACTCGACAGTCCTATGTGGCATAGACCGCTGCTCCGACACGTTCCAGACCGCCCTCTCTCATAGCCGCCACCTCTACCAGAGTCACCGCGAGCACCTCGATATATCCGTTAGTCACGGCTCTGATCCCGGTGCCGTTGGAGGAACGGAACCCCACTCAAGCCAACCTGATTGAGAGACTGAATGGATAGAATCATCTGATGACCCGCTTCAAGAGAAAGCCGAGACTCCTTCCGCCTCGCCAACCAAAAGCCCGTCGAGACATTTGACGAGTTCGTTCGTAATCTACAAACGAACATTTCCTTCTTTTCTTACCAACTTGCTGAAAAGTACAAGGTGCCACACAAGACATGTGAGAAAGCCTTCGGCGATTTCGAGTGCCTACTCGAAGTGGTTCTGGACAGACATGCAGAGCAGATCAAGCAAGCAAGCTCTGTCATTGATGACCCCACCAACAGCCACGAACTGTTTGGCAGTGACTTTCTTTTCAACAAACCGAGAAGCAGTTACCAGAGGGAACAGTTTGCAAGAAAGAACTTCTTGTATGTGAAAGCCGAAGAACGCCTGCTCGCAAATCCAGGAACTTCCCCATTCCAGTATGTTCCTATTGGACAGGTAATCCAGAACCTCTTCCAAGTTCCCGACTTGGCAGAGCATCTTCTCGAGCCGACACAACA
This sequence comes from Ixodes persulcatus, assembly GCA_013358835.2. NCBI lineage: Eukaryota > Metazoa > Arthropoda > Arachnida > Ixodida > Ixodidae > Ixodes > Ixodes persulcatus. Next base: position 173,122 of record JABSTQ010010331.1, read on the forward strand.
GGTGGTAACTGCTCCACAAGACCTTCAATGCTTTCGTGGTGGCACAGCGCTGAGTCAAGTGGCAACAAACACCCCAGCATCTGAGCACAACCTTCACATTATTCTGTACACTGATGAGGTGGGAATCACTAATCTCTTGGGACCAAGCCAAAGGAGGCACCAAGTTGTTGGTTGTTAACTTTTCACTCCTTGACCTCCATTCAAGATACCGTACCAACCTGAGCAATATCCATCTAACACTGATGGCAAAGTATCAGGACGTTGAGAAGGAGGGACTGAAAGAAGTGTTGCAGCCCCTACTCCATGACCTGGCCCAACTGAAAGACCCTGGTCTTCAAGTCCAAAGCAGCAGAGGCACTGTAACAGTAAAGGCCACAGTTGTTGGAGTTTGTGGGGATATTCTCTCACTCCAAAAACTTGGAGGGTTCTCTTGCTCCTTCAGCAACGGCCGAATGTGCCACTTCTGCATGGCACGCAAACAAAAAGCTGGCAGAACTGACAAGAGAAGACCTGTGCGCGTTTAGGAATTCGGCTGCACACCACCGACAGCTGTAGGTAATTTCTGTTAATGCAGCTTTGAAGACAAACTATGAAGTCACTGGACCCTCTCCCATGCTACCCTTGGAGGACTTTGACGTCACCAAACAGCTGATGCCGGGCGTCATGCACGACATGTTCGAGGGAGGGTTTGTTGTCATCCTTCATCAAGTTCTCAAGGGGCTCATTTCAGAGGGCATCTTTACGTTGTTTGACTTCTACAGGGTAGCCCAATTTAAAGTTGGTTTCAACGACGAAAAGTATAAGCCCGAAGAACTACCCAGAAACTTCGCCAAGGACCAACGTGCCCTCAAAAGCACAGCCTCACAGAAGTGGTGCCTCTTTAGGCTTCTTCCACTTATGCTGGCATCTAGCATCCCAGAAGGCAATGCACACCGGGAGGTGTATTTAATGTACCGGGAAATAGCAGACATGGTTCTCGTTCCACAGGTGCCCCTCGAGTTTCTTCCTTACCTGAGAGACAGAATCCAAGCTTTTCTGCGGGCCTTCAGCGAGCTGTACACATCAGCCACTGTAACACCCAAGCTGCACTGTCTAGAGCACTATCCTCGCCTCATTCAAGAGTATGGACCACTTCAACAGTACTGGTGCATGAGGTTTGAGAGCAAGCACCAGTATTTTAAGAACGTTGAATGAAAGACGAAAAACTTTGTAAACATCACAAAATCCCTCTCGTCACTGCATCAGGTGTTGCAGAGTTACGAGCTTCAAACATACATCCTCAACAAGCAAGCCTGTGCATCGGGCCTAAAGGAAGTAGACCCTACTGAACTGCATTCCTGTGCACAAAGTCTGATATCCCATGGCCAGGTGTGGGAGGCGAAATCTGCAGAGACAAGCAGAGGAACCTATCGTACTAAAGACGTTCTCATCATGAACAAAACGACAGCACTCAGCTTCGCTCAGGTTAGCAGGGTGAACCTTGTGAACGCTAAGGTTTTTTTTTTTGTCCTGAACCAGCTGCAAGTGGAAAGGTTCCGCAGACATAAGTGCTGTTAGACAGTGCAGAAGATGGACAATTTCTTCCTCAAGCAGCCTGGCGAGGAAGCATGCTTTAACGATTGGACCTGTATTCAAAAGGAGACCTTGTGCCAAAGTGGGATGTGTTCTATTACCCTTAAGAATTCCCGAACGTTCAGCAATTGGCTCATGAAAACAGTGTTTGTACTAGACACAGTGTAAAGTCTGCATCTTTTCTATATGTCGGTGTAGTGCATATACATATTGCTTGTCCTCTGAACTATGACGAATGCTTAAACGGTTTTAGACTTCGAGTAACATAAATGTTCTGTACTCCCCCCCTCCCCCGCCTAGTGTACTAGCTTGTCGATAGATAACTGTACTACACTTCTTTAACTACCAATAATGTAAAGTTTTCCCTTGTGTGTTTATATATTATGTATGAGTCTTTGTTACACACACCACAGCGTACTATTGCAATAGTGCGCTGTGGTGTGTGTAACAATGAGCAACCAACTCGGCCAAGCCGCTACGTATGAGTGTTGTTGTTTGCCTGTCATAAATTGTGACTAATGATTACTTGTGTTTTGTAGACTAACAAGAATTTACAGGCTCCTTTCGTGTTTGTGATGTGTATGCGTGTTGCCCATGTCTTCTAGACTATAAAATATTTTCTTTTTTAAATAGCTTAGATGCTTGGACATGTCAAAAGATATTTTTTCCGCGAAAAAATAATTAATTGGAGCAATATTTAGGGCTCAAAATTCGTTTACTCACTGGGGAAATAGTTCAATTTGAAACCAATTGTTTAAATTGGGGTAATGGTTCAAATTTGGAACCTAAGTCAACTAAGCAGAGGGGCTTAGGGCAATAAACCAGTACCCAGCTCGCCAGAAAAAAGTGAACCTCCGGCGACCACCATGTTGTATGTTTTTTGACTGCATGTTGTGCGATTCCATCATAAATGTAAAAACAACAGCAGAAAAATGGCAGTGGCCTGTGCCTCCGCTTTCAAAAAATGGGAGCTTCCATCTTTTTTTGCTGTTACGCATTCGGTAAGGTAATATGATGGGTAAAGAAGAACATGCACAACATAGTGGCCGCTGGGGGGGGAGGAGGAGGGGGGATGCCACTTTTCAACTTTCGGTTTATCGCTCTAAGGTCCTCTGCCTTGTTGTGGAAGCTTTTCATTGGATGGAAGGATGAGTGACATCTCGGCAGAAAAGCCGGCCCTACAGCGATGTGCGGGACTAGCTGGTCGTTGCGTACGGCAAGTGAGGGAAGTGAAGGAGGACTACTCACTTCAATAGACCTATTCCTAAATTACCCAAGCATCACGGAGAATGCAAAGATTAGTGTTCCACAGACCGCACGTGCTGGCCTCTGCAGTAGTAACTTTCCTTACGCAAATGCCTAAAACAAATTGCATCTTGCACGCTCGTTAGTCAACGCTTTAATCTGGTCATTTACTTCGAATCTTTTATACGGGGAGGGCGTACGCGTGTGGCGCGTGGAACACCCATCCCTGGATTCTCCTTGATGCTTGGGTAATTTAGGAAGAGGTCTAATTTGTCTCGTATTGCTCCAATTTATCTTTGACATGTGTGTCATATCGAGGCTATTAAAAAAGTATTTTTGTTTATGTAGCTTTTCTGCAAAGAATTGAAAATAATAAAAAAAAGAACTTATTTAGATGCCTATGCGAATTCTATTGTCTCATATTCTTCAATAGTGCAATGTAACCATGTCGCATTTATCATGTGTCTGAGAGTATTCAAGTAGTGCATGCTTGAGCATGCCGAGAGATAGCTTCTTGATCCTGGGCCAATCGCTACATTTGCCAGTTTCTGTTTGTGACTCCAAGCCAAGGTGGACCTACTAATGGGCAGAGTAGGCAGCTTCGTAGGGCGGAAGAGTTTGAAGGCTGGACAATTTTTGAAGCGTGGATGGTTTGAGCTGACGGCATTTAAGCTAATCATGAGCACGCAGCACGAAGATATCGGGACTGTGCTATTTTTCCTGTAGAACTAACAGCCCCAACTAAAGTACAAAAATGGACACGCACTTGTTTCCGAAGGAAGTATGTACTGTAAACTTACTGTCGACGGTTTACTATCGATAGTTTTGCGACACTAGTAGTTGGCATCGATCCCTCTTCTTTTTTTCGCTTTATTTCTTCAAATGGGACACCCAACTAGCCCAGGCACTTACCATCGCAACTTTGGTTCAGCTTTCAGTGATGACGAAGACGGGAGTTCGGGCGAAGACAGCAGGAAGGGAAGCGAGCGGCGGTGCATCAACTGTGTTCACTCTAGTAGTGCAAAACTATTGATAGTACTACCGATAGTATCGATTGTCGCCTTAAATCTGAGTATCGACAGTAAAAAAAAACTATCGATAGTACTATCGATAGTCGACTATTCAAAAACTATCGATAGTCGACTATCGAAAAACTATTGATTCTACAATCGATAGTCGACTATCGATAGTTCTGCGACACTATCGATAGTTTTGGAAAAACTATCGATAGTGAATTTATCGATAGTTTTGCATCACTAGGGTAGTAACATTTTGAGAGTGAAAGAGAAGAGGAGAAAGGGCTACCGGTGCTTTCCCCCTTGCTGGTGCGTTAGAAATAGTGAAAGTCGCGGATGATAGGCTTCGCCGGTGTTGAGTGTATGCATTGCCCGAACTTTGTTCGCGCTTTCGTCTCGGTTTTAAACTCCCAAACTTAATTAGAGCCACGGGCTTAAATGGCGTCAGTCCCCTGGTCATCGGGACACCATTGCTCGGTTATAGGGAGCATGAATAACGACAGAAAGCGTCGAATACTGTCCGAGCACCTATGTAGCTTGCACGGAATTTGGCAAGGCGAGTGCGGCTGCAATGTCTTTAAGCCCGATCGCTTTTGAGATGACCCCGATCTCCGGCGGCAGTGGGCTGCGTCCGTAAACCGAACAGACTTTACCCCAACGCCGTCCTCTCGTCTGTGCTCGGAACATTTTGTGAATGGAGCGCGCACCAAACGCTTTAGCGGGGTCTTGTGCAACGTTGAATCTGGAAAAGGCTATTGTTTTTCACACATTCTCGTTATGGTGCCTAATGTTTGAGGTAATAAACGTTCTGCCCTGCAATGCACACTATTACCTTTAGCATAGCCGTGGGCATGCAAAGAAGGCACACCACCAATGTCTGACATATCAGATTTTAGAAATGCTATTGTCCGATTTTCCTCACCCTTGCGTTAGGATGAAGTTGTTACTATTTCTCTTGCTTTCCTCACATCGTGGTCCTTTGAGCGACTTATGTGATGTTATATCATAGGGTGGCTTAGGGTAATTTTCTCTTGTCTTTTTACGCAGGATGTAATGGCACACCATCATCACAAAAAAAGTGTACAGTGAGGCAGGCTCTGAAACTTGAATAAAGTGACAAGTAGGATTTCAATTTCTATCTTATCAATTACGTGAAGAACACTGATCATAATGTTTGTAGTCTACACTTACATACATTCAGTTGAAAGATGCAATGCACCTTTTCTTTATGGTTCTTCTCACACAATTTAAGAAGACGCTGGTACGTCATTTTCACAAGGAATGTTCGGAAATAGTGCTGCCCAAGATATACTCGTAATTTTCACGTACATAGCCGCAAATCAAAATGACGACATTCCTAGTCAATTTAGGGAACCGGCAGTACACTCTTTTCACGAAGGAAGATTTGGAAATGATTTAATCGTCATGTTCACGTCTATGCTCACAACTTAAGGATGCGGTGCTTCATTTTTTGACAGCTTTTCCCACATACTTTTATAAAAAGATTATACGTTATTTTGACGAAAAAGGTTTGAAAATAGAGCTGCCAAGACTTTCCTCGTAAATGTCACGACTCATTTTTAAGTTGCCAACGACGTTTCTTTACATTTCACAAGAATGGAGCTATATGTCATGAAATTTTAGAAGTTGGAATCCAGCCGTTGAAAGAAACACCTTTGAAAAGTCAGCTTTTTAAATGCTGGCGCCGAATGTTCTGGCCAATTTTAGACCGTTCTTTCCATTGAGAACGCCCGACATACACAGCGTCCCAGATAAATGGCACCATAATTTAGAAAAAAAACACCGGAGCGCTCTGCAGGAGTGAAATCAACTGTCCGTCGTTAGCAAGCGTCTTGCGAAAGTGCACAGATTTTTTAATGCGCCTGGTTATCTAAATATCTAAGAATAAGTAGCTAACTTTTTAAGTATTCTTTTAAGGGCCGCGATGTCAATGGGAAAGTCGCAGGGTGCATTGAGAGACACGCGCATCGTGATTGGGGAAGCGAATTGTCACGCGGTATTTCTTGTATTTCACGGGCGTTTTTTGAAGGCTAGGAAAAAGGAGCATGCAAGGTGCACCTTGAAAATAGTTTAATTGGGTGTTTCTTAATGCGCGCTACAACTTTCCAATTCACACCTTGGCCTTTCAACGAAAATTTCAAACGTTAGCTTGTTAGTCTTAATTAAATGACTAGGCGCCCTAAAAAAGTTCCGTGCACTTTCGCAAGAGATTTGCTAACAGCGTACAGTTGGCTTCTCTCCCACAAAACGCCCCGGTTCTTTTTAAAGTTTGGTGCAAGTTATCTGGGACACCCTGTATATATGTACTGGTAGTGTAGATCTAGTACACTAAAAACAAATATGTAGTGTACAAAATGTACACTTATGGTATGCTAAAAGTACACTCAATGTACACTTATAGTATGCAGCAAGTGTAGTTGTAGTGTATTAAAAGTAGACTATTTAGTTTAGTAAACGTGTAAAACTAGTACAATTTCAATACATACTCTAAGTACACTATTAGTATACATTCAGTACACTGATTCGAACTACTTTTCCCGAAGGGTTGAGACCATCATCAATTGGACGCGCACCGGAACAACCTTCGTTGTGGCGTCGTCCACTTTCAGCCCGGAGGCCAGGTTTGAGCTTGTACTTTGATACGGCGCCGCGGTTTCAATGAAAGGCATCAAAATCAAAACTTTGAAACATACAAGGTTCTTCGCCACGTACGCACAGCGTTAGATGACACTGAGGAATCCATTGAGCCTACGCGTGAGTAACACTATTGAGAGTTTTGCACTGATGTCCAGATGCCATTTCGTGCAAACGGTGGCGATGACAGCAACCTTGTGACTACGAAACCAGAATTGGTGTTCGTGAAGACGAGTGTAAAACCGAAATTCAAAATAAAACTATGATCAAACTGCAGCTCTTAAAGGGTAACTGAAAGAAAAAAAAAATGTTTTTTTGAACTTTCTAATAGAGAAAAGCATGTCACAAAACAAATGTTCCGCGAAAAAAAAATAATTTTGTTTAGCAATATTTAAGCCACAGGACGTAATTTAGTCGGAGTCAGAACCTCTCCACATTTGAAACTCCCGCTCTTTCGATCCCCGCGGAGGAGAAGTACACCCCGCCCCTCACCCTTGGATTTGCTCTTGGAGTTGAACGACGCAGCGTCTCGAGTTCCGGTAAGATCCGGCAACAACGCACGTTAAACATGACACCGGTATTGTTTTGGTTTTACGGGCAAGGAGGTTATAAGTACTAGGAGGGGGCACGTTGCAATATTGGTGAAGCCTAGTCATAAAAAGTGTATTCCAACACTGTACCTCATTGTTGAAAATAAAGCTATTATTATAACCTAACCTTTATAACCTTTAAACGATGTTGTGGCCAACGTGACTGTAGATCTCTCTCGTAATTGGTGCGCGTGACATGTCACGTGAAAGATGGATGGTTGGTTGTATAGACCATTCTAAAAAAGAGCGTGTGGCCGGTGCCATTTTGAGTGTTCGTGCGTATGGCGCGTTCTTTGCTCGCTTTCCGAAGCGACGAACACGCACGTGCTGGACTGTGAAGATCGCACGCTGGACTGTGATTTTGAAAACATTGGAAAGGTCTATACTCTGTTTCACCTTATGATGTACCGCAGGAAAGGCTACAAGCGCGAGCTCCTTGCTCTAGGGCACATCTCGGCGGCACAAGCTCTCGTGCGTTAAGAGCAGCTCCTAACGCTACAAGCTCGCGCTTTTAGCCTTCTTTGCGGTACAACATAAGATGAAGCGGAGTATAGAAGGATTCCTTGCAGGCTTGCGCGCGCTCCGTCCGGTAGGTTTTATCAGATCGAAGGCTAGATTACAGTACCCTAGAACTCGCTAGGCCACTGTAGCTAGACGAAGGCTGGCTACGGTCACGTGATGTGGTCACGTTGGCCTGATGAGTGAGGAGGGCAAGGAGGAAAATAAGAAAGAGGCGAGGCGTCAAGGGAGCATGGCTTCTGGAGGCTACGTGGCTGACGTAATGTCCTCTCTTTCCCTTCTATCCTCCTTGTTGACGGGTGTGACGGGACACGAAAAGCTGCGCGGTTTGCGAGCACATAGCGAAGACGTGACCTGAGAAGTCCCCCTGTGATGTTCCCGGAAGACGGAAAGTATCATTCGTAATCGTCGTGTGTGCTTTGAAAGCGAAGGGAGTCACAGGGTCCACGAGCGCGCAACCACAAGCCAACGTTCACGACAGCGCAGCGTTGACTTTGGCGACCTCGTTCTGTTTGGTGCAACACGGCGATGCGACAAAGAACTGAAACGTTCGTGGTGTGTGTAGTGCGGTGCTTGGAAGTAGACACCCACACTAACACGGAACGCGAGTTGGTTGTTGTGCGGTTGAGGTTCAACGGGTTCAGTCCCGTCGTCGTCAGCTGATGCAGTCAAACTGGTCCGGGAAAACGGAGCGAGCGTTGTTAAAGTAAATTCCGGACGCATACCGTGACTTAAAAGCTGCCTGCGTTTTCAACAAAATTACGTCGTTTTAATTCAACAATGGACTGCGAATTGTCCTAAATCTGACGCTTTTATGCTTCGTGTTGTTGGACTGCGTTTGCACAGCGACGTGTTGCGCTCATCGTACAGTGTGAATGAATTTGAGCAAGATTTTCTACGTGCCCACAGATGCATGAACTGAGACCATTTTTTACGTAGTGAACATAGTGTTTGTTTGTTTTTTTTATTTTGGGAAAAGGCGTTGGGCATTTATTACGGTACAATCACTTGAGAGTTTAGAAAATGGGGAGGGCGAGTAAGCTTTCCGAACTTTGTCTCTTTGCTCTCTGGCACTGCCCCCAGTTTCAAGTTTCCGTTTTAGTAGACATACCTACTAGCAGGTACGAACTGCTCTAAAGCGGGCGAAAGACTGGGATGTCGGGACGGTGCGGACTCCGTGTTTCGCGCTTTTCGCAAGGTTAGTGGGGAAGTGCTTTTGCAGGGTACGCGGAATACGCAACCGGTTTTGGTGTGCCCGTAGTTTTTCGTCTCTCCAGAAAACGAATAAGATAATCTACAAAGCCGCAATCACAAGCCAGGATTTACGATAACAGTACTTTTTCATTCAAACAACTTCACGTAAGATGGTTCTGAAGCCGAGAAAAAAAATCTGTCGGCTAACGCAGAATTCGGGCGTCCGAAGGCTTCTGCGGACAGCTATTACGTTGTGCCAGGTTTTTTACGTAACAGCTCTGTCTAGTCGCGGACGTCTGGTCGACGGCCTCCGGAGCGATACGTTTGTCGCAACGCGAACGCCCGATCGCCTTCAGCCAAATAGCATTCCTTTCGGGGCGATATGGCTGCCGGAAGACTCGCTGTCGGGATGACTCATCTGACATCTCCAAAAAGTCGGCATTTGCACGCGCAAACAAGAAAAAAAAATAAAGCACGCTAAGCAAGCAAAGAGGAAAACGAAAGAACCGCGCTATGAAAGCCAAAACCCCGCGTCGCTTCCTATCACGAACACCTGCGACAGCTGCTAAACACACACTACTTCACTTCAAGAAGTCTCACTCAAGCACCTGGGTCAGCACAAAACACTGATCACTTCGGCGAAACGACTAGTCGAGGTAGGCGAGACATGCGGGAGCAGAGTCTTCGGCAGCCATGAAAGAATGGCGAAGCTTTTGTTTGCTATGGTATGAATCCAAACGGAAGTGCCCGTCTTGTAAACCTTTTGTAAAGAAAAATAACTCTCATCCCATGGGTTATTCTTTGCACGTAAAAATATGCCGCTCAAAAGGAAATTACAACATATAACAAAGGTTTAACAACCAAGATCTAAGCTGTCAATCAATCTCTTAGCCAATGAGAAGTATAGCAGCCAATCGGGGTTAAACGTCACGGAATACCAACTTTGTAGCGCGCGATCTAAAACGGACGAGATAGCCGCAAACTAAAATCGGTCTCGCGCAATAAATATTGCTGTAAATTTTTTTTTCTAGCGGAAAAATTGTTTTTTTACATGCTTGTCCAAATTAGGCTGTTTGAAATTTTTTTTTTTCTTTGCAGTTACCCTTTAAAGGAGTCATGAAACGATTTTCCAACTTTTTCCTGTTTAGCTTTCCTCCTCAACTGATAAATCGCGCATTTTACCGAACAGTTCAAGAAGACGGAAAGGGGGAGTCCCCTCTTGCTCGAACTCTCGTTTGTGTAACCGGACACAGCCATCCTACCATTAGAAGATTAGCCCGTCACTCAAACTTTAGACAAAAGTTGCTTTCCCCACCCCGTTCACCCCGAAGCTGACAGTGCTGTGGAAGCTACGTGCTTGTTGGGCCAGCCGCACTTTTGCCACGTGATCACGCTGTTTCGCGCATACCCACGCGCAGAGAATGAGGTCAGGTAATGAATGGGAGGCGGTTGATTGGTCCGGCAAGCGCGTAGATTCCACCGCGCTGTCAGCGTAGGGGTGAAGTGAATAAGTGAGGTCCGGTGTCGTGTGACGTGCGTTTTGGCCCGGTGACGCGCTTCGGGGAACGCGGATGTATCACAGTGAATAAGCAGAGAACTTACGAAGCGAAGGAGATACGAAATAGTCCGCAGTGTTTTAACATTTTCGTACCGAAAGTCAGGCTTTTGACTTTCTACCTTTTTTTCTTTTGGCCCAATGAACGATATGCTATTAGTAAACTCTCAATCTAAATTTATTTATTCCAGCCCAAAATTCGTTTCATGGGCCCTTTAAGTGTTAATAGATGAGGAGATTGAATACAACATTATTTTTATTAGTCAGGTGAAAGATTTTTAAGGCTAGCACTAACAATAAACAACCACCTCTAGATTTGAATTGATGTAGTTTTCCAGCAATATTTGGAACGCAAGTTGATCCGTTAGCAACTTCACGGATCCATGAATACCGTCCAGCTGCTGTCCTTTTATTTAGCGCATGACTTCAGAGTTAACGGGTTTCCAAAATCGAAGTTCATAGGTGTGCATATTCCGTTGCAGCATTCATATTAAAAAAGAAGAAAAATGTAAGTTCAATCTTTTAATGTATACAAGATTTTCCGCCGAATGTTACGAGCCCATCTATATTGACAAATACCATGAGTAAGTGGACATACCATCTATTGTTGTTTCTATACTTATTGAGTCGAATTTTGAGTGGTTACAACAGTTAGTCATTAACGCACTGAAGAAACAATGAAGCACGTTCTTATTTAAGGTTTACAAATTTGGTATTTTAAAACCGTGAATGCTACACTATAGCGCGGCCCATACGGGTGAAATAAATGGCCAGTCGTATAAAATATATGGGCTACTCATCACGATCAGTCAAACAATCACCGAAAATCTGCGAATTGACTTTTGACATATTTAAAGTAAATGTATACATAGTACCCATTAGAAACGAGCTGAGCGTCATAAAAAAATAAAATAAAAAAATTCTATACTTCGTTTCAGCTTCCGTCCGAGCGCAGCCAAAGCTACCTGTGGCCGGAGCCAATCACACGCCGGCAATAGGTCACGCGATCTCGCCTGCACTTTTGTATCACTCCGCTCTCCGCTGCGCCGCTGGTCGTCTGCGCCGCCCGCGCTCGCCGAGTATTTCGTCTGCTACGGGTGTATCAATGGTATCGTCTGCTACAGGTTTAAAAAATGCCCTTTCACGTTCTGAAATTTAGTCACAGGGGATGTCAGTATGTAAGCTGGCCGCTGGCGTCTGTGCCCGAGCTTTCCTTCTGTTCGGCATTTCGGCATAGTTTCGAGATGTAAGTACACACTGCAAGGTGCCCGATGACCCGGCCGTTGATGTTTCCTTGTATTGTCTGGATATACCAGGTTGGAGGCGCTGTACTTTCCACCAGCTTCTCGGCGTTCAATGTGATCAGCAGGTAAAGGGGTGCCCTGATTTCGCTGTGTATCAGTGAACTGTAGTGGCCCGAACGCTTTTCTTGTTTACAACGCATTCGCTGTACGACGCGGCCAGAGTCTCCTGCCGAATTTGAAAGTAGACATTTATCACGACCTCTCGCGCCTGGCGCCCGAATGTGCCTTTGCGAAAGGACGTTTCGAAGCGACTCGGCGAGGAAAGCAGCGAAGCACATGATTCGGCCATTACGGGAACGAAATCACCAGAAATCACAGAAACAAACCGAGCGCTGCAGCCATGTTGCCAACGGATCGATCTGTTTTCACCAAACCACATGCCTTTAGATATACTAATAAAAACATAAACTTCAGATATTTAATTCCTTTAGTTGCGAATCATTCTCAGCAGCACACATCTGGAATATTGTGCAATGTTTACGCACAAAGCAGTTGTTTAAAAAAAACAATCTTTTGCGGTCTACTTTGTGGTGCGTAGGAATGCTCTTCTCGAAGTTGCGAACCGTCCCCCAGCCTTTGGCTGCGCTCGGACGGAAGCTGAAACGAAGTATAGATAGATTAGGAGCGCGCTAAAAATAGCTATTATTCGTGCAGTAGGTGCAATGCTTTTGGTGGGAAAACATGAATGATGAGAAATGATGGTTGAAAACCTGAGACTGTGGTTTCAAAAACGGAAACTCGTGAAGTAGGAAGTAGTCACAGGGTTTTCAATCATCATGTATAACTTACACCAGCTTGCCTGCACTTTAACCGTCTTTTTATTAATGATTAGGATTTTTATTCGCGCTCTTTATAACTTCATTGACATCGTGGGTTTTGATGGCACTCAATAACGTTCTAATCAAAACCATATGTTCATTCTACTAAATAATAAGTTATCTAACGATTTATTTTGAATTGTTCGCTTTATCTTAAATCATTAAAAAAAACTTGAGTACGCTTTTGCGGTATGCGATCCAAGCCTAGACTTTCTTACTAATACCCTAGAATCAGCTCAAAATCAAAGTGTAGCGGCTTATTTGTCTAACTACCATCGTGCATCAAGTGTTTCATTAATGAAAGCTACTTGAAACCTTCATCATCTCGCTCTACGCAGAAAATTTTCTAGCTTAGCCCTTTTTCGTAAAGATTTATCATTAAAATCATTCACTTAAAAGCGACCTGCTTTTAAAACCGTCCTACATGTCATCCTGTGCGGAGCATAGTCATAAAATAGGCGTCTCTCACTGTGGCACTAACAGGTGTTTTTTTCATTAATTTCTAAAACAAAGAACGAATGAAACCACCTGCACACCTCGATCGCCACCATAACAAATCCATTCAATTTTAAATCTGCTATTGAAAAATTTTGTTTTGTCTTATTAATCCACCTTTGTCTCTTGCATGATGTTGTATTGCATATATGCCGTTTTTATTTGTTTTATTTTTTATTACCACTCTCTTCTGTAACGCCTTCGGGCCTTTAAGGTATTAAAATAAATAAATAAATGTCGTCACGATTATTCTTTATTGTGTCCTCTAGTCGTATGATACACCTACAAAAATGCATTACTGTAGGTTCTTGACTTTTTGAAAGCCGATTTGTAAAGCGAACTAAACACCTTGTATATTTCCCAGCCTATGTTACACATTTTCGTCGTCGGCTTTACTGGGAATAAGACAGTGCAGTTGATAGTGCACCTCCAATTACAAAATATTCTTAAAAATCATTCCATACGCATAGAAAATGTAGCACATCACTACAACAAATTTGATTTGATATCTTACTTCAAGGGCTTTCCACCCGTAGGTGCATTTTATGTATTTCGCTCCTACCATTCCTCGGTCACTTTGAAAAATAAAACAAAAATTTTGCAACTGCGTAATCATAAGTGCCTCAGACAAACATGACCCTATTGGCAACCTGCAATGCTGATTGGTTTGGTGCTATCTAGCGACTGAACCAAGACACATTGGGTAGGCCTTGGAGTGGCGGCTCCATTGTTCAAACGTTATCTATTAATCTGGTGGCGCCGCTTAGCCTAGTGTCATAAACAAGAAATATTGGGTAAGCCAGGAAGTCGTGACCCCATAACATGCCAGTACGGCGGTTATGTGGCTACGTATCCCCGGAGTGCGCTTTTACTGCGAAGAAGCATCAGGCCTTTCGCTGTGTCATGCTCTAATGCGTTGCGCTCCTATGCGTAGAGCATATCGGAGCCGTGGGCACGCAATGTGGGGCTTATCGTTCACCCTTTGCCAAATTTCAACGAGACAAGGTATAACCGTGGGCTCTCACTCTGCTGGCACCACCTGGTTGTTGCCGGCTGGCAATATCACATTTTGTTTCTAACAGGGGAAGGAGTTGACGCTCGTGTAAGGCCTTTTATTCAATTTTTGTTTGCCTGGTTAATGCATTACAGTAGGGTGTTTTAGAGGACCGTTTCGTACTCTCATTCGGTAGAGCCGGGTCCTGATAAGATCGCCAAACCACATGCGCAAGATGCGTTCTCGATTCGTTCACAAATATGCGATTTTGATCGCCTAAACAGGACAAAAAAGATGAAAATATGACCTAAGTGAACGGTCTTTGGCTTATTTGAGCAGTGACGTGTAAAGGTGTTGCTGAAAAATAGTAATAAACATAAATAAACAATAAACAAAAATAAAATGGTCTTTGTCGAACATGGGACAAAGACGTTTATATTGTGAAGAAGAAAAGGAAGAGGAACAGAAGGGAGACGACGAGCCGGCGCCCGAGGCAGGAATAGACTTCATCCCAAACATGAAGCGCCTCACCGCGGCGAAGTTCACGTAATGCATGCGGGGAACTGTTGGCCATGTAGTTTCGGTTTCGACCGTTGACATGTGGAACGGTGTGGCCGTGTGCCGTGTGGAGTCGTTGGCGACGTCGCGTCGTCTAGGTACGATTCCTCATCGCATCGCACAAATACTAATGTATGTACACATCGCGACACTGTTAGCACAAACACGACATCGGCGCATTTTCGCATTTTACTTCTATATAATATTCGCGAGCGCGAAATTTTATTGCTTACATTATAGACCTAAATCAGCTCTTTCCGTAGCAATAATAACCTGGACGACATCCCTTGGTTTCAAAGAGAAAAACTGGAATAACCGGCGATCGCTTGTTCGCGCTAACAGTGTCGCGCTCTGTACATGTACGCTTTTTCAGCACGCGGTGATCAGAATCTGATCACGTGCCGGACATTGAAAGGTGGAGGGAAAGCTGGACAACATGCGTATTGTGTGTTGTGCCGATGTGCTGAGAATCACGACTTACGTTTGCATGCTAAACATCGCAGTTGGCTGCGTAGCACCGCCTGGCTCGTTCTTTTATTTATTTTCTCAATTTATTTTTTAGGTTTCCTATAGACCGACACGCTGTTTACAAACAAACCCGCGTTTGCCCACACCAGGTGTGGGCACTGCGCGTGCGCAGAAACCGAATTCGCGTGAAGCGAAGCGTCTGCGCATGCGTAGTGCCGTTGGCAGCGCCACCGCAGCTGCGTGACGTCAGGGCCGCGTGTTGGTCTATATTTGAACAGGTCGTGAGTCGCTAATAGCCACCCACTCCAGACTATTGAAATCATGCAGTCGACAGTAAACTGGACGCGTACAACTGCAAACTCCGTGAGGGTGGCGTTCTTTTTATTTTATTTTAATTACTTGCCGATCGCGTCTGTAGTTAGTGTCACTAGAGAGGTTTAGCAGATCGTGTTTTCAGGCAACGCTATGTGTAGGAGCTCACGCTTTCGCGGGAGCTCTCGCTGCCACTTTGAAGCATGCTCTGAAGCACGCGCCCACAGCGATTCTGGGCCTCTGAAAACGATCGACAAAAGGCCCATTCACACTGCCCCGTTTTCTTACGTTACGTTACGTTACGAAATCTTGCGTACAAGTCACCGGGACATCTGTGCTTCATATTAAGTGTGGCTACCAGTTCAAAGAAAACACCTGGCACGCGACATTCGAGACACGAATGTTTCGGTGACTTGCACGTAACGTAGGAAAACGGAAGGAAAAGGTGCAGTGTGAATCAGCCTTAAAACTCACTATTTTAATACCCCTGTCATACGACAAAGTAAATGTCATTTTGATCGAATGTCATTCACCGCTCGGCTATTCAGCTCGTGATCTTGGTTCTGCACGTGGCGCGTGCACGCGCAGCATGGCGTTTTAAACACGCGTATTGGCCGAGCTGTAATGTCATTTTGCTTAAATGTCACTCAACGTGCCCGACTGAGAGGGGTGTAACATGGTCTAAGCGCAAAAGGCTAAAAACGCGAGTGGATAGTATTGACAGGTGGCCCAGCTGCTCAAGCGCTCGTGCAGCCGAGCCACCGTTAAACTCAAAGAGTTCACGCTCGTAGCCTTTGCGCTTAAAGATGAAGTATAAATTCCCAATGCATAATAGGAAGTTTTAGTAGATCGTGTTTTCAATCTGGCGCGTGTTCAAAGCGTCTACACAGCCGGTGCAGCATCGCTACAACACACCTTCTTATGCACACGAGTTCCAAACACCAGGCTTCTATGGACCACAACAACAATCCGACCTGTGGAGAAAAGAGGACAACAGACCGGTGTGTTTTCACCGCCGCAGCCCTAAGCACATCCCTCGCTAATGTCGCCACCGGATCATACAAGAGACGCCTCCATCACACAACAGCAACCCCATCTCAATACTTAAGTTCTGACGCTAGCCGCCATTTCCATAACCGCCGCGATGCGAGCACTTTTCGGACGCCCGGCAACCGCGGAAGTCGATCGTTTTCCCCGTATCCTGCCCGTCGTCGCTCAGTCTATACGTTTAACAACACTGCCGCTCCCACCCAGTTGCCAAATTAAGCGCTGCAGCCTGAAGATCAGCCTGGACACTCTCATAGTGCGGCAAAATCCTTCACGCGCGGAGCCTGCAAAAATTAACGCTGAAATCGCAGGACACGCCTTCCGCTCTAGTCGACACTGTCGCTGCAATATCTTGCATCTCTGATGACGTCAGCAAGCGTTTAGACGCAGTTGTGACCCCTGAACGTGGACATTTTTTTGCGTCTCGGAAAAGGTGCTATCTCTCAGCCACTGGGATGTTCAACCCTATCAGTGCTTGTTGCTGGAGCTCGGTGTGTTATTTTATTTACCGTTCTCCTCAACTGTGGTGCGCATAACATTTTAGGATTAGATTTCGTGACCTCAACAGACGCCCTCATGCACTGCGCTAATCGTGAGTTGCATGTAAATATTTCTGAGGCTCCTGACAAATTACCTGACCAATCAGCCGCCGTATCTTGGCGCACAATGTATGAATCCTTCTGCAACACTTATCGGTCATTGTTGAATCACTTACTCCGGCTGAACATTTTCCCGGAACCTCCGACTTAATAAAACCCTCCATTCTCATTTTACTAAGGGCATCACGGTACCGTAATATATCGTTATATCTTTACAGTACCAGAAGGCTAAGTTTACATATAAGTCACAAGCGCTTTCCAGCAGCAGCAATTTATTTCACATAGAAGTCATGTTGCTAACTTGCGGGCGTTTGAAGAACACAACGTAGCCTCGCTGGCTAACCAGGCGTCCCGTATTACAATATGCCTCCCTCCCACTAAAGACCACACAAGTCAGATTGCAGACATTTTCAACCCAACATTATATGCCGTTCAACAACATCTTCTGACTTGTGTTTTGATGACTAAACAATCTGTTTGACCTCCACACGACTTCCCCCGCACGAATATCCCTAGTGCAACATACCACCGACACCGGTGACGACTTCTTACTGGAGAGGCTCCAGTAAGAAGACGCCCTTAAAGAGTCTCGCTAGAAGAGAGTGCAGTTATACAGAGTCACGTCACGTATATGCTTCATAGGAAAGATATTGAGCCATCATTAAGTCCCTGGTCTGCCCCTGTTTTTCTGGTCAAGAAACACGACAGATCTTGGCTATTTCGTGTAGATTATAGACGCCTTAATAATGTAACCAGGAAGAATGTTTATAACCTACCACGAATTGACGATTCGCTCGATGAACTTCTAGGATCCTGCTTCTTCTCTTACTTTGACCTCTGCAGTTGTTACTGGTAGATTCCTGTAGCCCAAGCTGATAAGCCTAAAACCTTTCAACGTAATGCCTTTCAAACTTTGCAAATATTTCACCATGTTCGAACAGATGATGAATGCGCTCCTCCGTAGTCTTACCTGGAATGTCTGCTTGTGCTACCTAGGTGACATTGTGGTATTCTCCACGACATTCGATCAACACATGCACCGTCTCCGGCAAGTTCTGGATTGCTTCAGCACCGCTACGTTGCAGCTAACTTCAAAGAAGTGCGTGGTTGCAGCAAAACAAATGGAAATTTTGGGCAACATGGTTAGTGGAGACGGCATTCGTCCTGAACATGCGAAAAATCAGGTCCATATCTTATATCCCCAACCTAATGTCCAGAAATACGTTCCTGCGTTTTTAATTCTTGTAGATATTTAGAAGGTTCATACGGGGCTATCACACATCGCGGTATCTCTTAACAAAGTACTTCACCACAACGCCACGTTTGAATGGGGCCCAAACAAGTCTGAGCCTTCCAGTGTCTCCAATGTACCCTAACGTCTCTTCGCTTGCCTGTTCATTTCCTCCCGGGGGCCAGCATCGCGCAACGCATAGACGCCAGTGGACACGGACATGGAGTTGTCCGCGCAAACTGTTCACTGCACATTGCGTGTCATCGCTTACGCAAGTCGCACTCTCACTAAATGCGAGAAAAACTATACCATACCGAGAACGCACATGTCCGTGTGGTCATTTGGGCAATTTCAAGATTTGGCCTTTATATTGACGGTGCACACTTTCGCATTGTCACGGACCATCACGCCCTCTGTTGGCTTGCAGCTATTAAGAAATCCTCAGGCCCCCTTGGATATTGGTCTTTAAAGTTGCAAGACTACGATTTCACTGTGACATAAAAATAAGGCAAGTACGTTCAACACAGTCATTCACCGTGAATTGTAAAACGACCCTAAAACATCTCTCAATATAAATCATATTCAGCCAGAAATAACGTCCCAATGGTGTCCGGACAGATTTCGAGTAAGTGAAAGTCGCATATTTTACTTATGCTCAGTTAGTTCAAATTGTGGGGCCTGGGTTCGTCCACGGGTGCTTTGTTGTGCCCTCAACGTGACGTTTATGATCGACGCACGATGAGCTCCAACGAGAGCAGTTCGACGGCACTTGGTGACCGGGTTTCAGAACGGGCAGCGGAATGCTCCCAGGACTACAAGATTCTTGTTCCTTGTCTACGGTCAGGTAGCTTGTTATAAATTTTCTCTTTTTTCGTGCTGATATGTCCGGACGCCCGTACAGGGTATCTGATGTTACAAAAAAGCTATGTTTGTCATTGAGCGCAAGGACCCCATCGGCTTGGGTCAGCACCAAATGAGCATTGCCTTGGTGGTTACCTTCGCCAATGATGCAGCCAAATGCAAGACCAAGCCATGAGGAGCTTCTGATTTAAGAGGAAAGGTGAGTGATCATCTACCTATGTAAGGAAGAGGTAAAATTGTAACTGCTATCACTACTACTATCTTTAGCGAGACAGCGAGAGAAAAAAAAGAATGTTCTCAAGCCATGGACACAATCCAGCACATTAAAAAAGAAAGATGACGATTGTCGGAGCTTAATGAGACAGAAACATTGACACGAATTGTTGCACTGGATCCACAAGAACATCGCTCTGTTGACAAGATGCCACAGATGCTTGCGATTTAAGGGGTGACCACTCTGCTGGTCATCTCCGGCTACGCCCCTGCATGCCTACGGTGTATATCTATCGGTCACATTTGTAGGCCGTGCTGCACAACACGGCGCTCCAAGAGTTGACGGTATGGGTATGCCAGTGAGAATATCGCTACTACGCAAGCTTTTTAGCTGCTAGAAAGTGCATTGCCAACAGCTGACGAAACCAAACTCATCACGGACATAAAGGAAATGAACAAGAGTAATTACAGTCCTCCTGAAGGCTTCCCTAATAGGCAGATACATAAGAAGATGTTACAATTCGGGCTGCGAGAAAACCTACCAGATGCTCTCACTGCTTTCAAGATAAAAGAGCGTGCAAGCACAATACAGGGATTGCCTTCAAGCCCTGGAAGTGTCATTCCAAACAGCAAGGTCAAAGACCCAAGTAAAGAGCCCATACAGATCTCAAAGACCGTACAGGTTGAGAGAAAGAATGGCAGGGTGCGTAAAAAAATAAACTGACTGCAACTGAACCAGGTGTTGCGGAGTTGCCACTCCGGAGTTGGATTGATTCCGGAATCATTGCGCATTTTCGCGACCCCGGAATGGAATAGGAATGGAATGGCGGCAACGTTCAGGGGAATGGAATGGGAATGGAATTAGATGCCTTTTGCCCGGAATGGAATGGGAATGGAGTGGGCCCGGTTCTTTATTTTATTTTTTTATTTTTTTTTTATTTTTGGGGTGGGGGGGTTACGTTCAGCTACGTCGAGCCAATCAGCGAGTCAGTTGTTCAGAAACAAAATGAGCGGGAAACCGCTAGCCCGCGTGGAGCCCTAACACACTTATACACAAAAAATACAATACAAAAATCAAGCGTCAAGGCAAAGAGCAAAGGGAGGGGGGGGGGGGGGCAGTGGCGCCTTTTACGGACGCGCAGGAGACGGGCTTTGCTGGCGTTACAGGAGAGCGAAATAAGAAACCAAGCACCAAGCAAAAGACGCGAAGGGAGCGGCAAAGAAACCGCCATGCACGGCTCCTCATCGTCCTTCTTGTCTTGCTTTTTTTTTTTTTTTTTAGCGATTACGCGCCGCCGAAAGATGATCAGTTATTGTTTTCTTGTAGTCCGAGGAGCGTTGTTTAGCAGGCGGCCAACCCTGCTGCCTTCCACATTCATTCGCGCGCATTCCTTTGAAGTGCGAAATCTGGGTTTGCTCAGTTTGCTTCGGGATTAAAACAAAGCGAGATTCACTTCTCTCTTCTCCACTTGCGCTTTGCTCCGACGCTTGTTTTCTTATGCTGCACTTTACTTGGTCTTCGTTCCGATGCATGTTTTCTGTGTTATATTCTTTACATTCAAGTGGGTTAGGGTTACAAGCGAGCTAGCGGATTCCCGCTCATTTCCTTTGACTTTGGCCTCTGCATACTTTGTTAGACCTTGCGATGGACCGCTGCGGACGGTACGAGTCGCCCCAGGCAATCCAGCACCATGAGCGGCACTACACGCACGGCGCGTGCGTGCGCCCCAGGGTCACGCGACGCTCAGAAGGCATTGGATTGGTTTCAATGGCTATCGTGCTGGTTGTTGCGGTCCATCGTAAGGTGCAGTAGACTATCGTCACTGCTCTTGTCGCATGACCGAACTGACTAGACCTGCAGAAAGACAGTCCCGCGCCAGACGGCTAGACGAGGCGCGAACGTTGCTGTGAGGGCCACTGAGAAGGAGAGCTGGGTGCTAGTGCTAGCCAGTGTTGCGGAGTTGCCACTCCGGAGTTGGAATGATTCCGGAATCATTCCGCATTTTCACGACCCCGGAATCGAATGGGAATGGAATGACGGCAATGTTGAGGGGAATGGAATGGGAATGGAATTAGATGCCTTTTGTCCGGAATGGAATGGGCCCGGTTCTTTAGATTTTATTTTTATTTTTTTTTTTTTTTTTACGTTCAGCTACACCGAGCCAGTCAGCGAGTCGGCTGTTCAGAAATAAAATGAGCAGGAAACTGCGAACCCGCGTAAGGCCCTAACAGACTTATGCGCAAAAAAAAAGCAATACAAAAAACAAGCGTCAAAGCGAAGAACAGAGGGGGGAGGGGGGGGGCGGCTGTGGCGCCTTTCACCAGTGAAGTTCAACACATATCCGAATGCGTCTGCGCCTGTAATATCGCACGGCTCAAGGGTACGTCATCAGCCGACGTGAACGTGACCCGCTGCTATGGTGATCCGATACCCAGGAAGGAGGCCAGACGTGGCCTCGCTGTGCGGACCCAGACTTCGTACACCTGCGTCTCGTCTCGAGCGCGCTGTTTCTCGGAGGGCTTGCACCTGTGCCGGCCATCTCATGGTCGCAATCCACGACATCTCTGTTTGAAGTGATGCTAGGCGAAACTTGAAGACTGCCATTCATGCGTTGGAGGCGGAGGGTCGGCAGGTAGGACCGTCACAACAGGGATGCCACCGCATCGATTTTTCAACCGTAACAGAAGATAAGACATGTGCTTCAGGATGCTTCAGGTGGTCCACTTTTCTCGAAAATTCCAAATGCAACTGCCTGCATAGTCTTCAACGAGGTCACCTACAACGAAAGTATGTATTGTCCTTTCATACAGCAGCGTGGGTAAGTTTCAATTTTAAGGCAACAACTACAGATTCAAGAATACTAGTTCATCCCACCGTGACGTCATGTGATCAGGGCTGACAGGGGCGCCCTTATTGGACAGGGAAGTGGTGATGCTTTGATGGAATTTATTTAGAGGTCGAAGTCTTCGCATCACTTGTCTGTCAGACAGGATGCCAGGAAAAAGACCGCGGTCAATCCTTGATGAAACGTTTTTTTAAACCCATTGAAGCCTCGTCGTCCGGAACCACTACCTTCAAGGCGAAGTGCCAAGCCTGCGGGAAAGTAAGTTCGACCCCCCCAAAAAAACTTCCACTTCAAACTTAAAGCCTCATCTCAGTTGGCGTCTGAAAGAAATTTTAAAAATGTATTGCATTATCAGTATTTTTATTTCTCCCCTCCCTGAAATGTATCCTTGTATTTGTATTTCCAAAGACGTTTTGCCTATTTTTAAAATGTATTTCCGATACGTATCGCGATACATTTTTACAGATATATTTGAGACTTGAGTGTCAGTATCTTAGCAACTATTTTCATCTATCCCAGTATTGTATTTCCAAATACATTTTTAAATATTTCTGCCCAACCCTGCAACGTAATGCAGCTGTCAAGTGAAACTTTTAACGTTTAGGAATTAGAGGAATGGAATGGAACGATGCAGCCATTCCAGGAGTGGCAATTGGCCCAGTGTCCTCATTCCTAGGAGTTGAATGGAATGTAATTATCGATAACTCCAATTCCCCGGAATGGAATGGGAATGGAGTGGGGGTGCCCATTCCGCAACACTGGTGCTAGCTGCTACTGAGGTTCTAGCTTCCGCGCGTCTCGGCTGTCTGGTTTGCATTCGTGCTTCTTGTCCTGGACCCTGTTTGAGGCGGTGAGAAGTCAGTTGGACGGTGGTGATGAGGAGAGACGGGGAATGTCAATTCGAACGGCGCGGTAGTACCCCTTTAATTGTATCTTAATCTAAAGCTAGCTTTGTCGACGCCGACTGCGCGACCCGTCGCCACAACGAAAACAACCAACTGTAATAAACAAACGTATATTGGAGCCCAGCAGACGTTCTATTGATGGTCTGGAAAACACACAAAGAATTGAATTGAATATGATAAGAAATGTCGAGATTCGTAAAGCACGCGTGAACTTATGCGTTTTAAAACAGGTTTCGTGACATGGTCTAGACCAGTGGTTCTCAACCATCGATGTTTCGCGGACCCCTTGTGGATCGGCGGAGATGATGGAGGACCCCGTCTGTGGTGAAGGGAAATGAAGGGTATAGCTTAAATAAAATAATGATTTAATAAATAGATGTAACAAAGGGCTAGTGGGAAGTAGACTTCTCTTTTTGACATAACACTAAAACCTTGCCCGAAAACTGAAACATTTCTTTTCGATCTGAAAAACGACGTCCTTTTATTGCCGGGCTTGACTGATGAGGCAGGGCTTCGCGGACCCCTAGAATGTCTTCGAGGACCCCAAAGGGTCCGCGGACCCCCATTTGAGAACCACTGGTTAGACGGTCCCTCTTGCTGCGCCGTAGAGGTCGCACCTTGTCAGAGGATGTGTTCTTGCCGCTGTGAATGGAGTCGCTTCCAGCAGCGCACTAGCCGTGTTGCTGTGCAGGTATTTGAAGACTACAGTATTATAGCTTATTTCTGCGACACGCACGAACTGGATATTTCTATGGTCATTCAAACAAACACGCTGGACGCGTATGTCCTAAAAATCAAATGCAAAAAAAAAGTTTGCAAAAAAAAAAACAGGAGTGGATTTAGGTTATGCTGTTTGTGGCGAGCCACGTGATCGCGAGACCGATGTTCTAAACAAGCGTCGACAAATCAAAGGGGCTTTCTCGATGTTTGCAGTACAATGTAAACAAACACTTTGTGCCACCAGCGCTCCGCTTAGCAAAATCAGTTCTTTTTTTAGGCATTCAGCATTTTTTGCAATTGTCTATGCGTTTGATAATGTCAGCTTTATGCTACTTATGCCGGCAACACAATGTAGCTGTCAAGTGCCAATTTTTACGTTTAGGAATTAGAGGAATGGAATGGAACGATTCAGCCATTCCAGGAGTGGGAATGGTCCCAGTGTCCCAATTCCGAGGAGTTGAAAGGAATTGAATTATCGAAAACTTTAATTCCCCGGAATGGAATTGGAATGGAATGGGGGTGCCCACTCCGCAACACTGAACTGAACACCTCATATTGGCAGATTTAGGAGGCCCTTATGAAACCATCTCAGCAACGCAAAAACCGCTAACACGTACTGAACTCCAATACTAGACAGGAAAGTCTAAATATAAGGATCGGATGAAAACCGAACGTAATCCAATCTGAAACCAACGCTACATGACTAGACAAACTGGCGGCACCACCCAGATAAGTCAATTTAATATTTCTACCCTAACTCTCCGTGCAATCAATTCAGCTAAACTGCAGTACTAACTTTTCCGCTTGTTATAGTGGTATGACTTTGAAATAGTGATACAAACAACAACAACAACTGGAGAATAAAAAATGCATTGTTTTCGGCTAACAGTGTATGGATGAACACATCATATGTATTTACTGCCCAGCAGGTAATTTTTCTGCTGAATGTGCGATTGACAAATGTCTTTAAATATAGGATATGCACTGTACTTTAATCCATAGACGCTGGTTGGCTTTTGGTCGCTAACGTTCTTATCCTGAACGTGCCTTGGCGCGTAATTATTGTGTATGTATACAACAAAACGACAAAAAAATTGTGTTGAATTAACTATGAACACATGAGTATCAAAAATGTGATATAGTTTTCCTTAGAGATTCTAACAGCGTGTTGCATGCTAGAGACAAAAAACCGTCCAAGAAAATTGATACCCCAGCACAGGCATCCTATGATCTCTTCTTCTGGATTTTCGCTTATTAGATTTATCGTTCATAGCTAGTGCAATCAAATGCTCACACTTTCAAGGGTCGTCCCAAACACGGTTAGACCAAATCTGTGTTTCTCGCTCAGTTTGCAGTAGGCTTAACGATTATATTCTGATACCAGTATTTTTATTTTATCATTGCATATACATGGTAACTGTAGGCTTAAATACAACTCCACTAAAGCAGATGTCACAGTCGTGGTATATATGAAAGATGAGTGAAAGGCGTCTTGAAATCGACGACTTTAAACAACGCGTAGGGGATTTATTCAAACAACGGAAACAGACAATATTTGCGTTGTGCCTGAAAAATAATACCTAAAGCTTGAAATAAAATACTGCCATCCAAACATTTTAATTTACTTAATTTTGAAAGAAAAGCCAAGTGTAGGCGATTGACTGATGATGGGTTGCGCCTGTAACAACTTAAGTGCCTTAAACGTGGGCAAAATATAAACGAAACAGAAAACCTAAAAAACAAAAAACTTGAAGAACGTGACATAAGGCGTTATAAAGACGCTTCGGCAAGAACACTGACTCCCCAAGTGCTTGAGGCAGAAAAACCGACAAAAAGATATATTCACCCGAAAGTGAATGCGCGAAAAATATATTGTTGGGTCTTTTACACACAATGAGAGACTTGATTGATGAAAATAATGGCCTCTTTTTTTCAGCTAAATCATGTAATGAGCTTTTGAATGTAGCTAATGGCACCATGAAACGTCTCGTATATAGGGCAGTGCAAGCAATCTTATAAAAATATAAATAAAAACCAAGGCCGACGTTTTTAGCTCCAAAGATAGGAATGTTGACTTTCCAAGTAATATTTATTTAGACTCCTTGCCTATTGAAATAGGTAGTACGTCTAAAAATTTGCAGGTGATTCAAATGAAGCACGTGACTTGGGCTGAACATGTGGATTACATCACTTTTAAACTCACGTGTATCAGTGCTATATTAGACAGACATCGTCATGTTCTTCCAACTGGAGTGAAGTTGCTTTTATATTTCATTATTTTGTACCCCATCTGAACTACTGTACTCAAGTCTGTGGTACGACAACGAAAACTAGTCTCCAAAATCAATTCTTACTTCAAAGAAGATTGATTAGGATAGTGTACGGCGTGCCTTAAGGTCAACATAATTACCAACTTTTTGACAGGCTGGGTATTTTAAACATCTTCAAACACAATGCATTTTGACTTTGTATGATGTATAAACAATAATGTCGTGATACGAATAGCTTTTTATTATTTTTGGCATTACATAGAAACAAACCTATAATATACTCTAATCGTCACTCGGATATCATGCATCACGCACAGATTATGTCCTTCAGAAGATTCAAAGGACCTTGTCGACGTTACTGAACACGATTGTGCGCTAAATTTTGACAAAGAATCTTGTAGAAGACGTGATATTGGGGAGTGTATTGTTTTATATAAAATACAGTATAAAATACAGTATAAATGCAGTATAAAATAAACTATTTTATACTGTATTGATTATTTAGTATACTTTTTGTATCGTTTTGCCATGTATCTGAATTATATAATTTCTTGTGCATTCTTTTTCCCAACTGGTGTGTGCTTGAGTGTGGCTAAGGAGCAGTTAAGCTTCTTATGCAGCTTTTTTCCTTATCTCCAGCCATATCTACATGGTAAATGAAGCTCTTAGTATTATTAGAATCATCTGCCAACTAACATAACCATCAAATGATGTAACCTACTTTCATGAACTGATCTGCAGTGATAATAATATGTAGTTCTTTCTTGTCTACTCATGTGTATTTTACTTATATTTATCTTATACATCGTTACACCTTGCTTTTTTTTAATTTTTATATTGTTGTAGTGCTTACATTTTTGTTATTTAATACATTTTTTGTTTTATGTATATCTTCCCTTAGGAACATTTTGAATAAATATATGAAACATAAAAATGTTTGCGCAATCACCCAGCTCTACGCAGCTTAGACGCAACGAAATAATAAAAGAAAACTATTCTCGATACTGAGACAAAGAAACGCAACGAAGCTGTCAGTGCTGCATAAATTGAGTGAAATATTGCCGCGCGTGCAGCTTGCCAAGTAGGATGCGCGCGCGTGGCCCAACGGTTATAGCGCCTGCCTCCCACGCGAAAAGCCAGGGTTCGACTCCTGGCCGCGGGGACGCCTTTTTGTTGACATCTAATCTAATGTTCTGGTAAATTCGAGGACCGTGTTGCTTGTTCGAGTTTAGAAAGTTCTACACGCCGAACCGTCTACGCCGATTATTCCAGAAGCTCACGCGTGTACATAAGGGGCTTCGCGTAGCGAGCCACGGTCAGTTTCGCCTCAGCGTTCGATCTTGCTGCTTCGCCGCCTTCGACGCTCGCGACGCTCTCTTATTATCTTCTGTTTCATTTTTATTTTCGGGCACAAGTTCGCCCCATTAAACGTTCAGTTTACTCAGTTATTATCGCCTTAGTCACCTCGTCATTCGTGACATTTTGGTGGAGGTGCGGGGTATCGCATTCTATGCCCGTGGAGCGTACCCCTCCGAAAACACGCCCGCCAAGTGACGTGCTCAGCCCCGGGAGGTTACCCTTCGCAGAAGACGCCAAAGCCCGATCAAGCCGCCGTACCAAAGGCCAATCCCCGGAATTTGGACCCTTGCCACCGAAACCGAGGAAGAAGACCGCGACGATGACCACGCCACCCGTCGTTGTCCTACCCGTCGCCGCCCGTACGCCCGTGTCCTTCCATGGTGAGCCCTATGAAGACGTCGAGGACTGGCTACAACATTACGAACGAGTGGCCCGCCATAACCGATGGACACCGGAGCAGTGCCTTCAGAATGTGTACTTCGCTCTGGAAGGCACGGCACGCACCTGGTTTGAAAACCACGAAGCGTCGATTTCGTCGTGGGAAGAATTCCAGGCCGAGCTGCGACGCACCTTTGCCAACCAACAGCGACGACAGCGTGCCGAAGAACTCCTGCGAGCGAGAAACCAAGGGCAGACCGAGAGCGTCACAAGCTTCGTCGAAGACGTTCTCCACCTGATGAATCGCGCCGACCCAAACGCTCCCGAAGAAAAAAAGCTGCGGGTCTTGATGCGCGGCGTAAAGGAAAACATCTTCGGAGGCCTTGTTCGGAGCCCGCCTACCACCGTCGAAGGCTTCATCACGGAGGCCACCAACATTGAACGTGCCCTTCAAGCTCGTGCCGCCCACTATCACCGAGGTCCCGGCGTCGCTGCCTTTTCGTCTTCCGGCTGCAACAACACGGACATCCGCGAAATAATCCGGGACATCGTCCGTGAAGAGCTGAAGAAGCTGCTACCGGCCGCCGAACGTCCAGCTTCACTCTCGATCGCCGAGATGGTTCGAGAAGAGGTCCAGCAAGCGCTCCAGCCAGACGTTCTCGCCGACGCCGCACCGGAACCACCAGCTGTGACCTACGCCGCAGTTGTTCGTCGTCCGCAGCCTCCTGTCACCCGGCAGTACCCAGCTGCACCCCGACGAGAAGTCTCTTCGCCGCAGTACACTCCGCGCCAAGAGCAGCGTGGACCTCGAAAGACCGACGTGTGGCGCACGGATGACGGACGTCCGGTGTGCTTTCACTGCGGGGAGGCTGACCACGTTTACCGAAGGTGCCCCTACCGCCAGCTCGGCCTGCGAGGATTCGCGCCAAACGACCGTCGACCTCGTTTTGGAGAACGACCAAGAGACATCGAGGAATACCTCCGTCGTCCCTCCGTCACCTGCGCCAACAGCACCACGAGGTTCCCGTTCTCCATCCCCCCGACGTTCCGCATCGCCTCTCCGTCGGTCGCGCCGTGAGAGCCTGTCCCCCCTATCTCGTCGGGAAAACTAAGTGCGGCAACGCCCGGAGGTGCCGTTGCCGAAGACGACCCAAGTAAAGAGCCTCCAAGAACGCCGGAGCGCTCCCACTCTCTCGACGCCACGCACCCCAACGACGCCCCTGCAACGGTGTCAAACAACCTAAACGTCGCCATCGACGGCCACGACGCATCAGCACTCGTAGACACCGGAGCAGACTACTCAGTCTTGAGTGGGAGGCTCTCCCGCCGCCTTCGAAAAGTCATGACGCCGTGGGATGGACCTCAAATACGAACCGCCGGAGGACACCTCATTACACCAGTCGGGAGATGCACTGCTCGAGTCGAGATCCACGGTGAGACGTGCCCTGTGAAGTTCGTCGTTCTACAAGACTGTTCCAGAGACGTCATCCTCGGCATGGACTTTCTGTGTGAATACGGCGCCGTCATCGACCTTGGTGAGAACAGATTGACGCTGCGCAAGCCTGTTCCACCTTCAGAGAAACCCCAAACAGCGTCAGCCGCCATCCGAGTCGCTGCCGC
Source organism: Ixodes persulcatus (assembly GCA_013358835.2). Taxonomy (NCBI): domain Eukaryota; kingdom Metazoa; phylum Arthropoda; class Arachnida; order Ixodida; family Ixodidae; genus Ixodes; species Ixodes persulcatus. The sequence continues at coordinate 202,466 of JABSTQ010010331.1, forward strand.
CCACGTGAACCTGCCGCCGCGATCAAGTGTTGTCGTACCCGTCGTGACCGATGCAGCTACCTGCGGCGAAGTTGTTCTTGAAGGCAACCTTCAATTGCTCCTGGGAAGAGGAATAGGCATCGCAAGAGGAGTGACTAAACTTCAGGATGGGCGCACCGTGGTGCTCGTGACAAACTTCCGACAAGAAACGCAACACCTCACAAAAGGTGCCGCTGTGGGCCACGTCGAGGAACTTTGGAACTCCGCCGAAATCGCCGCGATTGATGAAGAATCATCGCCACCTCAGCAAGACATAACGCCGCCAGCGCAGCTTGACATTGACCCCAAGCTTCCAGGCCCGAAACGACGGCAGCTGAGTGACCTCCTCGCCGAATACAGCAACTGCTTCGCGACGTCGTCGAAGGTGCGCCAAACCACCGTTGCGAAGCATCGCATCGTCACCGACGACGACGCGCTCCCTGTGCACCGATCGCCGTACCGAGTCTCCATAAAAGAACGGGAGGTCATCCAACAGCAAGTGGAAGAAATGCTGAACGACGACATAATCCAGCCTTCAAGCAGTCCGTGGGCCTCTCCAGTCGTGCTGGTTAGGAAGAAGGACGGAACGCTTAGGTTCTGCGTGGACTACCGGCAGCTGAACGCGGTAACGAAGAAAGACGTCTATCCACTCCCCCGAATCGATGACACGCTAGACCGCCTGCGCCACTCTCGATACTTTTCATCGATGGACCTGAAGAGCGGCTACTGGCAGATTGAAGTCGACGAACGGGACCGAGAGAAGACAGCTTTCGTTACGCCAGATGGCCTGTACGAGTTCAAGGTCATGCCTTTCGGCCTATGCACGGCGCCGGCAACGTTCCAGCGTGTCATGGACACAGTACTGGCAGGGCTGAAGTGGCAGAGCTGTCTCGTCTACCTTGACGACGTCGTAGTGTTTTCAAGTGACTTCGACGAGCACTTGCGACGACTCCGAGCTGTTCTCCAAGCCATTCAGACCGCCGGACTCACACTCAAGCCGTCCAAGTGCCGGTTCGCCTATGACGAACTGAAGTTTCTAGGCCACGTGGTTAGTAACAAAGGCGTCCGCCCAGACCCCGAGAAGACTCGCGCCGTCGCGGCATTTCCAGCGCCGACAGACAAGAAGGCCGTGCGAAGGTTCCTTGGACTTTGCGCCTACTATCGACGCTTCGTTCGGGATTTCGCTAAAATTTCCGCACCGCTCACAAACCTCACGAAGGACGCCGAGAAGTTCGAATGGGGCGAGGAGCAGCAGCAGGCATTCGACGAGTTGAAACGACGACTCCAGACTCCTCCTGTGCTTGGTCATTTCGATCAGGATGCGGAAACCGAGATTCACACGGACGCAAGTAACGCGGGACTCGGCGCAGTACTAGTCCAGGTGCAAGAAGGCTTCGAGAGGGTCATCGCCTACGCAAGTCGGACACTGTCCAAGGCGGAGAAAAATTACTCCACGACTGAGAAAGAATGCCTTGCGGTCGTCTGGGCAATCACGAAGTTTCGTCCGTACTTGTACGGGAGCCCGTTCCGCGTGGTGACGGACCACCACTCGCTTTGCTGGCTTGCGAACCTCAAGGACCCGTCAGGACGCCTCGCTCGATGGAGTCTCCGATTACAGGAGTTCAACATGACTGTGGTCTACAAGTCAGGCCGCAAGCACAGCGACGCCGACTGCCTGTCCAGAGCCCCCGTCGAAACCCCTTCCGGCTGCAGCGACGACAATGACGACGAGTGCTTCCTAGGAGCAGTCAACACCGACGACATGGCACGACGTCAACGGGACGATCCTGAGCTGCGCGCATTAATCGAGCACCTGGAAGGGGGCGGGAGTACCGTGCCCCGTGTTTTCTCACGAACCCTGCCGACTTTCGCCATTCGACAGGGTGTGCTCTACAAAGAAAACTTCGGAAACAACAACTCGCCGTGGCTGCTGGTAATCCCGGCCGACCTTCGAGAGGAGATTTTTCAAGCATGTCATGACGACCCGACGTCCGGACACCTTGGTTACAGCCGGACACTGGCCCGTATTCGTGAAAAGTATTACTGGCCCAAGCTCCCCAAAACCGTCCACCTCTACACCCGATCCTGCCACGAGTGCCAGCGACGCAAGAAACCGCCGACGAAGCCGGCAGGTCTCCTGCAGCCGATTCCTCCGCCAACTACACCGTTCCAGCAGATCGGAATGGATCTACTTGGTCCTTTTCCGCCGTCGACCCTGGGAAACCGGTGGATAATCGTCGCCACAGATTATCTCACGCGGTACGCAGAAACGAAAGCCCTTCCTTCAGGGACTGCTGTGGAAGTCGCCAAGTTTTTCATCGAGTCCATCGTTCTCCGGCACGGCGCTCCCGAAGTTCTGATTACAGATCGCGGATCATCGTTCATGGCACAGATGACCCAAGAAATCCTCCGGCTCAGTCACACCAGCCATCGTCGTACCACTGCGTACCACCCGCAGACCAACGGGCTGACGGAGCGACTCAACAAGACAATCGCCGACATGATCTCTATGTACGTCGACGTAGAGCACAAGACGTGGGACGAGGTGTTGCCCTACGTCACGTTCGCCTACAATACGGCGGTTCAAGAGACCACTGGATTCACACCTTTCCAGCTGGTACATGGTCGGAAGGTAACGACCATGCTGGACGCCATGCTGCCCCATGAGCCATCTGACAATGAGAGCGACGACGCCCAGGCGGTTGCTCAACGGGCCGAAGAAGTCCGCCAGCTCGCCCGACTCATGATTCAAGACCAGCAACGCGTCGACGCGGGCCGCTACAACCTTCGTCGCAGGGACGTCCACTTCCAGCCAGGAGACAGGGTGTGGGTGTGGACGCCCATCCGCCGCCGTGGCCTCAGCGAAAAACTCTTGAAGCGCTACTTCGGACCCTACAGAGTGCTTCGTCGACTCGGGGATCTGAACTACGAGGTGATGCCCGACGGAACACGGACTTCATCACGCCGCCCTCCACGACCAGAAGTCGTCCATGTCGTGCGCATGAAGCCGTACTACGCTCGATAGGACTGTGGACCTTATGTGTTCCAATTGACTCTTTAGCTTACCGTTCTTTTTTTTTGTTTGGTTTGTTTTGTGCTGCATCGGGGCGATGCACTTTTTAAAGGGGGGAGTAATGCCGCGCGCGCAGCTTGCCAAGTAGGAAGCGCGCGCGTGGCCCAACGGTTATAGCGCCTGCCTCCCACGCGAAAAGCCAGGGTTCGACTCCTGGCCGCGGGGACGCCTTTTTGTTGACATCTAATCTAATGTTCTGGTAAATTCGAGGACCGTGTTGCTTGTTCGAGTTTAGAAAGTTCTACACGCCGAACCGTCTACGCCGATTATTCCAGAAGCTCACGCGTGTACATAAGGGGCTTCGCGTAGCGAGCCACGGTCAGTTTCGCCTCAGCGTTCGATCTTGCTGCTTCGCCGCCTTCGACGCTCGCGACGCTCTCTTATTATCTTCTGTTTTATTTTTATTTTCGGGCACAAGTTCGCCCCATTAAACGTTCAGTTTACTCAGTTATTCCTTGTTTGTCACCTCGTCATTCGTGACAATATTGTTAAAATAGAAAGCCGGAACGCTCCAGGACCAGACGGACTGCCAGCAATTGTTATAGGAATTAAAACGAATAACTTGCACCAATTCGTTTTGCGTTCAATGAGTCATAAGAAAAAGTTTCTTAAGACCCTCATTTCAAGGAGCGCACACGATACTGATTCTGAAGTCAAAATGCCATCACAAGGTATTCAGGTTGAAGGTATCAGGCTAATTAGCGTTCTCAATCGTGACTATACCTTATTAGCCCAACAGCTTGCTGGTCGATTTCAAGAAGGGATAATTACAATCGTAAGCGACCACCAAATCCGCTCCATAAAAGGAAAACACCAACCTACGGATTGTACGGTCTATACCAGATATATGAAATCAAACCTCTCAAACGGCTGTGATATTACAAATGACCTTGAAAAAATCTTTCACAGAGCGGAACAGATGTTTCTTTTTTGTGTTCTAAAATAAATTTATATAGCCGAAAAATTTCTTAAGGCCGTGTAACTTTATTACGATTATATATCAACAAAAATATTATTTACAGAACCCTCTCAAGATTCGTTCAAGTTTAATGCTCGTTGCGTCAAGAATGACCTCTCTCGCCACT
>JABSTQ010010332.1:0-285766 GCA_013358835.2 Ixodes persulcatus
CAACCCCCGCAGAAAAAGCAGACGAACTTGTGCTCGGCATACTCCATTGCACTGTAAGTTCGAGAGCAGCCAACACTACAATCTGATAAAACTATCGAGTGGCGCTAAAAGTGTGCCGTGATCCTGCGCCTTTTTCGTTTGTGATTGGTTTAGCCGATGGTAGAGCAAACGCGCAAGACGTAGAGTGCCGTCACGATGCACTTTTGAAGCTGCTGATTTGTTCCATCGGAGTATGGCGTCGGCTGCGCACGGACGCGGTGTGAAACCTTTTGCTCATTTGTGTCTTCTGCCTGCTTGGCCCACGGTGCTCAGTTCCGGAAGTACCGTGTGGAGAGGGACAGCTAATTGTCCAAATTTGCTTCAGTGCAGACAGCTCCGCCAGGCAGAGAAGTTAATTGTGGATCAGTCTAGGAGGGTAACAGCACCTGCCAGCTTCTAGTGCGTATCTGAAATTTTCAAGTTATGTAACTTTCACACAAATAATGCACTTTTCTTTTAACTCTCTTTTACTGCCGAGGTTGCTGTGAGAAAAATTATGGAATTTACAGAAGCTTTTCAGTATGCGCTGACTCGTCACTCAAAACAGAACCGTAAATGCTGTTTTTCTTATGCTCGTCTATATGGAACAAATGCGGAAAGAATCGGTTGACTCGTACGAGAGCTCTGTGATCAGTAAATCGTAGAAAGCATATGCCCAGCTGATTCCCATAAGGTAGACATCTAAAGTCCTGTTCACAACCTTGCGTTCGCTGAGGACTGAGTTCTTGCGATCTTTTACAACGAGAGGAAACACTGGCATGCTGGCGCCATCTATGATGTGTCCCTGGAACTGCATTTCACTAGGGCGGAGGTTTTGTGGTATTTGCGAAATTAAATGTAGCACTATCTATTATAAATAGTCTTTTTAGCATTGTCATAAGTTTCTCGAGCAAAAAAAGAACCACGCACAAAAAATAGAAGGAAAAATACAGGAACTGCAAGTGTTCCACAGCTTCTCGATAGATGGTGCCAGTGTGTTCCTTTTTTTTTTTTGTTGCTTAAAATCCTTATTGATTTTAAGCAATTTTAAGGCACATAGTCGTGAGCAGTCGCAAGTGTGTGAAGCAGCCTTGAGTTCATTCCAACTAAACTACCATGGTTATATTTCGAGTTTTAGAAAGAGAGATAATATTTTTTTGGCACAATGGGCATTGACCGTAACCGTATCCTGCCGTTGTTGTTCTGCTCCAGGTCGAGGCGGCCTTCTCGTCCATGATGGAAGATGGCACCGGAGACGAACCTCCGGCGGTGGCACCCTACGATGGCCGCTTCCACGACGAGGACGACGTCATGGACGGCGACTACGACTCGAGGGATTTCGTCGTCCATCGGTGAGCAAGCGGTTTCGGTGCTGTGCTTGGAATATGCCCCCAACTGGAGACGTTTAGTGTCCTTACACTCCAAGCGTTGGAGCGTTTCCGAAGCGGCACTAGAATGTGTCGTGGGAGTAGGTGTGTCGTGCTGCCGGTTGTCGCAATCCTGGCGGTTGGTTGTTGAAACGCTGGCGACGAAGCCAAGTAGGTGCGAGTGTCGCTGTGGTGTCCCAATGTATTGTACCGAAGTATCTGGTGATCGGCCGGCTGCAGAGCAATCCACCACAGAACAGGCTTCTGCCGCATTCACCTCTGCTGCTGCGGCACTTTCAGTATCGCCGTAGACAGCTGCATAAAAGAGTTGCGAGATTACCAGCCCAATAATCGAGGCAACGAAAGTTGGAGATGCGAGAACACAGCAGTCGGAGGCGCGTTGGAGATACTGTAATTTCAGGGTGCCTGCCGTCGGTGAGGTCCTATGGAATCTGGAACTGTTAGGCAGTCTTAATCGATCCCCCAGCAACGCCCACGGTTGCTGACAGTCCCATACAAGTGTCGGGGAATTGTTGGGGAATTTTAATGAAGCCCTTGACAGTCCCCTAGTGCTATTGGGGAATTGGTGGGGATCTTTTAGCTGGGTATCTGAAAATTCTCCAGAAGTATTTGGGGCAATTCTGAGGGAGCTTGGCTCAAACATAACCAGAGTCTGGTAAATTTGTGAGCATGTCATCTAATACCGAGCGAGCACCTAGTACCTAAGAGGTGAAGGTTATTACTAAAAAATTGGGATGGGCACTTGTTAGGTCCAAGAGTAGAAAAGCAGGAGGCCTCTGTTTGGCCCTCGTTTGATCCGATGGAAGGGTGTAGGAATACAGTATGGCTCTCATGGAACCCTTACTTTTTACAGCAGTGAAGCTTCACCACTTTGCACTGACACGCGCACACAAGACTTCACTGCTTTACACCAGCGTGCTGGGTGAAGCAGCTGATGCGGAGGAGCACTTCGGTTAGCATGGTGGGCTCGGAAGTTTGCCGGGTTGAGCGCTTGATATGTTCTTGGCTTACATTTGAAATGTTTTAAATGTATGGGATGGGCTTAGATGGGCCAAACTAACTATATGCAGGTGATCTTTTCGGCGACTAAGAGATTAGGCAGGTACAGATGAAAAGATTGTCAATAAATGTTTTCTGCATTTAGGTAGGGAAATATATAGCTCTGTCTTTTCAACCAGTTTTACATTGAGGTTGGTTTGCACGCAAGCTCAAAATGGTTCCTTTTCGAAAGGAAGGCGGAGAGCCAGCACATTTCGCAGAATAGTTGACACTGCTTCTCATAGGTGGCACCATCTCCCTCAAGCATATCAGGATAAGAACTGTTCAAGTTTTCTGCTGCCTGTTGCTTTCACTTTTATGCAACGTAATATCCATTTTTTTAATTTTCTTCTAACTCGAGATTCTATTGAGAAATTCAATTGCTAATGAAACTGGTAAATTTGGCCCATGCTGTATAGGGTTTTTGAAATTACGTCAATCCGTAATTTCGTTGTTAGAATGAGTGACTGAGAAAATGTTTTATTTATCGGAAAAAGAAAAAAAAAAGAGCCGCGATGAGGCTTATAAGCTTTTGTGCACTACCGATCTGAGGGTGTCGTGTGAATCTTTGGAATACTCACCTTTAGCACGTGCCAGACAGCTCATGACAACAAAATGGTGGACGAAATTACGTCAACAAAAACAGCCTATACAACAGAAGAGAACTTGGATGCATCACGCTAGAGTTGGCACATGTTGCCGGAACACATTCAACTCGATCGATTCACAAACGGTGCGTTCCTCTTGCGTCGCAGGAACACGTTCAACTCGGTGGACGACTACAACTCGGAGGACTCCACGACGCACGGCAGTCCGCAGTCAGACTCGCTGCGCTGGCGGCCGCCGGAGCGCCGCCTCCCGCACCACGACCTGAACGACCGCCACGACGACGACCGACGCTCCCCGGACTACGCCAGCTCGGAGGACGAGGCAGACTACCAGGTGGACTACGCTTACGAGGGCGAGGACTCGCCGGACTTCGTGGACAACAGCGACGCGTACGCGACGGACCCCCGCCGCTACGTCTACTACCCGGAGGAGAAGGAGCTGGAGGTGATTCCGGAGGAGGACGAGGAGGAGCTCCGGGAGCAGGCGGGCAGCCGGGAGGACGCCGCGTCGGACTGCTCCTACGGGGGTGAGTGCTCGGGGACGCTTACGGCGGACTGAGTTGGCACTTTTCTTTGAAGGGAGGGAAAGCTTTCTTACCATCGACCACGAGCCCTGCACGTTGACAAGGCTGTCAAAAACCAAACTTTCTCTATTCCCTTTACATTCACTGACAAAGTGAGAACAGCAGAGAGCAGCTTCAGTTGCTGCACCTCCAGCGCAAACTTCCCATCTTCGACGACGCTTGGGCGTCTCGTGCATCTCCAGCAGGCGTGCGTGCAGCCAAAGTGCGGATGAAGGCATGGAGTGCATGCCGGAGGCCGGGCGTTCGAAAGACATGCCCCGGCGTTCTCATTCTGTCGGTGAATTTAGCTTGGTAAGGCAAAACGCGCCGTCTGTTTTTCGTTTTACGACTTTTCACCTACATAGTTTGTCAACCTTCCTCGTTCGTTTGCTCAACTTGTCTGCACCGGATTCATCGGGGATCGTTTTTGCAGACTTTTTCTGCACTTTCCTCCGAAAAGTCGGCCTGCAAGTAGAAATCTTTTCTTTTTTTGCCGTACCGTGGCGAAGGCAGCGGCGACGCAGAATGCGTCGTGTGTTCTTCGTGGTGACGTCGCGCGGAAGATATGGGTGTGCATTTCGTGGCTCGACGGTGCGAATGCTGTCATGCTTAGCACCTCTAAAAGAAAGCCCCGAAAAAGCTAGCACTGCAGCTGGGGTAAAACCCAAAGTTCACGTCTGCTGGTCACACACCGCAGCTTTGACCCCATGTCTCGTTTGTCCCCGTCCCCTCCGAAGCCCACGTTTGTTCCCTTCCCCCTTGCCTCCTGCACTCTCCCACGACGTGTGCAAGTGCACTCTCTCAATGCCGCCAAGACGACAAGCCTGTAGTGCTCGATTTTGTATGTGACCCCCTGGAGGCCGACACAGGAAACAGATTTGACAAGAGTGCCATGTTGTCGGCTTTCGGTCGGGATTCGTGTTCGGTCGGGGAGGACAGGAGTTTAAGCCAAACACTGTGACACGGCATTCGTGTGACATTCCTCCATCATGAGGCTGTACGTGTTATTGAAGACTGCTAGGAGCCAGCTACGTAGCCCATTGCCACTTTTCCCACCGTCGTTCCTCGTGTGACAAGAAAGGGCGAAACCTCATCTCCATTGCTTCTTGCCGCTCATTCTTATTCCACACTTTACCAACTCGCCACTGTCGGACGACACTTCAGATGACATTTGGTTGAACTGCATTTGAGCAGCTGCCATCACGCACAATCATTTGGTGAATTGTCATTTGTAAGGGACAACTGACAGGGTATTTATACTCGCCACAGGTTTTTATTTATACATGGCATATGAGAGCCTAACTACCCAGAACACAACTTGCTGCTCGAGATTCGTTTTCTTTCCGCCCGAAAATCCTCCGATCGACAATTGGCCGGTTTGAGTCGTGCTCACTCTTTTTTCCATGGTCACGTGCTGTTTTCTATGGTTTAGACACAACCACCAAATATAATCAAAGTCGTGGGTCATCGAAGGCACACACTCACTAATAAAAATAGAAAAGAAATATGATACCCATTTTTCCTGGCTTATAAAAAGCAGCAAATATGTTGATTGAAGAAACAAAAAGGCTCGAGGTACACCTAAGCACTTCTTATGAGTTGTGAATGCGAAAGCATGCACGCCGCTCTTCCGCTCCCTTCTTTTTTTTTTTTTACTCACGTCGACGGTCAAGCGCGCACGCTGATTTTGGGCGTGGAGCGGTGGAGCCGCTGCCTCGCAGATACACAGCACCATGGGGTGGCTGTCGTTGAAACTGACGCGCAGCGGCCAATGGGAGCCTCGTCAATGCACGCCAGCCAATGGGACCGAAGCCGAAATCCATCAGCTTTACTCTGCTCCTTTGGGACTGGGGAAACTAGGTGCCGTTGTCTAGGCTTTTCGCGTGGTTTCATAGCTGGGAGCTGGCTTCACTTGGAGAAAGGATTTAAGGTGCCGTTTGGCGCGCTTCAAACTGATGACGTCGGCTCGCTCCATGAGACAGTTAATGCTTTCGCATTAAAGAGTTGTACAGCCACGTGACTTCGGCGAACTCTCTCCTCCTCTATATTTCTTCTTCCTTCCCAGTCCAGTTTCGGTTTCGGTTTTGAGCAGTTGCATTTTTTGACTTTATTAAAAATATATGTGACACTGTAGCAAAATATAGATTGGGTATTCTTCTGACACGATAATGAATCGCCTGGCAAAAAATCAAACAAACATTTTGGGGGCGTCAGCGTCTCTTTAAAGGGCATGCTCTGTTCAATTTCGGAAATTTCGAGATAGTGGGTGATATAAATGGGAAAAGTACTCCAGAACGACCCTAGACTGTTTGTCTCATGAAAGCCAAAATAAGTTTCATGCGATCTTGTTATTTACCATAATCGTAAACTGAACCTGAAACTTTGGCACAGCCAGACAACAACATTGTACCCTCGACGTCAGTTGCATACGCACCCACGTGGGATACAAGGGTTCACGTGATCGACCTGTGGTAACCCAGAAAAGACGCGGATGTGCAGGGAAGGGCGAGGAGGGAGGACGGGCAAAGCCACGGCGGCGAACAGGCAACGCAAGCAGCGACGAAGCAGGCTATGTACGCGGCAACCCAGTCGGCTAGTCTGTTGGCACCGGTTGGCACGTATGTCAGCAAAGCTCGTACCGTAGAACCCTCTCCCTCTTCTTGTTTCTCTCATTCTCGTTTGTTGTTTTTCGTCTGTCTCGCCTATTCGCTCGCTCAGACGTGAAGCGCGCCCGTAGCGCCGCTGGAAAAGAAAATACCAAGAAAAAAACTTTGATGAAACAGACGTCAGCCACAATGGAAATACAACGTTAGCTGCGCCGCACGTCGCCCGCTAAATTAGTAGATTTTGGTGACTTCGTGCATCTCAGTCTTTGTCGGCCGGTTTAATGATCTTTTGGGTGGTATTACGTACTAATATTCGACATTCGATCTCTCTAGATGATACTAAAGAGAGTCGCAGTGTTTCCTAACAACCGAGTATGAAGGGGAGTTTCCCTTTAACATTCCTGTGGGGCTGGAATACAGGTCTGTTGTGCCACCTTTTTAATACTATGTTGTACTTTTGACCCCGATTCATGACTCTTGGAGCTTGAAGAGCGCCGGAAACGGGTGTGCAGACTCTTTCTGCACTCTGGCGCTTGCCCCTCCGAGCGAGCTCCTCCTCGATCGCCGTCTTTGGCTGCGGTTTGCGAGACTATTTTTGCAGTCGAGAAAGCGTCGAAGACACCATTCTCTCGTCAGAGAATGACTCTGTGGTAATAGAAAGAAACCGTCGACGACGGCCGAATCGCGTCGTGAGCGAGCAAATGCAGTAACATTCCAAACTCGTAATGAACGAGAAGTTGTCGATGGATTCCCGCCCTTGCCAGTTTTGGATGCGAACATCTGCCATGCTGGTGACCCTCCTATGTAGAGACAACACGATGCTAATCCAAAGCCTCCACACCGGCAGTCAGACTACACCGGCCACATCTCCGTTCCACGCTGTGCAAACCAGTGGCGCTAACCTCGTGAGCGCCACTCTCGCATGCTAAAACTGTGCGACACCATTTGGAATCGTAAAATAGAGATGAAGAACATCTATGCAGGTGTATATTCGGTCTTCTGCTCTATCCCTGATGAACTGCTTCACTAACAAGAGACTGAGTTGGGGAGGGAAAGAAGTTGGGAGTGCTGGGAGATAAACATGCAAAAAGCTCTTTGAGCATTGAACCCAATTTGGCTCGAGTACTGGAGCCACTGACAGGGTGAGAATTGGTTCTAGACATTCATGTTGACTACTGGAAGTGGCTGGCTCAAAACCCCAAAAAATGGCATAGTACTGTGGTTGCAAATGTTAACACTTAAAAATGCTTCAGGTGATCAGTGCATCGAGCGATAATAAAAACTGTGTAAAGTTGTATCATCTTATTGAAAATTTTGAGTTTGTGGACAATACCCAAATCAATCTCCGTTTAGTTCTTCCATCATACCTCATCTTTTGTCCTCATATTGTCATCAGGTCATACTGGGCGCAAACACTAGCACAACCGTAGTTCGGCAACCCTAGGTTCAGATGCACCATGCAGTTAGTATCAAGAAGTGACTTTTTTTTTCTAGTTTCTGGAGTGATATTTTTCTCAGAGTGGTCTGGATGTAGGAAATGAACCAGTTTCCAACCCCATTTCGTGCCTGACTGCCTGATCTCTGAGGCTTTGTGTCGGTTGTAGAACTTCCAGGGATTGTAAAAAATTAGTTCAGTTTAGGGTTAGCACTTCTGCAAGGAGGGTACATTTCGAGAGTGTATTGCTGTTTTCCTTTTCACGTTAATATGTTAACCTTTATTGTTTCTATTTGTTGTTGGTTGTAGTTTTTATCTTCTTCTTGAACTTCGTGCAACATTGGAAGTGAAGCGATGAATGAGTGGAAAGGTTAGGGGGGAAATAGAGAGATTTCTGCCAGGTAGAAAATGATTTCGTGGGTCCAGGGACCGTGAAACAAGATGACTGCTCTCTCGCGTGCCATCAAAACGGCACCGGGCGTTCCCCGCTTTTGTGTTCAACCTGCGGCAGGACGTGACAACGGTGTGCGGATTACAATAACAAAGTATATTTTCCATCGCATCGATTAAAGGAGACCAGGATTAATAAAGATTCATGCCATGCAGCCTTACAAGATGCGATTAGTGTGCCAAAGTGCTTACCCTGCTGCCCTGGCCACATTGGACCAAAATACTGTGATGTGGTTGCTGCGGCATCTGCGTCGAGCCGTGCCAAATTATTTACCCCGTCGTATCTCGCTGCGATCGATCAAAACGTGAGGAATTTGCGCCGCTGACTCACCGCTACACTGCCAGGTCGCTACGGTAGACTTGTGCGTACTTTGGGAACTTCCGACAATTGCTTCGAATAACGCGCTATGTGACCTGATTTTTGTGTCGGTCACTGATACAATTTCTAAGTACCGCGATATTTCTCATTGTCCGCGGTCTTTTTGGCCGGTCCAGCTAGCTCCGTTGAGTGCGCTTCTCCTCGCGCACTGTTGTACTGCGGAAAAGCAACGCCCCGTGGAGTTGGCGTCGCTGTCTCGCATATCTCGGCTTCAACAATGCGCAGTCCTTGAGAAGAAAAAAAAACAACACTTCAATGGCTTTCATTCAGCCTCCAGGATCCCGACTATCGAGATTATTTTTCAATATGGTGCACGGAGGCTGCAGAAATCAATTTCTAAAGTACCGCCGAAGCCCCTCCTTCCCGGGGCGTGACGTCATACTAGGAGTTTCCAGAATCTCCGCTCCCGCACATCTTCAGCGCCCACCAAAGCTATGCACGCGCACTCTTGGCATTTTCAGAAAGGTCAGAAAGAGACGTCACCACTGGTGCCAGTGCGGAAAAATATACCTGGCAAGCTTGCAATTGCACGCGCTGCCCACGCGAGCGACACGCGCTTGGCGGCCCAAAAGATCCTAGTATGACGTCACGACTGGTTGGAAGTTTTTCGTGTTTTCTCGGGTTTAGTTGCATCTTCGGAGAAAACGAATGTGATATTCAAATTCACGGGATAAAAATACGCCAGAATTCACCTCTTACTCGTTTTTTTTTTTTGTTTTTTTTTAATTCAAGAAGCACTCTTTTAGTACTGGAAGACAAGAAAAGGTATTGGAAGACAAGAAATGGTAATTGATCATTGCTGATGTGACCACTCGACTTTGCAGTGATATATCCAGTATAAAACCCTTCATGCTGGTACATGAAATGAACTGTGATATAATGGCGAGTGGCATGCCTATATTGGTCTTGATTAGGAGTAGCTGTGTGGCACTAAGTTTGTGATTTTACTTGATACCTCTTCTTGCCCCCCCCCCCCCCCCCCGCCCTCCCCCGAATCTCGCTTCTATAGACCTATTTCACAAGGACGCCGCCATCTTGCAATATTGTCACTTCCAGTATGGGTGAAAACATTGTTTTGACGTCGCCACGCCACTAGAATACATTAAGAATGTAGCGTAGCCGTCAGACGATCAATAGGCCTCTTTTAGTTAGTCTCGTCCCCAGCCACCTGGGAGGCATATCCGGTATGGGTAACGAAAAATATAATAAAACAGTTCAACCTGCAAATAGTAGAAGAATAAAGGGGAGAGAAAACGAGAATGGGTGACGGTTACCCTTATATCTTAAGTGTAATCTATTGGCGTGGCGATGCCAAAAGCAATGGTTTCCCTCATACATGGAAGTGACGATGTTTCAAGATGGCGGCGCCCTTGTGAAATAGGTCTTCGAAGAGATTTTTTAGGGCGCAGCTCTTAGGTGCTCGTTTCCGGGTTGAGCGAATTCGGCCCATCCGCGCGCGTTTCATATTGGGATGTTTCCCCGCTAAAGATAGCGGGAAAGTTTTTTTCGCTAAATTTAGCGGGAAATTTTTCCGCTAAAGTTAACGGGAAAATTTTCCCGCTATATTTAGCGAAAACAATTTCGCGCTAAATATAGCGGAGAAATTTCCCCGCTAAATTTAGAGGGAAAATTTCTCCGCTAACTTTAGCGGGGAAATCGACATCACGTGACCTCGACACCAATTCAGTTTTCCCGCTAAATTTAGCGGGGAAAACGACGTCACGACTTAGTGTCACGTCACCCATGAACAAATTCAGCGGCAGGAGAGGAGGAAAGGAGGACGAGGGGAGGGGCATACAATCCCCTCCGTATACTCCCCTCCTCCTTCTCCTCCTCCTCCTCAAGAGCTGCGCTCTAGTTTCGCATTACAAAAATTTGTAAACGACTCAATTTTTGTTTTTATTAATGGAAGTGTTCCGTACATTAATACCGTTTTCGCTCTATGTGAATCGCGGTCGGCGGACACTACGAGAGGATAGCTGCCATGATCAGTGCGCTGATAAAGAACCTTTTTTTTTTTAATTGTGCCGTAATTAATTTTTTTAAAATTGGTTAAAATCTGCAGAACTGAATATTCTGTTCGAGAAAAATCAAACTAGGCGTGTGCTATTAATGAAAATGAGTTGTTTAGGAGTACAAAGGCAAAGGAGGCATTGCCTTTTCAGTCAGTGCATGATATTAACAGATTATTCGCAGCAGAATGACTAAGAATGAAACATATGTTGTTGTTATTTTCTTTCTTTTTTTACTCCGAAGGTGTTTTTTTTTTTTGTTGTTGTTGTTGTTTTTTTGCCTCTCCAGAAAGGATTTTGTCTGCTCCGAAAGGCGCTTCGAAGTGACTCGGATCAACCACATCACCGAAAACGCGATTAATTTGCGCTCGCACCTCGCACCAAAAGTTTATTCGGGCAAATTTTGAAAACTTTCGATTATCGGTGTGAATAAGGTGTCATTTCATTTGCTCTTTGCATCCAACACACACACCACTTAGAATATGTCTCGTTGTTCGGGCTCTTTTCGGGCGAATGTGTTAGCTCCCTTTGAGTGCGCTTCCCCACCACTCGTGGTTCGAATGCAGGGAAGGTACACCCGCGAAATACACAGCGTGAATTTGCCTATGTCGCTTCGCAGCATCGCACAACCAGTGGCGTAGGCAGAGGGGGGGTTTGGGGGGTCAAAACCCCTCCCGAAATGCCAAAGCTACCCCCCCCCCCCCCCCCCCCCACGAGGCCCGCTCGCTCCCCTGCTCACGCAGCGGGTTTTGCATGAGGCACGGAGCAACGGGGGAGCGCGGATCATCTCCAACTTATATGCTTTCGGGAAAATTGTTTGTGGGGTAGAAAATCCTCAAATAAATAAAATATGCAATATTTCTTCACTCATGTTTATTTGATGGGGTGCGGAGCTTGATCTCAGATATATTGAGAACGGATATTTAGAAACAGGCGAAGTATAACAAACTATTTTCATTGAAATACACAGTTCAATCAAACCAAAGTGAACATAATAAAACGAACACACGATGGTAATATAAATCAATGTCAGTGATGTAAGGAATAATAAATGAATTGTAAAAAAAAAACAATTGCACTGTAAGCAACGGATGGCACTGCGCTCACGCACACCTTTTGTGATCAGAATTACGTGCTTTCGGCTAGAAATTCGCGCGAATAAAAAGGTAACTGTGCCTAGTTATTTTAGAAAGCAATTTACAGGTTCTCTTGATCATCTCATTTATATCAAGCACCTACTCATTAAAATGCAGCCGCCTGCGTTCACAAAAACAAAAAAAAAAAAAATATCCAGGACGTTTTCCGCTTGAACTTTAATGTTGCGGTGAACATTCAAAAGCGCTATACTTCGTTTGAGCTTAAGTCCAGACGCAACCGATGCTACAAGCGCGAGCTCCTGGCTTTCAGCGTCCCTGCCACGCACGCGCGCTCGTGTAGTGCAAGCACTGTTCAGGGCCAAAAGGCTCGCGCTTGCAGCATCGGCTGCGTCTGGACTTAAACTGAAACTAACTATAAACCGAGCAGTCGCTCATTCGAAGTGGACGCTCTCAGTTAAGTTTTCAACCGTCGTAGTGAAGAGAACGATCGCCCAGCTTCCGCCGTTGTTGAGAACAGAGACGCTAGGATCTTGAGGAGACGATGGACGTTCTGAAATAGGGCCTCCGGACAGAGGGCGACCGTGTATATACCGCAGACGTGACGGGCGTTTCACGTTTCTCCCTCTTGCATTGGACGCCTAAAATTTCCATATATTTGGCGACGTTTTCCTCACTTTGCGAAAACCGTCGCTCACGGATGCGATGAAGTCCGTCTTGCTTTCGGCTTTGTATGTCGAGGTGGCATCCGATGCAATTCCTTATTTGATTAACCTCTTCGTTGCACGGAACATCAGAAACTCCGAAGAGACAAGCCTTCATATTCTCACTACGCATAGGCGCAAGGGTAGTCAAGTTCCTTTCCACGTTTGGCGCGTGTGGTTTCTTTGTGGTGCGTCATGTCATTTCTCCGAGTGACGGAACGACGAGTTCGGACTGATGACCTCTCATTACCCCGAGGATATGCTGCTGCTGCCTTTGGACCACGCTGCAAGATAAAGCGGCCTAGCAAAGATAAGACTCTCTTTCCTTCGGCATCTGGTTCTGTAGCACGAATTTGTTAAGCCTTTAATATATAATAAAGTTTTGTTTTGTGATTGTTCAGAATTACCTTCGCCCTATATATGGGCCCTAGTGTTTGTGCGTGGTCGGTTGCTCTAATTTTTCAGCGTCAAGAATTTTGTTTTTTGCTGCTTATTTTTTTGTGACAGTATAGCTATATTTGTGTTTTGTCTGGCCTTCACGCGTTGGTAATGCAGTGCTACCTCAAAAGCGGAGTGAGTTGTGTGCTGTGAGTAAGCTTTTAAAGTTGGTGGGCCGCAACTACGACGACAGTAGAACGGTGAGCCACCACGGCCGTATTCCTGTAAATGAAGCCTGCTCCGTTTTGAAAAATGACAATGCAGCTTTACCCACACTGCCTCCCTAATCTTTGCCTGAGCGTCCGTACTGGCGAGCTCACTGTGTGTCATTGGGAAGAGGGGGGGGGGGGGGATCCCGTTAAACCCCTCCCGAAATAAAATCCTGGCTACGCCACTGCGCACAACAACAACAACAACTACAGCGACTACTATCACTACTACCGCTACTGCTAATAATAATAATACACTTTTTTTGTCTCCTGCCAAAGGGGAGTAATGCGGTAACATTAGGGATCCTCGCACTTCTTCGGGCGTCCGTTGAGCTCGGCGCTCTCGGTTTGTCTCAGCGCGGCACCCTTTTCGCGCCAATTCTTTCTCAATTGAACTAATTCAGGTCCCCGATAAATTTAGCGGGGACTTGACGCCACACGAGCGGCGGCAATTCTGGTGGTCTTGTTGCTGAACGGATTTAACCAAAAACAAAAAAAAATATATTAAGACAAAAAAAAAAGAAACCACCAATGGCGCGCACAGGCGCCCGCAATCTGGGCGGACCGGTATGCAAACGACACGTGCCGAACTCGTTCGGCCGAACGGGACGAACGGTACTCGCCAAGTGTGCGCGGGGTCTTTGCCTGACCCCCGCCAACCCTTTCCTTTTTCTCTCTCTCCGACAGCCGTAGAGGTTCCAGTGAAAAGCTCAGACGAGTCTCCCGGTTTCGCGCGCAAAAGCGAATGCTGTGTATTCGGGAACCGCGCTGTTCGTGATTGGCCTCGTTTCTGCGGCGGCGGCGTTCCGTGCCCGGAACTGATCGGCAATACCGGTTGGAGACCCCCGCTCTTCCCCCCTCCCTTTCGCTGAGCCGTTAATCTCCGGCTTATGAGACGCTACAGAGGGATACATTCGATAAATATCCTAACGGCGCGTTCTTTTTGGGGGCTCATTATAATTACTTCCACGATTTTTGTTTGCCGGAGCGTTCTGCCCGGAAATAAAAGTTGGCGGATTGGCAAGCTAGCTAAAATTCTACTAAGAAAAAAAAAAAAAAAAACAACATTGGCAGCGATATTTTGCAAGGCGATTCGTTATAATGTCAGCAGGCTACCCAATCAATATTTTGCTACAGCGTGAAGTATATTTTTCTAAAAAGTAAAAAAAAAAAAAACAAAAAAAAAACAACGGGATTGCTCGAAGAACTGGGTAGGAAGAAGAAATCTAGGGAGGAGGAGAAGGTTGGCGGAAGTCTCGTGGCACGTTTTGTTTTACAATCAACGTATTTTCCGTTTTTTTCTGGAAGCCATAAAAACATTGGTTATCATATTTATTTTTTTATATTTAATATTGAGTGCGTGCCTTCGATGACCCACGACTTCGATTATCGTTGGTGGTTGTGTCTAAACCATAGGAAATGGCACGTGGCCACGGAGAAGAGAGTGAGCGCGACTCAGACCGGCCAGTTCTCGATCGGCGGCTTTCGGGCGGAAAAAAAACAAAACACGAATTTCGAGCCTCGAATTGCTTTCTGGATAGTTGGACTCTATAAAAACATTCCACGCGTAAAAAGAAAAGAAAAAGGAAGTTTAAGGTTTTGAAACAGAAAAAGGAACAAAAAGCGGACAGTTTCGTGTTTGTCCCCTTTTCTCTGTCCCTCTTTTTTTTTTTTTTTTTTGTCGTCCTAGGGTCTTTTTTAGTAGGATGATCATTCTTTTTTTTTTTTTACGCGCCGGCGGGACGACAGTGATGTCGACTGGGGATCGAAACGAAAGGGGCATACGTGTAATTAGGGACCCTCAAGTTCAACGTAAACATTTTCAAAGCTAAGCGTGGCATAATGCATGCACGCGTATTAACGGGTCTCCAGTAAGCGCAACACTGTGCGACACTGTTAACGCGAACACGACGACGTCCCCACTTTTTTTTTTTTTTTTTCGCGTTTTACCGATTCAGCTTTTGTGTCGAGAAATAAATGTTGCCACTCGAGCTGGGGCTCTAACACAATCGCTAATTTTATATCGCTGTCATTTTTTTTTTCTTTTTTTTTTTTTTACAGCGGAACTGTTAAGGGCTAGTTTCCCCAGGATCGTGTCCGGTACCATGGTTCCCGCCGTCGCTCATAGATGGCGGTAGCTGTCCAGAGTGTTGTGTGGTGCCGGTTGTCTGCTTGCCGCCGTCGCTCATGGATGGCGGCAACCTTTCCAGCCTCGGCAACCAGACAACCGGTTGCTGCCTTCGCTCATAGATGGCGGCAACATTTCTTCGGAGGGAGAAGAGCGGGAACGGAAGGAGCGACGATATACGCAGCAGCGCCAATGGTTCCGCAACAGCCGCGAGGCCGCTCCCGCCTCAAGTTCCACTGCGTCGAGCGCTTCAGATTCCCTTGCGAAAGATCGAGCAGATCGCTCTTTTTTTTTTTTTTTTCGTTGTAGCCTCGCAAATTTATTGAGGAGAAAAAGGGGAAAAACCGGAGTGAAGAAAAGTGTTAGTGCTAACTGCGTGTCTCACTCCGTATAACTCGTTGTTTCAGACCAACGTTTCGCTCTATCAAACATTGCCTTCCATTGGCCGGGTTTGTTGGATCGTAACTGCAAACTCATCTTTCTCAAATTCTCTCAATTTGGAGAGAAGAGGCGGAGAAAAAAAAGCAACTCGGGTGTTGCTCGATAAACCTCTGCTCCCCCACAGCAGCTTAGAAAACGGATGAACATCCACAATATTCGCAATAATAACGATTCTAACGATACGCACAAATATACAGGGTGCTTTCATTTTAATTCCAACTGATCCTTTTCTTTTTTAAAGGGCGTTGAAAGTTGCGCGAGAACCGTTTTCATTGTGTATTTATCGGGTTCGGCGTACTTCAGATGAGTGTCATGGTAAGTAGGCTAATTAACTAAAATCCGTTAAGTTTTCAATTATTGTTTTTAGGAGCCATGTTGCAGTTGACGGCAATTACTATTGCAGTGTCGACGGCAATTACGTTGCAGTATTGACAGCAATTACCATTGAAGACAAGACCAATTGTAATAATTTTGCAAAACATGTAATGGTTTGTTTAGATATTAATTGATACAATTTTTTTTTTTACGTTTTGTAGTTCGATTTGAAAATTCCGCGCAAAAAGCAAGCCTCGCCCACAGTGACGCTTAGAGGGTGACGTAATCGTTTCCGCCAGATTGTCATTTGTGTCGTCTGCGTACCCACCAAGGGCGCGCTGATGAACAGCCATCTTTCTCGTTGAAAGAAAAAGCATTGATTGATTGATCGGTTATTCCTTCATCTAGTGTCCGCCGAGCCTGGTACATACATGGTGAAGACGCCACTCGTCTAACTTTCACCCGCTTAAAAAAAAAAAAAAAAGAAAAAAAGTTCGAAATAAAGTTAAACACTCTGTATAGTATATAGTATAGTAGGTAATATTTCGGGGGCGGGAAAGTAATCAGTCAACCCAGATTTCCGGCCTGCAAGACTCCTTCTCCAAGATTGAAGGCACATCTTCATCTTTCCTGGTATCACTCGAAATGCTACATACAATCAGTGGCGTCACTTAGGGTCAGCGGCACCCAAGGCAATAGTTTTTGTCAATACTTTTTTTTTTTTTTTTTCTGGGTAACATGTCCTGGTTCTGTCGACGGCATGCTCTCCGGGAGCCAGACAGATCGAACCGACCAACATTGCGGCCGTCTAGTGCATACGCCCGTTGACGGGAGGCTGGATGGAGGTGGCACCCTCTACGCCAGAGGGCGCGTTTATTCGGTTTACTCACTACCGTCGGCACCTTGTGTGCTCGGCCGTTTTGTTCCTTTTCGTGCTTTTGTTTTGTGCTACACTCTTATTCGTTGTCTAGTTCGTACAAATAGTTCCCGGCCGTTATCGTATGTTTTCTTTTTTTTTTATTTATTTTATTCCTTTCGACTTTGAGGAGAAAGAGCAAAACGACACTGCGACCGCCGCTCCATCGGGTATCTGGGTCGAGTTTCGAACCCGTCATTATTCCTTTCGACCCCGCAGTGTATTTCTTTGTTTGTTTTTGTTTTTGTAGAAGCGGCCGCGCCTTTTTCGGGGAGTACCCCGTCGGTTGTCGGCCTGTCTTTGAGCGCACTGCTCTGGTACCATGCGTGCAGGAGCTGTTGGAGCCGGAGTGGAAGTGCCCTGTGCCTCGATTTTATGGTCCTATTCTGCAGCCGCACTATACGCTCGGTTTTGGACGTCGGTATTCTTGCTTGTTGCTGTAGCAGAGCATGAAATGGCCGGTTGCATTGCATTGCCAAGCGCTCAGTAACGTTGCATTGTCGAACGCTCAATTTCCGCCCAGATGTAGCGCTGGCGTGGTCAGGACCAGAAACCAAAGTTTTAAAGCTTGCCGTTATCTGACATTCCTAAGTTTGTGGGTGTCCACTTTAGGCACCACCTGATCAGGCCCCAACTCGACGCGGCCCCGAAGGAGATCACACAAGGCGAGGTGCGAACAGTGGCTTACCAACTTGTTTTTGAGTGTGGAGGGGGGGGGGGGGGCAAACCAGAATGCCCCCCCCCCAGGGCCGGGGGCGGTGCCCTTGGTATTCCTTAGGCGGCGCCGGCAAGTGTTTGCCCTTCCCGGTGGTGGCTGTTTCAGGGGGGGCAAAACACACGCCTTGCCCCCCCCCCCCCCCCCACACACACTCTGAAAACTTAGGGGGGCAAGCGCCCCCTTTGCCCCCCCGGTTGGTACGCCCATGGGTACGAAGGATCTCCTGTCCCGCAGTTGGACGATGTGGAGGCAGCGCCTTGTCCTTCACCGTTTCGTCGCCGACCCTCCGCGATCCTCGCTGCCCGAGCTCTCCCCGTGCCGTCCCCTTCGTCTTCTCATTTGACCGCCGCGGACCCATGTCCGGTCCCCTCGTGGCCACGATCCTCACACTTCCCCAGACTTCGCCTGCCGTACGAGTTACCCTTCGTGCAGCAGGCGCAAAGCTAGCAGTGGCGTAACGCGATAACGATCTCTCACCTTAGCATGGACTAACTGCGAAGGCTGTGGGAGCGCGAGAGCGGGTTGCCTTGTCTACCTTGACTGGAGCACTCGCTGCACGAGCGCTCGTGCAGCCGCCGAGGCTTCATCAAAAGCGAATAGTTCTCGCTTTAGCATTCGCGGCTAACAATAGTCCATGCTAAGGTGATACGAAGTCTAATCATCGGCGTTCCGCCAATGCTGGCTTTGCGCCTTCTTCACGAGGGGTAACTTTGGCGCACCCCCGAGTTTCCCCATGAGCTTCAAGTCGTTCTAAAATTGACTGATATAGTGGTTTTCGATTATGCTCAGCATGTTCCTGTTTGAAACCGTATGATTATTTTTACTAATTAAAAAGTTAATTAAGCTAGTTTAGTTAATTATCCGACTTATCGCAAAGATTAGCCACATACAGCCCAAGCTGTATTAGTGCAGCCCTAATACAGCCCAAGCTGTATTAGTGCATCTTTTAATGGATTTTTTTTTTATAATAAATCTGCTCGAATTAAAATTTGTTTGAAAAAAAAAACGGTTAAAACTACACTTGTGCGGTTTGTGCAGGTGGGTTATACGGCCAGGGGGACAAAAAATAGGGGGGTAATCGTAACGATCAGTCGGATAATTAAGTAAAATTTGTTAATTAACTTTTGAATTCGTGAAAATAGTCATATGGTCCCAATTAGAAACTTGCTGAGCGTCGTCCGAAACCCCTAAATCAGTCATCTAGAAAGACTTTGAGCGCGTGAGAAGCGCAGTAGGGTGCGCTAAAGTTACCAGTCGTGGAGCAGGTAAAAGGCTCAGGCTCTCATAAGAGACGGGAAAATAGCGCGGGTGCCATATCGCAACCGCTGATTAGATCATGATCGCGTTCCGCCACTGCTAGCTTAGGGCCTGCTTCACGAGTGGTAACTTTGGCGCGCCCCCGAGTTTCCCCACGAGCTTCAAGTCGTTCTAAAAAGAGTTGATTTAGTGGTTTTCGATAACGCTCCTTAAGTTTCTTATTGGAACCATAGGTTTATTTTCACTAATTAAAAGGTTAATGAGCTTTAATTAATTAGACGACTTTTCACAAATATTAGCCACCCACATAATGTCCCACTGGTCGTATAACTCACCTGCACAAACCACATAATTGTAACTTTCACGGCTTTTTGTAAACAAATCTCTAAAGCTCAAGAAAACAAAAAAAAAAAAACCTGTATATGTACAGGGTGTCACAAAATAAAATTTACACATTCTTTTTTACCGCAAAAATAAACTAGGCATCGCCAAACGCTCATTCTCCGCCCAAAGGTAGTGCTAGAGGTCACAACCAGATGCCGAAGTTTCAGACCGATCCGATAACTTAATCAAAAGTTATAAGTGATTTTCTGAAAATTTCAATGGGAAAATGGAGCCCATTTTTGCCCGTTTTCGGTTTCTGGTGCCATAGAGCCCCATGTGTTTGAAAACTCCGTCGGCCGCCATTTTCCCATTGATATTTTCAGAAAATCACTTATAACTTTTGATTAAGTTATCGGATCGGGATGAAACTTTGGCATCTGGTTGTGACCTCTAGCACTACCTTTGGGCGGAGAATGAGCGTTCTGCGATGCCTAGTTTATTTTTGCGGCAAAAAGACCGTGTAAATTTTGTTTTGTGACACCCTGTATATATAGGCCTCGTGACGTCAATAACATGTCTGAAGGCAGTGTTTTGTACGACCAACGTGACGACCGTCCTACAAAAGGAAGACCCAGACGGTGTCTGAACACTGTCTTTCGTATAGTATACGACGTATTAGCAGGTAACGAAAAACATATTCGGGGGTGTCACCCCGGTTGCGCCCCCGACCACGCTCCAAGTGCAAATACTTCTGGCAGAGGTGGCGGCGGCGTCGTGTTTTGGTTCCCACGCTCTCCGGAGCGCGCGAGCGGCACGTGAAAAAAAAGAGGGTCACCAAAGGGCAGCAGCCGACTTGTATACAAGACATCCCCCGGGAAACCCGTTTCGGTTGGCCGGAGACTCGGCTCTGGCGCGCCTGCTTCGCCGCCTATTGCTCCTCTTCTGCTTTACGTTGGTGCACAGAGGACAGCGCCATCTCGTGCAGGAAGGACGCCCCTGTGTGTGTGTGCTCATCATCGATGCATCATATTATTGTCGGGGATCGAGCGAGGCGGGGCAACTCCTGCGCGTGATCGTTACCCTGGCTCTCAAGTACAGTCTCGAGCAATATCAAAGACCAATTTAAAAATAAAGCGCGCTCGTCGTTTCCGCCTTATATTACTGGATATTTCATCGCTATTTTAGTGTCATTAAAAAAAGAAATCACTTAGGTTGATGCACGCTTCTGTTTTTGTCAGTCGGGCCAAGGTCCTAAACCTTTGGCCGTATCACTTATATCGCCGTAATTTATACCTTTATCGCGTGATCTTTAAATTTGTTAGTTCCGACGATTTCTTGGTGAATATGTACAGTTCGCCGATTTAATAATCGGGTACATATATTATAATTGTAGCTCATATATCGTACATCCTATCCATTTTTCTTGTTTTGAAGTAGCCGGTTCTCAGAATGATGGGGGCAAATTCTTCGCTCCATCGAATAAACGTTGAATCGAAATTTAAGACCCATTCGAAAACACGGCAATTTCGAGCCGCTGCGCTGAATTCACTGTGGCCATATGCCAATTAGCCCCGAGAGCGAACACAAGCGTCGCTGTGGTCGGCCTTCCACGATTGGCCGAACGCTGACTATGACGTCGGATAGGGGATTTATCATTGACGAAATAAGAGGAATGAAAGAACTTTAATTTTGACGGTGTTGGCAGTGTTCCTTTGAGAGTGCAATGATTTCAAGCTTCCATCATGCTATTTACAAACACCATCGAACTTGTTGTTTGCAAGGTAATGACGTCACAACGGGGAACCATAGGAGGGCGCCACCAAAACTTCTCGCCGCTAATATCGCGCGGGGTGAGGAAATAGAGAGTTTTAGTAGGGCCATAGCCTCCTGTATACTCACAAGGCCTGACAGTTTGACGACGGTGCCATAGAGTGGCCGGTCGCAGATTTGGAGCGCGAGGATCTGGTAGCACAAAGCATTTCTCGGGGAACCTGGTCATCAGCGCACAGCTTTTGCAGCGACGAGGACCCGAAACATGGTTTTCAAACCCGACGAGAAAAGAAGCGGTAGCGTGAGGAACGCGAGGAGCACGAGCGGACATTCCATCGCTCGGGACAAGTGTGTTTCGGCGTCTCACCGCAGCGGCGCGCCCGTCACGTGGCTCTCCTCTCATCCGTTGTCTGCCTCTCCACCTTTTCCATTTCGGCGGCCGCGTCTCGTGGCGATCTGCCAGGCTTAAGCCTGGTTCAGACAGTTGCGTTTGACTGCGTTGCGGCTGCGAGAAACCAGTACATCCCTGCTGCTAATATCGCGTGCCAAGATGAGTCCTTGAATTGGATTCCACGCTTCATACGAAGCACAGATGTGCCGGTGACTGGCTTTCGGTTCTCGACGCAACGCAGTCAGACGCACTCAACCGCAAGTGTCTGAACCGGCCTTTATGCTAGGGCCTTGCGGGCGCGCGCTCAATCCACGCTTCGATGCGTCGGCACGAGCTCCCGCTTGCAACGCGAAGCTTTAGTGTACGGTCTGTCCAAACTCTCGAATTAGAGAATATTTCTTTTTTTCTACGCTGAAGTGCCTGAGGCCAAAGTGTGCTTAGCACCGACGGATACACTGTATCGGCGAATGGGGACCTCGGTATTTCGACGTGTGACGATACATTTTGTGGGAGGAACTTGTCATCAGCGTCTTGAAAACCCGAGGAACAAAGAAGCGCGGGTCTTTCATTTAAATTCCAATGTCATAGAGCCGCGACAGGGCCTCGGTATACATATCCTCTTAAAAAAGCACGAAGGGCGACTTTTATCTAATTAGGGGGTGACCTGTCTATATCCATTCGTCCGGAGTTTGATATTTTTCTTCAAGGTCCATCCACGAACTTGCCGTCGGGTGAGACGTTGTGTAAAAAAGAGTGGCTCTTAGGTCATTTTGATGTATTTCCTCGGCCATCTCGGAACGGCGTCCACTGGTGTTATCGGTGGGCCGATATGGTTGCCAAAACTTTAATAAATTCAAAGAACTGGAAACTAGCCAGATGTCACTTGCAAGGCCATTGCTTCCACTTGGGGTCTCCTAGTTGCATACCACTATCACTTGCAGGGTTATTGCCTACATCTAGGGTCTACTAGTTTGTTTTTTATTTATTTTTGTTAAAACAAAAAAACGAAGAAACACCGGCAAAACGAACTTTGCGCCTGCTCTCTTTTCCCCGCCTTTCTTACTCTCTCTCTTTCTCTCTTTCGCGTTTTTTTTTTTTTTTTCTTGGTAGTATGATCGACGTTAACGCTCGAGATTTGCTGCTCTCCGCTCTTTCTTTTTCCTCGTGTCTCTTGACGTCATGCCCAAAGAAACATCGCTGTTTACATGCTGCGACGTTCGGACGTTTGCATATTCGCCCAGAAACGTCGCGAAGGGAGCACAGAAGCGCATATTCGATATACTTATCCTTCTTTTGTACGATCTTTCTTCCGACCTTGGGCCACTAAATAACGTACGCTGGAGAGTACCGGCACCCCCTTTCTCGAGTATCTTGTGGGCACCGGGCGCCATTGGCGACCGTTACGATCGGAGAAGGCGACTTTTCTGAACTTTAGATGCGGCGGCAGTAAACTCGGGCGATATCGTCTCGCTCGTCGCGTTTCCTGTGATTTCAGATAGAGCTGTTGGGACACCTGGCAACAATGATTTTACAAGATGGCCGAAATGTCGTTCCTCCTGGCCACTCTAGATCGCGGATCGCGGGAGCCCGTCGATGGCACCACCGGCGGTCATTGCTTGACACTAGGCAATGCGGAGAGCAAGTCGTCTGCTTCTTGCGCAAGGGTTGCGGTGACGTCATGACAACACCGAGCTCTGATTGGCTCTGATGAAAGGATAGTGGGGTAGAGCTCAAAGGAAGCTACCTCGAGGTCTACCCACTATCCTTCAATTAAAGCCAATCAGAGCTCGGTTTTCTGTCACCGAAACCCCTGCGTGCAAAAGAAGCAGACGAACTTGCTCTCCGCATACACGCAGGCCTATGGGAGAAACACAAAATCAGGAATATTGAAGCTTCTACGCGGTGCTCGAAGGCGAGTATTTTATAATGTCCTGTGATCATTACATTGGGTGTTTGGAGATTGAATCGGTAATTGTCAAGCGTTCGAACGCCGAGTAAAAAAAAAAAAATCAAATGTGGCGGAGCACCATTGACTGTGCCGGTGTCGCTTGCTTCAATCGCTAAATAAATGACACGTTCAACCGATGAACGACATGCTCCGAATTTTAGTTCGTCACAGAAAGTTCTCACTGCAGTTCAACGCAAAAGCTCGCAGCCAGAAGTACTCTGTGCAAGCGTTTGAAACGATGCGAATTCCCCCAGTAAATGCCTTCTAACTTATCGTCTGCTAAGCTTCGATGACTTCGAGGTCACGAACGCATCACAGTTTACGCCCAAGAAAGTCGCAACCCTCGATCCTCAACCACAAAACATTTATTTTAAAAAAAGTTGGGCATTCTAACGCTTTTGATATTTGCGCCCAGAATATTAGCTGTCATTCCCAGAAAACACGATAAAAGTTTCATCGTCGAGAACAACCTACTAAGGTAAGAAACTGCCGTGTTTCCCGTTAGCTGGTGTCTAGCGATGGCTGCCGGTGGAACCGCTCGACCCCAGCAAGACGATACGCGATCCAGCCTACTACAGTAGAGATCAGTGCTGGATGGATGGATGAATCCGGCTGAGCCCTTTGGATCGGGCGGTAGCTGACGCCACCTAGCCATTTACCTACCAGCCGATCGAGACGCCTCGGTCGGCTGGCGGCCAAAAGGGGCAACTTTGGGAAGGCAATGTCGCCGAGCGATTGGGCACGAGCGCTGCTGCGTCACGGGTTGGAACGGCGCTCGGAGATTCGAATTCGGGCCCAATGATCGCGGTCGCGGGCCGTCTCAGAGTTGCGGGAATTCCCCATAAGGTGGCGCCACTTGTCAAACCGAACTTCGTTACCCGCTGGGTATGGATACTTACGAACAGAACGAGAGCACGGAAGAAACGAAGACAACAGAACAGGCAATTAAGGTACACCATGAAAAAAAAATTTTTTTTAAAAAGGTGTTGGAACTTTTTAATTGCTATGGACCAACGGCGCTCGTTGTTTTTGTGAGGTTTTCATCACCGGCCAATCACCAGTATTAAAACAAATATGCAGAATGACAAGGCGCTTTGCGGTCAGAACTTGGAGTAGGACGCACATTATGAACACGCGTCTACGAAAAAAAAAAAAAAAAGGTGTCCTACGCGCGTTCCGTTTTTACCTGTCGAGGTTGGCGTTTTGCGCTGGCGTGGATAGGAATGCGGTTTAGAAAAGCAGATGTGATAAGGCCGCTTCACGGTTGTTCGCCTTCTCGGAGAGATTAAGTTTGCGCGGGTCTCTTTTTGACCCAATTCTGACGCTGGCTGGGGGAGTCCCTCCTCCTCCGCGTTTTGCTCTCTCGGCCCCTTTGCCTTAATTACGCGCATTTCTTCGGCTGTCACTGGGGTTCGTTTTCTAAGGGCCCGCCGTACTCTGTTCGCCCCTCAGCTGACAGGTGGGTGGGAGCTACGCACTCTCCGGACCAATCAGCGGCTTCCCCTCCGTCACGTGACCCCGTTCTCTGCGCGGTGCAGTCTCGTACAACGTAATTCGAAAGAAAAAAAAAATCGATTACAATGACAATCATTGTTGGTTAAAAAAAAGTTACTCAATTACATTACTCGATAAGAAAAAAAGTTACTCGAAACAATAGGCCGTTACTTGAGACAACAAGCCGTTACTTGAAACGATGGCCGTTACTTTTCTGGTTACTCGGATTTTCGAAACGACAAATTTTTTCTGGCGGTAGAAAGCTTGCACAAAGTGCGCCATTGGGAAAGGGAGAGAAAAAATAGTAACGCTTAAAAGTAATTTGAGAGCTTCCAAAAGTAATCAGATTACTCTTACGATTGCGTCCTAATGGATGGACTCAAATGATTCCAAAATTACATCAAAAAGCATTCGATTACAAGTAACTTGGTTACTTGTAATCAGACTAGTCTGGGGCGTGGGTATGGGAGGGAGCGTGGTCACGTGGCGATAGACATGCGTACGATTGGTTCGACAGACAGGTAGCTTCCACCGTAGTGTCGTGCTTTGGGTTGATCTAACGGAAGAGTAGCGCGAGTGTCCGAGCGTGTTGGAGCGTTGCGACTGCTCCTGGCAGTTAATTTTGTCCGCCAAAATTAAGCTCGGAGATCTTTGGATGCCGACGTTCGAATGGCTTCCCCGTTTGATCCGATCTTTAATATTTGGAGGGGGCGCTTCCCAGTCGCAAAATGGGTCATTGCGCTAATTTGGAGCGTTCTATTATTCTGGCTTTTCCGATCGTATGAAGAATGAAGAAAACGTGCTGCGCCACTCGTGCTTTTCTTTTCTTTTTTTTTTAGCGCTTTTTATTGACTTCCGAGATTCGTAGAAGTTTAGAAAATGGGAAATTTAAACGTCGAAACGAAACCTTAATTGCTGCTTTTCTATGATTGTTCTTTCCCCCTTGATCCGCACTGAATTCTGCGCAATGTGCGCAAATAAACCGTCTATTTCTTCGTTTAATTTTTAACGAAGGATTTTTTTTTTTTTAGCTAATTCCCCTAGAGAGAGAGCCCCCTCTTTTTCTAGTTTGTCGGACGGCCGTTAGCAGGCGCCACCCTCCGCACGCTCCTCAAACGACGCTCATCATCATCGTCGCCTTCGGCGGCGGCGACGGCAGCCAGCGTT
Organism: Ixodes persulcatus; assembly: GCA_013358835.2. Taxonomy (NCBI): domain Eukaryota; kingdom Metazoa; phylum Arthropoda; class Arachnida; order Ixodida; family Ixodidae; genus Ixodes; species Ixodes persulcatus. Next base: position 25,812 of record JABSTQ010010332.1, read on the forward strand.
CCGTAGCAGACGACGCGCGCGCAACAGGTGGATCACATCCGGGAACCCCAAGCACGCTCGCTCCCCTTTTTAATTTGCGCGCCCGTGCAGCAGCGCAGTCGGCGTCTGCTACACTGAAGAATGGAACCATTTGAAGCGTCGTCTGCTCGGCCGGGCACCGCTAGGAGTGGCTGAAGCACGGCTCAAGTGTCCCCCACTTGACCTCCAGCGCCGCTACCGTACCGTTTAATTAGGTTATAGAGGCTGCGGCGAAGTACTATCTTTATATAACCAGCAGCTGCGTGTTCGTAGTACGAGTCGTGCGGTTGACCGAGGGATACATCTTCGTGACCCGGACCATCGTCGAGTGTATTGTTGTTCGGTGCTGTGGCGGCGTGCGTGTGTTTTGGGTTTTCCTTTCTTTTTTGAGTGAGTGCTCGTGGTCTGCCCGGCGTATATTTCTGGGAGGTGTATAACGGCCGAGGAATGGATTCGACGTTGGTGGCTACGTTGGCGGTGGTCGAAGAAGAGGCGTTTGTCTGGGTTCAGCGTTTCTTTCCCAAACGCGGTGAGCCTTCTTTTGTTTGTTCTTGTTTTGTTTTTTCGGTTTTTGGGCGTGGTTCAGTTTTGCACTCGATATTTTTTTTTTTGTATACTTTTGTATTTGTGTATCGGAGTTGTTTTACGGTATTATTGTCTGATATTCCTTCTTTTTTTTTTGTACATTTCCTATCCGTTGGAATTCGCTCGATCGTATAACGTTGATTTCTGGAATTTATTTAATTTTATTATCTTACGTGTCCGCGTACATTATACTGAGAGTGGAACATCTGATCAAGAACTTTCTTACATGAAAGAAGGAATAAAAAAAAGTGGCAGAAATAAAGATATCCTTAAAACGCCCTCCCCCCTTCCCCCCCCCCCCCCCCCCCGCGATTTAAAGATTAAAAACAGCGTTGTCAACAACAAGGTAGTACGTGAGAGTTCTACACTTATCGACGGCATCGACGAGCGGCGCTCCCTCGAACGCACGTGTTACATTGCGGAATATCTAGAATACTATCGTCTTTTTTTTTTTCTTTCTTTTTCTATTCTTTAAACTTAGTGAAGTTTCCTTAATCCATCAATTCACTCACGACCAAAAGAAAAAAAGAGAATGAACTCCCATTGGAACGCAGAATAAGGTGTGGTCACTAGCTCGAAATGTCTAACAGGTGGTAGCGAGTACCGTTATCCTTTCCTCAGGCTGTACTTGAACACTCTTGTGCAAACAATAATTAAGAAACAAATGTGTGTCATTTAATTTTTTTTTTAATTTTGTGATTGGAAGCGGAGTTAAGTTGTGTCTGTGTGTGACATTTCGGACGGTTAGCTTTAACGACACGAAGAGTGTACGCAGTCCTTGGACTGCAGCGAAAGTTGTACGCGCGAACTCGTTGCTTTCGATGATTGGACCTCGACTCCAAGAACGTTCTCGAGCTCTTTTGCTTTGACGACCGCCTTCGCGGCACCATAGCTGCCGCTCGAGATCGGTTCGGTAGTACCTTCTAAAGCCAAGACCCGACGTGGTCACACCTCTAATACATCGTACAAGGGACACTCTGCAGACAGTCTGATGCATACTGCTGCTTCCTCGTACGAGTGTCAGATGAGTCGTACAAAAAACTGTCTTACACACGCGTTGGAATCGTACAAATGTATGAAGCAAAGGTGCGTGAGGCGTTTCCGGAGGTAATTTTGTCATCGTGTCTGTGGAGAACACACCGTGCCTCTTGTAGGATGCCCGAGCAGTGTGGTTGGGGGTTTAAGCCTTTTTCGTGCCGGAAACTCTGGTCAGATTTGTCTCGTGGAGGATCGTCGGCCTCGAAGAATGGAGTCTGGTGTGTCTCCGCTGTATAGATGCGCGGTTTGACCCCGGAGCGCGAGGCGTGTGTGTGTGTGCTTTCGTCGTTCACCGCAGCGCGCGTGACTGTCAGTGTTCGCGGCTAACACTCGAGGCGCACACTCGCGTTTGTTTACGACCGAGTTCTTGCCATCTCTTAGGACGAGAGAACACACTGGCACGCTGGCGCCATCTATGAGCTGACCCTGGAATTGCATTTCACTAGAGCGGGGGTTTCGAGGTATTTGCGAGGTCAAATGTACGCACTATCTATACGAGAAATTGTCGTTTATAACATTGGCAAAACCTTTTAGAACTAAACAAAAAAAAAATGATGTGCGAAAATTTTTTTTAGGGCATATACAAAAATGTTAAGGGTTCCAGGGTACACGATAGGGGGCGCCAGTGTGCTCTCTCGTCTAGAGTAACTGTATAGGCTCTGCTTGCATATGCAGTTACTCTGCTCTCGTCCAGACTCTGGCAAAATAACACACACACATATAGACGCCTGATAGAGTTCTTTGAGTTACGGTGCTTCCACTATATTTCCCGATTTTCTTGTGGGCTCCGCCATTTTGGTGACTTTAGTGTATGAGTCATGCTTGGAAAATGCGACTTCCCGAGATTTTTTTTACGTTATGTGCTGTCAGAAAGTTCTGGTGATATATAGTTTTCGCTCTGTCTCTGCCTGTTCTCTCTTGACATTTCTGGGGGACGCGTAAAACCGTGTCCTGCGATTTCAGATAACTCTTAAGATAACTGGCAACAATGATCTTGGGCAGAGGGGAAACAAATGAGCTTAGGAGGGCGAAGGGAGGAATCACACTTTTGGTGTTTTTAGTTTCTAGGCGCCAAAAGTGTATTGTCAAGGCGCTCATTGCATTCGCGCGTTTGCAGCGGCTAAACTAATCTCGGGCACAAAAAAAGCGCAGGATCACGGCGCATTCGCTATGCGCGATTGATTTAGCCCTGAATGGAGAACAAGAGACGAGATTATTGAAGTCACGATTTAAACCTTTCCCGCATAAATGATCCTCGAAATACTTTTTATTTGCTCTTGGTCTCGGTGCTCTCTATGTGCACTTGTTTCGTATTTATATCGAAGAATCGTCGAGCAAAAAAGATTTAAACCAGGTTGAACACGAACAACTCTTCGGGGCAAAATCGGAGCGTTTGGCTTTTTTTTTTTTTTTCTACGTTTCGCTTTGTTTGTCAGCTATGTAATGTCTACTGCGAGGAAATAAAAGGGAAAGAAAGAAACCAAAAACAAGAAAAGTTGCTATCGCAAGCAAATTACGACGTGAAAAAAAAAAAAAATCAAATAGAAATTTCTCACTAACCAAAAGAAAAAGTTTGCAGCAATAAAACGTTGTTCATAAAACTCTTCTTAAAAGTTTAAATGCGCGGTAACCCTTTCTTCCGTATTGTTTTCAGCGATCGGACGGATTGGTCGATCAATCTTTAAAAAACACATATAGTGATAATCACTCTTTTTTTCTAACTACAATGATCTGAACGAGATTCATCTGATTTAAATCAAATCAATCTGATTTAGTCCAAACTATTCTTACCTATTTTTTTTTCCACTTTGGTTTAAGCCGGTGATAGTATGCACAGAAAAACGACGACGAGCGCCACGACGATACGTTTATCACCCGGGCGAAAAATGCTGAGTCACTGAGAATTCACCCCCAACGACGTTCCGGCGTTATGCGGGCATCGAGTGCACGTGCAGTCGAGACCCCTGCGGAAGGCAGCTGTATACTTCATTGTGGATGCGGGACGAGTGCAAGGCTGTCGCCGTTGTCCCTTCGTCGGTGCTAAGAAGAATGGCACTGCCCTTGTTTTGCGGCGCCTCAAACCATACCGGTACCTTGTGTCGCACTGCCGGAGCTTAGGCTGCACCGTGCCAACTCTCACGCATTGCCTCGACGGCTTGGCGTCACCTGTCAGGTCGGAGAACGACAAACGTGCCTCTCCCAACGGATTCTCTCTCCCAACCCCGACCCCCAAAACATGTTTTGCCCGAGTTGCTAAAGGCGGGGCTGTTTATAAGAACGGGCTTTGACGACCATCTAAGGTCCTTCGCGAGTGTTCTTTGTTTTCCTCGACTGTCTAGTAGCCTTCGACTGTCTGTTACCGCGAGGTTTACTTTGAAGTCTGAACGGTACGTAAATTCTACCGCCAGTGCTCTTGTCTTTACTTTAGTACTCTGAAACCGCGGTCCTACCGTTCTAATTCTGTCAGTGACTGAAATCTTTCTCTCTCTATCTGAAGTGAACTTGACAGAAAGTATTGTCGTCATCTTGTACGAGCTTATCGGACGGGAAACGTTGGGAGTTTGAGCAATTGTTTTTTTCCCACGCACTATTATACCCCTCGGGACGCACGCTCGAAACCATACTTTGAAGTGAGAGTGCGAGTTCCCAATACCCATATCTCATTTATTCGCTCGCAACGCGAAGAGCATTGGGAGGCGTGTTTATATGTATGCCATAGGATCAACACGTCTGGCTGACGGTGGCCACTCGCACAATTCGTACTCGTTGCCTCGTTTGTAAGTACACTTAGTAAATGCGTGAATTAATCGTGTCGTCTGTACACGTTTAGACAACGCGGAGGTTAGTCAGCCCCAACGGGTGTCTGGTGTCCCCGCTGGGAGATGTAGCCAGTGCAGACCACTGCCCTGGGGTCGGGGGATTCAGCCCACGATCCCCGGGTTCTGTTTGCAGCGCGAGCTTTCGCTCCACGTGCTCCTAGCTGCTGCTCGTTAGCCCAGTGGGTCACCGATCCTCCTATTATAATTAGATTATACGTGCCTCCACCACCACCACCGCTTTGGGTATACGACAGACAGAAAGCGAAAAGTAACTCTAGAAATGTAAGAAAATATTGGCCAGCAATGCTTCCCATATCCACAGCTTATCCAGCTTCCCCGTTCTCTTGCTGCCCCGAGGCCGATCACGGAGGAGCGGGTCCTCGTATGACGACCCACTTCTGCGGGAGCGAGTGTCTGCGCATTGCCGGCCGCCCAGATTGCGGCGGCGGCGGGCGAAAGGAACGAGGAGGGCTGATGTTCTTCGTGCCGGGACCGCCCCAGTTGAAGGAGCCGAAAATTGGGCCTGTAATTTCCGCCGCATGCTTTCTGGCGAGATGCACGGACTCCGTGAAGGAATTGGCCTCTACGCCGCCCCGTGCATTAACGCCATGTTGCGGTAGTCCAGCCACCACGACTCCGGTCAAGGTTTATCATCGAGTAATAGTAGTACTAAGACACCTTTATTACGCCAGAAAAACGGTGAAAAAAGGGAAGTGCGTCGATGGCTATAGACCCTTCCATCGCTTATCACCCGGGCGAAAAATGCCGAGTCATTGAGCTCTGGACGCATGCGCATGCGTCCGATATACCGCACAGCAGATCAACAGCGCATGCGCAGAAGGCGTTCCACAGCCCAGCAGACAAAGATGGCAGCGCGCAGAAGGCGATTTTTGCAAAGGTCTATACGTCCTGGACGTCCTGAAGCACACACATACACATAATGAAGACATTCGAACCTAAACTACAAACCGCGCGTTTATCATCAATCTTTTTTTTTATTAAGTTCTTAGGCTAGATCTCGCGGTTAATATCTACCCTTTTAGCCCAGACCAGAACATCAGCCTTCAGCGCGAGCTTTTTCCGCCCTTGCTAACACGAGTGTGAAGGCACGCGCAACCGGAAGCCGCCGAGCTCGCGCTGAAGGCGGAGCTTCTCTATACTTCGTTTCACCTTATGTTGTACCGCAGCGAAGGCTAGAAGCGCGAGCTCATAGCGTTGGCAGCCGCTCTTAAGTCACGAGAGCTTGTGCCGTCGAGATGTGCCCCAGAGCAAGGAGCTCGCGCTTGAAGCCTTTCCTGCGGTAATCATGAGGTGAAACAGAGTATTAGCGGCGAGATGTTTTGGTGGCGCCCTCCTGTGGTTCCCCCTTGTGACGTCATTACCTTGCAAACAACAAGTTCGATGGTGTTTGTTATTAGCATGGTGGAAGCTTGAAATCATTGCGCTCTCAAAGGAACACTGCCAACACCGTCAAAATTAAAGTTCTTTCATGCCTCTTATTTCCGTCGATGATAAATCCCCTTTCCGACGTCATAGTCAGCGTTCGGCCAATCGTGGAAGGCCGACCACAGCGACGCTTTCGGTCGCGCACGGGGCTAATAGTCTCAGCGTAAAGGGCTGTTTACACTCCGACGTTGAGCGCAGTGAACGCAGCGTAGTGCAGAACACGCGCCTTTCATTGGCCGGCAACGAGGAACTCGATATCTGCGACCACTCAGTATCTGTGTGCGCTACGCCACGCCCGTCGACGTTACGTTGGAGTATAAACGTACCTTAAAGGGATTGTCCGGTGAAAACCGGAAGTTCTTAAGATTTCGTGATGGTTCCCTGGTGGGAGCCTAATGATTAACATAGGCCATTTTTATTTCATTAAACGACACCGCAATTTAGTGTAATCAACGACGGATAATTGAACGAAACTCCATGCCGAATTTCGCAAGTATCAACGGCTGCACTCCCATCCCTGACGTGACGTCACACCAGTCTTGCAATTGTCATATCCTATGCCTCATTCCTCCGTGGGAACACAGTGCTCCTGACGCACCGCAGCATTCCATATTACTCGTCACTGTAAATGTCGCGGAGAAGTGTGGAGCGTGACAACAGCACAACAAAAATACCCTTTCATTCTAAAAAAAAAAAAAAAGAAATCTAGCGTAGCAGCGAGGGTGAACCACGTCGTACCACTCACGCGGAGGACAAAATTCGAAGTGCACTTCAGTTCGGCGCGTTCTTTGCCTGATGTTACCTCAGAAACTCCGGTTCCCTGAAGGTGGAAGAGGAAAAGGCCGTTTATGCACGCTTGGGTTAAAATACAATTACTCCTCCAGGGAAGCACACAAAATTCAGATTTGTCGTGGAAGATGCTCCTACAGCCATTGACAATGAGGTCTAAAGGCTGAACTCCATGGAACGAATTATGTGACGAATAACTGGCGAACGCCGCCCGACGGCACGCTCGTTTTGCGCGCGACGTAGCAGCCACTGTGTTGATTCCACGCGCAGAGCAAAGGCCGTCGGCCAAAATTCGTCGGTTATTCGCAGCATATTCGTCCCATGGAGTTCAGCCTTAAATGTTTGCATGAATACGAAATTTGACCGGATAATCCCTTTAAGGGTGAAAGGAGTGTGTAGAAACGCGAGCTTTGTGTTTTAGCTGGGATGCATTGACTGAATGATATCGTGCAAAAGACAAGCTGTTCGCCACAGACATCATGACAAAAGGATCTGTGGACACAGCATGTTTGCTTTACGCATATGTATGCTTCGAACATTTCTACAGACAGTGTTTGTATGATCCATGTTACAGGACCGGCATAAGGGAAGAACGATGCCTCAGACTGTGTCAGCATTTTGTATGATGTACTTGCAGTGAGACCGCATCTTTAAGGCCGGTTCACACATACAGCGGAGCGCTAAGTTAGCACTACGTGAGCGCTCCAAGGAGCGCTCATGTGGCGCTTCCTAGCGCGTGATGTAGCGCTCGGTTAGCGCTTCAGCAGCGCTCTGTTAGCGCTACAGAAGCGCTCTGTTAGCGCTACAGAAGCGCTTTGTTAGCGCTCTCGCGCTCCTTGTGCCGTGCTTGCTGCTGCGGAACAGCGCGTGCACGGCGATTCCGTTGTTGGTTTTCCTGTGGTGCTGAAAGAAGAGGAAGTAAAAGAGCCGCTCTCCAAGCAAAGGGTCGGGCAGGTGATCCAGAGTCATGGACTCTGAGCGACTAATTGATTGGGTACGACCTCATCGCTTTCTATTCGATATGCGTGACACTGTTTTCAAAGACACGCAGTTAAAAAAATGGTCACCCTCGAAAGAGCTCTGTCTCGGACCCTGAGCCTGGGAACAAGGTTTGCCGGATACCCGTCAGTATTTCGGTGGCGAAAGATTTCCCGCACCCAGAAGGCTACTCTGGGCGTCAAGTCGTCCACACACATATACACTAATTGCCTATGGAAGAGAATTTGTCGCGTTTCTATTTCAGCGTCCCACATGTCCGCCATGGTACTGATGATGCACACCCAACCACAGGAACCGGAACCGCAGTGCACGCGCTAATCCGCAGCACCGCGGTACAAGGAGCGCTAACAAGGTGCTACTGGAGCGCTAACAAGGCGCTACGGAAGCGCTAACAGAGCGCTACTGAAGTGCTAACAAAGCGCTACAAAAGCGCTAATCGCGCGCTATATTAGAACTAAGTCACGCGCCTGAAGCGCCACATGAGCGCTCCTTGGAGCGCTCACGTAGCGCTAAGTTAGCGCTCCGCTGTATGTGTGAACAGGCCATTACGCTGCTTTCACTTTAAAGCGTGGACTTTTATTTTTAATTGCGTGGTGGTTTTTATTATAGCCTCCTATATACTGACAAACCCTGGCAGATCGCCACGAGAAGCGGCCGTTGAAATGGAAAAAGTGGAACGGCAGACAGCGGATGAGAGGAGAGCCACGTGACTGGCGCCCCGCTGCGGCGAGACGCCGAAACACACTTCTCCCGAGCGAACAAGTGCGTTTCGGGTCCTCGCCGCTGCAAAAGCTGTGCGCTGACGTCCAGGTTCCCCGAGAAATCACTCTTTGATGCTCAGTGCTACCAAATCCTCGCGCTCCAAATCTGCGACCGAGCGTTCTATATGGCTCCGTCGTCGAACTACCATGCTTTGTGAGTATAGAGGAGGTTATGCTTTAACCTTCCGCGTCAAAAAAAAAAAAAAAAAAAAAAAAAGCGTTCGAAAATTTACAGCCCGTGAAGCGTTTTGAAAGCTGCCGTAGAGTTGGCCAGCTGCCAAGTTGATTTCGCCTTTCGGCCCAGCAGCGTCGTGCCCCATCCTGTCAAAGTCGTCGCGCTTCTGCGTCGAGAATACTTCTGTGACGTTTTTAATGAAAGCATTTCCTGCTTTCGGCCCAAGTCGGTGTCCGAGAAAGGACTGCGACTTTTATACTCTTGTTCTTGTGTTTTTGTTTGCTTTTGTGTGTATGCGTGTTTGCCGCATCTCACCCTAATCAGTTCCGCGCACCTCCTTTCGCTATACGCTGTTACCGTTCAAGGTATATACGGGGTTCGAGCTCGTCACATCAAACTTCCGTCCGTACCTTGCGCTCCGAGTCGTAAAGGGAACGGGCTTCGGTCTGCAACGCGCCAGGTACTGGGTTCGAATCCTTATAGGGTCTCTATGAACGCGGCAGCGTAATTCATTGTCCTCGTGATCGCACACTCGAAGAGTCATGCACGCACCTCACGAAAGCGCACGGCAATAAAATCTTGAAGGTTATTGGAGAACGTGTATACGGCATTTAACGTATTGAATTTCGTGTATAAACATCCGCTGGAAGCTTGCACGTTGATTCTTACTTTTTTGTTTGTTTTTGACTGGGAGTTTTTGTTTTGATATCATGTTTGCCCACGTTACCGGACGGTTACTTGAGTGGCCCGATGTGTACACCGAGAAGCGCAACCAACGTTTCCCGTTTCGTGAACACGTCATACGGCGACACGCCTTGCCGCAGCTGCTCTAAACCTCGGAAGTACTATGTGTTTGTGGAAACACAGAATACCAATGTCCATGGGCGTCCGCAGAGAGGTGCAAGGGGGGGGGGCAGTTGCCCCCCCCCCCCTGGAATTTCGAGGGGGGTGCAGGAAGGGGGGGGGGAAGCTGTGCCCACACCAGTTAAAGGGTACTCCGGTGGTTTTTTAACTACCCAAACCAACTACATTTCCTGAATAAAATGGACTTATTGTTCCCGGTAGGATATTTTTTATCCAGAAATTCAAAATGGCTATTGGAAAAACGGCAAATCTAAACGGCGAAAGAAAAAGTGTTAAGGAAGTTTTGATTACGCCGCGAGACCGGCGAAACTTGCTTTCGACGCGTTGTGCTTTTTTTTTTTTTCTGCGGCACTGCGCTTCCGTAAAAATTTCCACGTGTTCTCAACGGCAAGTCACGGCTTACGGAGGGTTTTAAAAAACTCCTTCGACGAATGATGATGAATGAGTAGAAAATGTGTCTTCAGCACGCTGCCGCTAGCCTCCGCAACGCTCCAAAAACGCAATTTTTCGACATGCAAGATGGCCGCCCAGTGGCATCACTCGCGGGAGCGGGAAGCGCGATCCAGCAATTGCCATAGAGATCAACGGGTGTGCAGTCCAAAAACCAGGGCGCGGCCGTGAAAGCAGGTAGAGAGTAACATGAAAACGTGCTGAAAATAGCCAACATAGCTAACATTCCCGGGTGGGGGGGGGGGGGGGGGGGAGGGGAGGGAGGAGGGAGGAGGAGGAGGAGATAAGTGTGCACCTGACATTGGCATGGGCGTCCGCAGAAATGTTTCCAAGGGGGTGCACAGTGCACCCCCTTGAAAAAATTTCTGCGGACGCCCATGCCAAAGTCAGGCAACAAGAAAAGATACAGCAATAGAGAACCCTCGCAAATGTGTTAATGAGATGGCTAAGGCCCGCTTCAGACGGGGCAACTTTTCCAGCAATTTTGAGGTTGCTGGCGGGTTGTTCATTAGCATTCCCTAGATCGACGCGAATTGCTGAGATCGGGTCCGGCTCAAACAAGCGAGCAACTCGGAGCAAATCGAAGGCGTTTGAAGCGGTTGCAGCCAATCAGGGACGCGGTCTTTTTACGTGACACCCCTGTGGTGGTGATGATGACAGCTAAAGACTTAGTTCTGGTTTGAAATGGATCGTTTTTGGAAATAAACATTTTCAAAAAAATGAGTCAGTATTCTTAACGCCGTTCAAAGAAATAAGAACATGTTTTTGGCGCGTAGCATGGGCGTCTAAATAGTGAAAGAAATTTCAAATTTAATGATGATTATGGCAAGTCGGAGCAATTCGGTTGCTGCGTGTGAACGCGGGCGGCCCGTGTTGCTGGTGTTGCGACGTCAAGTTGCTGGGTGAAATTGCTCCGTCTGAAGCGGGCCTAACTTTTCCATTCAGCTTCTCGTGAAGTTAGTTTCTTTTTCTCCTTGCATACAAATATTAGAACAGAAAAAAAAAATGAAATGACAATAGAAAAAGAGAACATACAGACTACGGTCTGGTTAAATTAAATTTGCTGGTATATGCGGAGTGATCTTTTTTTTTTTTAATTTGTTTCGGGCGAGTAATTTCTCTGTTCTAATACTCGCTTTCTACTCTCTCGAATTCTCTTCAAAATTCACCGGTGAACGTCGCAATTGTTATAGCACAACTGGTTATATCCACCATCGCTAAAGCTCTCCCGCGCAATTATATACTTCCGAACATTGCTATCTCTTCCTCAGAACTTCCTTCGAACAAAAATTAACTTTCGAATGTTTTCATAGATTCCTCCTGGAGTCGATGAAACATTCCGCAATCTTTGGCGCGTTCGGGGAACTTCGTAAGACGATTTAAACGTTTACCATTGTACAATCCAGGACATGCAATCTCAACAGCCCAGCATGCGCAAAGTTTGTCGTTCTGCAAGTCAACCAGCGCCACTAACGCATACACTGAAGATTGCGCTTGTCGGAGGTCGTTTGTTGCAGATATGAAGACGGCGCATAAAAGAACCGTGCGCCTCAAACGCGTCCTAGAGGTAAAGATAAGGCATGTGAAGCTCTTTAGCGCTTCCTGTCAAGGAGCGGCTCGGACTTTCACCTCCTTTGGGTAATGGCTTTCCTGTAATTTACGTGAGGTGCCGCGAGTTTCCCGCAATACTCTTATCTGCCTCGCCACTCGACAGTCGACACAACCCTGTTGCGGTCCTTCCACTCGAGTCGCCCCTCTCCGTTGACCATAACGCCGTAATACCGTTTCGGCCTTCGAACCCTGTACCTCCGGTGATGGTTAATTGGAGCTTTCGCTCGTATCCTCATGGTTGCAAATACATTCTGAAATATGGTGAAGTAGGTAAGAAAGAAAAAAGAAACTAGATGTTATTATCACTCCAGATGAGTTCATGAAATGTTGTTCCATCATCTTCGGTGGCTATGTGTGTTCGCGGTTTATTCCAACCGATTATTGTTTCTGGTCCCACGAATATATGTAGTCCCCACCCAGGCGCAGTAGTAGTAGTCACAGTACGGCCGACGCCTGATATCATCGGAAACGGGTTCAGGGGCACTTCATCACTAAAAGTTGCGTTGTGTGTACGTGTTTCGACAGCGGGAAATAGTAGTCGACCCCGATGGCCGTCTGGTCCCTCTGCTTTGTATACCCGACAAACTTAGCCAGTGCAGTACCACCACTATAGCCCGGGGCACGCCTGTACAGCAATCATTCGCTCTACGTGGCCGCCGTACTCCGCATCTACTCAAACGCGTGCTTTTCAAATATAACCATTAATATTACTACTGCACGTTGATGTGGCAGGTTACTGTGCCTGCTGTAAACGGAGTCATCTCTCGAAACCACGGTCGCACTGTTAACATATCATATACAAAAGAGACAGCCTGTATAGACACTGACGCGTGCACGAACATATATGTTCACACGTTCGAACACGCACGAGGACGCCCCTGTCGGCAGAAACTCCCGTCATTGTCTGCAGCGACCAGCCTGTCTTTACTGACTCCGCGGGACTTTCCCCTCGTTGTCGCAGCAGCTGTCGGGTTCAAAGACACACGGGAGAACGGGATTGCGTCGTCCGCGCGCACAAGTCGTGCCCCCACGTCGCAGCAGAGAGATGTCGTGCCTCGGAACAATGAACGCGGAGCATGACTTCCCGTAATCGGACTCGACCTTGCGAGTGTCCTCGCTGTGTGGGAAAGGAGCGCTTCGTGTATGTACGCTTCGCCAGGCGTGTCGTCGTAAGACGGTTCACAGAGCGTCGTCTGCTGCGACTGTAGATACTCGTCCACGTTTGTCACGAAGACTCTGTTAGTCAACTCTACAGTCTATCTGTGCGGAGAAACCGGGGGAGGAGAAAAAAAAAAGTCGATCTTAAAGTCGCAGTAACACTACGCACATGTCATATACAATAGACGCGGTGTTCGTGACAGACATGATCGGCCTGCGGACAAAGCATGTTTTCGCACGTGTGTGCTCTCCAGGCGCTGTGTGTATAACCGACTTTAAGGTGTGCGTCGACTCTGCCGTGACTCGTAAATATTTGTCAATATAAAGTAGACTGTAAAATAGTATATAAAGTATAGTCTATAAATCGGTTGTCAGTTCTCCGAGAGGCGTCCTATTATACTGACCTTATTTTGGCTATAGGGCCTTCAAACCTTCAGTATTTTTTCGATGCAGCGTTCATGTGTGCGTGGTCTTCGATGCGAATAGAAGGGGACGTGGGAAGATTTCGTTGGAGCGCTAGTTCCGATAAATTGAGGTTCATTTTTCTCGTTGCACGAATCTATACACATTAATCGCTACAAAAAAAAAAAAAAAAAAAAAACGTGGGACGTTAGTTTTGTTGTCTGCTAAAAAAAAACAACTTTTCTTTTTCTTTTTTTTTTTTATAAACGCTAATTTTAAACGATTCGAAGCGGTCATATATCATTGCAGCTGAGTGTCCCTGCAGTTTTAACAACTCTGCTTTATAAATTACGCTGATCTAAAATAACTCACCGGCGCCTATATAGTTGTAGTTCGACGTAAGCGCGTTGGTGAAGTTAAATAAAAACAGAAAGAATAAACAAACATATAAACATAACACTATTTATACTTCGTCTCACCTCAGCATGGACTAACTGCGAAGGCTGTGAAAGCGCGAGCGGGTAGCCTTAACTGCCGTGACTGTATCACCCGCTGCACGAGCGGCCGTGCAGCCGCCGAGGCTTATCCATAGCAACTAGCTCGCGCTTTTAGCATGCGCGGCTAACAATAGTCCATGGTAAGGTGAGACGAAGTATAGTGTTGGCCACTGCGCGCGGCTATCTTGACCGCGGACAACGTTGGCCTAAAAATGGCTGCATCTTTCCTTGGCACTGTTTGTTTTCTTTCCACGTGGTTTTTATTGTTTTGTTTTCACGTCTCGTAGAAAATAGTGTATACGAGACACGATTTCCAGTCCCCATTATGTACTTTCAGTACTGCGTCTTCTAACACAATGCGAATAGTGATTCCAATTTTCTACATGCGCGCCCTTTAAAACCTTGGCTCTCAAAACTCTTAAAACATAGACCTTAAGAAAAAAAGAAATGTAACTTGTATCTAGGGATGTCGCGAAACTGCCGAGGTTGCAAAAACAGTAAGAATAATAATAGTTTGTATTGTAAACATGTGTAGCATACATGCGCTCAAATTCGCACTCCCTACTGTATTCAACGCCTTGAGGAAAAACAACAACAAAACGACATTGATATTATTTCTGTTACATCGCGGCACTTACCGAATAAATAAAATTGGGACGAAAACGAACAAATCAATTTATGAGACCCGTTGGATTTTGTATTTAACTTTGTTACGTTGGTTTTCTCGCTGTTTTCCTTTACGCTGTTACTTTGTTTCGATTTCTGTATGAGACTTCGAGGGAGCAAGTTGTTTATGCATCTTTTTCCCCTCGTTTCCTTCATTTATGTACTAAAATTGGAAATCAAGTTTTTTTTTTTAATTATTATTATTATCTGGCCCACGAACGATGACGTCATGCTCAGGACTTGTATTCTCTGTGGTATTGGCTAATGGCGGCGCAGTGTCGGCACACCGCTTCGTCTTTGTCGTCGAGACTCTCGTGATTTATAACGGTGTGGTCGCGGCGTTTTGGCCACCGTAGAGGGAAATAACTTGGAGGCGGGCCGTCCGAGACGAGTCGCTGTTTCCACGCGTCGAAGCCAGGTCGCCTCTGCGCATGCGTCGTACGCGGACCAAGAGCCGTTTACTTCGCGTAACAAAAGGGACCGTAAAAAGTTCACGACCGCAACGCGCCTGGTTAAATGCTCGGGTCCCACGGCGGCCGTTTAGGAGGAGGCGGTATTTTTAGTTTTAGTTTTTTTTTTTTTTTTTTGACAGGATCCGGAACTAACCAAAAGTTATTTTTGTGTTTTTTTTTTTTTTTTTGCTTTCTGGGACGTGCGGGTTTTCTGGTTGCGCAGTCCAAGCGAGAAATTTGAAATTCAAGGAATTCCTAGTCCGTTTCTTTCCACAAGTACACAAGCCTCGCAGGCTTTGTGAGACCCTACATAGTGTACTGCGAATGGACGAGGTAATAGAATAATTATCTTTAAACGCCCAGCATTTATAGGGCCGGCTCTTTGTGCTAAGTTCGTGTCCGAGCGTGAGATGTGGCCTCAATGGTGACGTCACGCTTATGAGGTCAGTGTCTCGTGACGTCATGATGTCGCGTGACGTCTCAGGGTCACGTGCGCGTGCTGCCACGTGACGTCACCAGAACGTGTAAATGATATCTATTTAGAGTGCCTTTATAATACACCTAAAAAACAAGCAGCTTTTTATTTTTTTATCTTTTTTTAATTTTTCACCGAGTAAGTTTGGAGTAGCATTGTTCTCTGCATGCCTTGCAGGAAGATGGATTCTTTCCCGCGCAGTTCTGTCCGAAATGTTTTTTTTTTTCCTCGGTTAGTCGAACTTGCTGGAGAAACGTTTGATATTTTCCCAACAAGTTAGAACAACCGACGAAGAAGCACTTTGGCTCGAATGGAGAATGCATGATATTTTATACCCTTTTTAATACTAAAGTCCGTTTTAAGGAAAGGATTTCTTTTTAAGTATCGTGTTGAGCTACTTAGTACAGATAAAATAGCGCGAGAGAGAGAGCAGTTTACAGTCGCTTCAGCATGTCAAGTTGTACTCTTAGAAGTTAAAGGAGCGATGCAACAATTTTTGTACTTTGCGGAAACACTGCTTACAACGGATCCCTGACGTTAATGACCTATAAAACACGCGTTCGTTATTCACCCCACGCAGTAGAAGTCCCAGAAAAAAAAAAATTAAAGAAAAACGAGCAGCGTTCACCCCCTCAACTCGCAGCCAGGACAAGCGGCCACGCGATCTGGAGCCGATCATATGCCGCCAATGTTGATCATAGCCACGCGCTGGGGTTGGCAAAGCACAGGGCACGCGCTGAGTTCCAGACATTGTTATGGCTCGGCTATTGTCGTCGTTGCAGCGATTGGACACGGGCCACTACCCGAATGCTTCTCGAGCCAGTAATTATCGCGAGCCCAAATCGAGTGCCCACGCAATGCTCGGGTCCAATCTACGAACCGCATTCGAATATCGTCATATGGGTGTACTGCGATCCCCACGTTACGTCATCAAATTTTTCAAAAGAGAGATTGAATGAAAATGCCCGTTTTTGGGCTTGAAATTACACCGCAACAAAGGCGTTTCTTGGCCAGTGGCGTTGCGTGCGAGTATCCTTGAGCCCCACTAGTGCCAGTAAGCTGGTGTAAGTGAAAACAAAAAAAAACATTCCAATTGAATATCGTTGCACCGCTCCTTTAAAAAAGAAACGCTTCTGCAAAGTCGAGTTATCATTGCAAAGTGTAAAAACGTTGCTTTCAAATAAAAAAGGAAAAAGAAACGCAATACGCCCACCCATGCAGCAAACGTAGCGGCTCTTATTTAGAGCACCGTAAAAACACTAATAGACAAAAAAAAAAAGAGGAAAAACTAAATATACGCAAACAGCGTGGGCCCTCCTTTTGTTAGGGCGTGCTAGCGATTACGTGCTTCGTAACAACAGCCGGAGTGCATATTTGGGCTTTTCCTGCACAAAGCGTGCCGGGCTTCGCGGGTAGGTATACAAGTCGGGACCTGTTTTCTGTTGGAGCCGTGTTTATTTCTTAACGGGCACTTTGTTGTCGTAGTTCTTTGTTAGACTGACCTGCAAACTCTTCGTTCGGTAAGAAAATAAAAAAAAAAAAGGTTTCTACTGTGTGTGTTTGTGCGTTTTTTAATGAAGCCGTGTCGAATTGTTTCGGTAAATAATGCATTCATCGTTTGTGCGCTCGGCTCGCTGTGGCCTTGCCAATGAGTTCGTTGCGTTTAATATGGAGCGAGCATGCACAACCAACACCACCTACGAGACAAGGCCTGCTCATGACGTCATCGTTAGTGGATGTCCGAAAGCGTGCTGAAACAACCCCTCATAGAGAACAAGGCCGCGTAGTGCTGTATTTGTTGCGTCACCTATCGGAGGCCAGCGCGGTGCACACATTCGACGCACCGCTAGTGCCCAATGAGTGCCCCGCCCCGCTCTGGCCTCCGGTCTACTGACGTCTAGAACTGCGGCCTAGTTACGTATCTTTACTATTACAAGTATAGCCAAATGACTCGTAATCGATTACTTTTATGCGTAATTATTTTTGTGATAATTTGGATGCATTTATTAGGAAGTAATCGCGAGAATAATCTGATTATACCTTTGGAAGTGCCGTTAAAGTTACAGGTAACTGAGCTAGTATTTTCGGAAAGTCTCCGGCACGAGGATGGTTTATGAGTAGTTTATAGTGCGGTGATTCTAAAAGCCCCTTCACACACTGGCGACCCGTTGAAAAGCCTGTTGAGACGACAAAATGGCGGGTTGGGCTACAAAACAAGGACGGAGTGAACGCGACGACAATACAAGGCGGCATTGCTGAGCGGCTTACGACCGCTACGACCGGCGGCATCGTTGCGCGGCCCGTCATAAGCTGTCACAAGAGGCTTAAAAACCGGCCTTGTCTCCGTCGGTCGTAGCCAAACGCAAGTGTGTGAACGGACCTTAATCCAAAAACGTTTTCAAACCGGCAGAAAAATCGAGCGTCTTGAAAATCGGAAGGAATCTTAAAAGTCGCGGTTACTTTATTCGAGTAAGGTGTACAATTTCTTTTTTAGTAATCTAATTAAACACTTTTAATTGAGAGTATTGCAATCGACTGCTTTTTTTCGAGTAACGTGTATAAAACAGATTTTTACCCCGTTTCACCTTGTCATGGGCCGCTATCGGAGGTATCAGAACGGTCTTCTCTATTCTTGCGCGTGACTGCACTACACCGGCCGGAGCTGTTTCGGGCAGTGCACGTGCTCGAGAAACCCTTTTTGCTTGTGCGTGTTTGCGCAGGGGGTAGCGTATGCGCACGGTCCCGTGTTACCGGAAGTACGCTCATGAAACGTTACCGCTACGCGCACTTCCGGTCTCTGCCAGCAGGCTCTTTCTTGTCCGGCCGATCAGCCGATGCGTCTGGCGAGTCTCCACGTTGCCGGACCGTGAAACTGCACGCGCGGCAGTCTCGCCGACGTCCGTCACGCGTGACGTGGTCTCGCGTGATCTCGTCTGCCGCCGGGGCGGAAGTGTCGGGTTTCCGGGGCCACGCCCACCTGTTGGCGGCTCCTTTGTGACACGCCTAGTCGCCGCGTCAAACTGGAGTGGCCGTCAGCTGTCGAGACGGCGACGAAGCGTGACGTCACTGATCGGAAGTGACGTCGGTGCGCGAAGCCCGTTTAGAGAAGAGCGATCTGGACAATGACGTCATCTACGTCGTCTATAGAGGGTAAACTTTGAAGGGGTGCCTTACTTCCGTACTGTAACCAGACTAAGAATGCTTTGTCTGGGATTGATGTATGGCTATGCCCAGCCAATCCAACACTGCGAATGGGATGGGAATTGAATTGCAGCAGCGCTTGGAGCCAGGGGCGGATTCAGAGGGGGGGTCCGGATGTCCTGACCCCCCTCTTGGTTTCTGCATGTGTAAAATTTAGGGCGTGAAACGAGGGAGAGGGGGAGGGGGTTCCTAAACACATGGTACGCTGACCAACACCTGACCCCCCCCCCCCCCCCCCCTCAGGAAATTCCTGCATCCGCCCCTGCTTGGAGCAATAGAATGGGAATGGGCGCGTTCAGTAGCGCCTCCCTTGCCCCCGAACAGAGTGACTCGAGTCGGAGTCATCGGAGCGCCTACTGAACGGCAAAAAAAGCCGCGGCTCCGAACCTGCTTCTACGCAATTTCCGCTTCCTCCCTGTGCCAGGCGGTCTCCGAATAAACTGGAAGCAGACGATGGCGAGCACGATCGCTTTTATTTGACGCCGGTATTGAAGAAGTCTTTACTAGGTCGTTGAAGAAAAAGCGAGTGACTGTACACATCAGCGCTGCTGTTCGAAGCGATGCAACGCGATCGAGCCCTTCACTTGGCGGTGCAAAGGCAGCTACTGTTATAAAAACCGACAAAAACGTCGTCAGCACACGCAAATAAAGAGCTTGGCGAATCTACGCCGCCGGTTGCGATACTTTTATACGGCCATACGTTTGTTCTACCCTTCGTTACGAACTTCCTATAAAATGTATTCCTATTCGTATAGGAAGTTCGGCCGCTCTCGGCGATCAAGGTTTTGTCGTCCGAAGCGAGCGTCAGCCAACGTGCACCCCGATTTAGCCACGCAAACAAAACATCAATCGGGATCATGCTCCGCGTGAGTGTCCAACCGGCTACCGAATCGGCGTTGATACCCTGCCTTGCTCTGTTCAGCGCGGACAGGACTACCGTCGATATTCACCGAGTTACCGTGCAACGGCGATCAAGACACGGCGTCAAATGAACGTCTACGTTGTTTATTAGCATATGCAAACCAAACAAAATATGGTTCAATGCATTTTTCGAAAAGAGCCTTACCTGGAAAAGAAATTCGAACGCGTTATTCGTCTTACCTTGAGCACTTTTCATTAACAAAAGCGAGCTAACCGCACACCCGCGACAGAACCGACGCAGCTTATCCCGCCATTTTGTTTTGTTTTTTTTTCTCTTTTAGCGCAGGAAATCGTCACCAGTCAGGAAATAACGTCATGTTTAGCTCCTTTGACTCTACGTGCACCGTCTCCGGATCGGTATCGTTATCGGAGGTATCAGAACGGTCTTCTCTATTCTTGCGCGTGACTGCACTGCACCGGCCGGAGCTGTTTCGGGCAGTGCACGTGCTCGGGAAACCCTTTTTGTGTGTGCGTGTACGCGCAGGGGGTAGCGAATGCGCACGGTCCCGTGTTACCGGAAGTACGCTCATATAACGTTACCGCTACGCGTACTTCCGGTCTCTGGCAGCAGGCTCTTTCTTGTCCGGCCGATCAGCCGATGCGTCTGGCGAGTCTCCACGTTGCCGGACCGTGAAACTGCACGCGCGGCAGTCTCGCCGACGTCCGTCACGCGTGACGTGGTCTCGCGTGATCTCGTCTGCCGCCGGGGCGGAAGTGTCGGGTTTCCGGGGCCACGCCCACCTGTTGGCGGCTCCTCTGGGACACGCCTCGTCGCCGCGTCAAACTGGAGTGGCCGTCAGCTGTCGAGACGGCGACGAAGCGTGACGTCACTGATCGGAAGTGACGTCGGTGCGCGAAGCCCGTTTAGAGAAGAGCGATCTGGAGGAACGTCGGAGCCTCCTATTGGCTGTCGACAATGACGTCATCTACGTCGTCTTTAGAGGGTAAACTTTGAAGGGGTACCTTACTTCCGTACTGTAACCAGACTAAAAATGATTGTCTGGGATTGATGTATGGCTATGCCCAGCCAATCCAACACTGCGAATGGGATGGCGCTTGGAGCAATAGAATGGGAATGGAATTAGATGTCCTCTCTCCGGAATGGAGTGGGAATGGAATGGGGTGCGGTTCTTATGCGAGCTGGAACGGTTTTCAGCGTAGCGCTAGCGCGTCGTCAAAATGGCTCCTGAAACAGCATTATTGCACAGAGCGTGACTGACGGCTCGATTGTCTGACCGGCGTATGCTCTTTGGAATATGAAAGTGGCTCACCCAGTACAAAGGGGCTGTTGTGACCACGCGCGATTAGCTTGTGGCTTTGAGCCCAGCAGATTTTTTAGCCTTCGCCTGGAAAGCAAGTGACTACAATATATGGTAAGATATTTGGAATCGTGCAACGAACGTAAAAGTATACCTTTTAAGGCGGTTCTATAGAGTCCCTCATCCTGGCATCGTATACGAGCGCACTTTGTCAGTGGTTTTGTGTTCTAACCGCAGTGCGTGGATATTTTGGGCGAGTATACGCGGTGTGGCTTCTGACAGCGTACCATTGGCGAGGAGATCCCACTATAGGGGGCGCAGTTTCAGTCTCATCATCATCACCACAAACAATGGCTGTGTGGCAAACAACTCCGACGCCAACACTCGCCAAGCGTACGCCGCATCGTTTCCGTGCTCGCTGCATATTTGTTTGTAGCGATATGGTGCGCTCTTGGTGCGTACCGCAGTGCTCGAAGCATGCTTTTGAATCGGGTATATGCAGCGCGGAGGGCTGCAGCACGTACGCGACGATGCGAACACTGTCCTGTTGTCGGCTCTGGTGCAACGCTGCACTCGATGACATGGTCGCAGTTGTGCACGTCCTCTCACCTTCAACGAGACACCGCCTGCTTTCGCCGATGTCGTCCATGATTTGTCGCACGAGACACGGCAACTGAAAAGTGATGTGCGTGTTTTGTGAGTCATTCAGAAAAACACGGACACCGCGCCGGCTACGTACGATGCAGCGCGCTCGCTGAGCCGACACGACGTGTCTGGCCTGGCACGCAGGTATTTCCAGATGAGGTGGTGTCAACTTATGAAATGCTCGAAAACCTCTCTCTGTTTACCCTTGTTTTCTACTAGGAGATAGAAGCCTCGAATCGGCTTGAAAACTTGCTTGAGGAAGGATATTAACGCGAAAAGAGCATTGTATTTGCAACGTTATTCACTGACGTGGTGATAGGCAACGACAAGTTTGTGCACTCAAATGGTCAGTTTAAAAGGCTCTTCGGCAGTCAAGGGAGTTAACGATTCGAGTGATAAGAGTAAGCGTGTCACGTGTGTTTGTCGTTTTTGTATGAGATCTGTGTTTGTGTGCAAGATGTGTATCTAGTTGCATATGTGGAAGCGTTGCAATAAACTACATGTAATCGTTTCTTGTTTACTTTTAATTGGATGGCGACTAGCGCCACCTGGATTACTAATTTTCATTTTTTAATTTCTGTTGCGCCTGCTATCTTGTGGTAAGTGGTATAACCACACTCGCCTTGTTCGTTTGTTTTCTTTTTCACCGGAAATCACGTGACTCGTTGCGTTTTGAGTTTTCTGTCGGTACGTAGTGTGAGTTACTAGTTAGAGGTAGTGAGTGAAATACACGGGTTCTACTTTGAGGCTAGTAACAGTTACTAGCTTCTTGACCTAGTAACCGTTCCTAGCTTGACCGTTACTACCTACGGTTGCTACGTACCTTTAGTCCGTTGCAACTCAAGAAGGTAGGGCGAGGGTAAGACGGGCCGGGGAGGAGGAAGCAGACGGAACGCTAAAGAGAGAAAGAGGCTTCCCCCTCTCTTCTCCAGCGTTCCGTCTGCTTCCTCCTCCCCGGTCCGTCTTACCCTCGCCCTACCTTGTAGAGTTGCAACGGTTACTAGCTTTTACATAGTAAATACTAGTTTTTTTCTTAAAGAGTAACTCGGGACCCGGCTGCCCCGGCCATGCTCGCCGGGCCTCCGTCTTTCTTGCCCCCGAAGCACGCATGCAGTGTGCACTGAAGAGTTCACGGATTCTCCTTTCTTCTTCCCAATCTTTATCAGCCTGGCTCGAGAGACATCCGATGCGTGTTTCGAAGAGTCAAACTTCAGTCGAAGGTTTGAGGGACTGACCCAGAGCAGTACTGTCAGAGAGGTCCCCTTTTCTTGTTTGGCGCATCGGAGGCGAGACAGATTCAAGATTGCGATCATCTAGATCAGCGATCTCCAAAAGCCGGCCCGCGGCTGGCCGCGCGGTCCTTCCGACGAAGTGACTATACGGAGAGCAACTGCAGGGGAGGAGGAGACGGGAGCGTGTGGGGGCGTCAGAACGCCGAGTGTTGCTTGGAAGGATCAATGGAAAGACGCAAAGGCTAGATGCCTTTGTCTCAACCCATAGTCTCCCCCAATGAGATCGAACAAGAGCGTCGTCTGCCCCCCCGAGCAGGCGGCCTGGCGCCCCAGCGGGATTGGGTGAGACGGTGGATATAGAGACAAAGGCAGGGGCTATAGCCTTTGCGTCATACACACTAATTCTTCCAATCAGAGCTTTGCGCTTTGGCGACCCCACTCTCCAAGGGGAATTCGTCTTTGCGCTCCTTTGTGTCGTAACGTTGATCAGGAGGCACCTTTCTGCTTCGCCTCGGTTGATCGTCCCTCTCCGTCGCTTGTGGTGCATCAGTCGGTAACAGCCGTCGCTTTCGTGCCGTGAGAAGCCGCGCGGTATAGTATACCGGATATCCGCGTATTAAGGGACGTCGTTCGATTGCTCCGGAGATAACAGGTTTTCGGTTTCTCGACGGCTCGCTTCTGTGGGCGCGAAGAAGACGTCTTTTTTTCTCCTTCCTGGCGACCCGAAATCCTGAGTAATATACTCGGGGCCACTTGGTATGCAGGTCCATGTGCGTGTGGAATATGAATTGTGTTCTAATATTAGGTGGATAGATAAGGTGCGTAACAGTGTGCAAAATGCTCCCCGCCCCCTTTCTTTAAAAAAAAAAAAAGGGGGGGGGGGGGGGGCGGGGATAGGAGGAAGCAGAATTGTATCAGTCTTTGCCGTTGACAACATTGGTGCTGGCATCGAGGGCAATTTTACCGTTCGAGTGTCGGGCGACGTTCATAACTGAATTATTGAAGTGCACGGTAAAATTTAATATCGCGGTTTATGCGCATTTCTTTTCTTTTTTCCTCGCGTATACGACGAAGGAAATGAGTTACAAACCCATTTCATTCTTACTGTGATTTTCGTGTGCAGTTTCGATGTATCAAATGCTATTTAAAACTTAAAAAAAAAGAACCCAATCACATGTGTTTGAAACCTCAATAATAATAATGATAATAATAATAATAATAATAATAAAATGTTAATAGTGGTCTAGTAGTAATTATTAATACAAACAAGAGCTGCGTAATCGACTCGGAATTTTGTTTTAACGGCGTGGCCAGGGCGTGTTTTTCTTTTTCTTTTTTAATGCTCTCGTGTATTGTGTTTTCTTTAACACGAGGTTGTGTTTTTATTTCATTTTTCGCGTCCACCAGAGACGGCGGCGCATTCCTGAGCGCATATAGGAAGCCTTATTGCAATCCTGTTTGCAATTCCGTCCAAGTCTCGTCGTGTAGATCGAATGCACGGATAGAGCGGACACGAAGGCAGACCTCGTAGCCTTGGGAAGTTGCTTCACGAAGTTGCGTGCAGCGTCGTCGTCGCCGCCGCAGTGTAGTAGCAAGTTTATTTCGAGACTGTATTTAGTTTGCCGCGCGGCAGCAACCTAAATAAGAAAAAAAAAATGAAATGAAAAAGTAGAGAGCTTAGATTTGAGAGAGGGAGCAACTCGGTACCATGGAGAGCGTTCGCAATTTAATGGCGGAGGCCTCTGCGCAGATTGGTGGCAATCGAGTGCGCATGCGTTGCGACGTCGTCTCGTGACGAGGAGAAAGGCGGGCGGAGACGCTTACCGCTCATTCACACTGGAATGCGGATCCGCGTTCGCAACCGCTTTGCGAACGCGGATCCGCTTCCAGTGTGAATGAGCGGTTACAGAACGATGAACGCATTTGACTCCTTCTCGCAGTTCGTATCGCAAAACGCGGTCGATGAGCCACATGATTTCGATCTAGCAGTTCGCAGCACTCTGTAATCTTGGCACTCTAAAAAAAAAAAGAAAAAAGTTGACTCGATTAAAATGGATGACGGAGAAGGCCGCGGCAACGAACGAACAGCAACGAAAACAAGGAGAGCGCGCGAACTCGCGCGCGGGTAGAATTTCGTCAGAATTTGAGTGGATCGAGCTGAAACTGCTGCCGGCGTGATTGTGACCGGTTTTTAAAGAATTGCATTCCTTCCTTCCCCCACGCGAACAACCGGTTTATCTTTTTTTTTATTTTTTTATTATTGCCACTACGTAGCTCGTTTTATTTCCTGAAACCAAACAAATAACGAGCAAACGAAGAATTAGGTACCTAATAAAATAAACGAGTGTACTACGTATACCGGAAGCTGGGAAGGAGCCGGCCGCCACGTTCGTTTGTCGGAGTCAGATATGTGCCGCTATATTTTCGACACGGTTTGGTACCAGATGTGACGTAATACTAATTCGGTTTCCGTTTTTATTTTCAACGGGCCGGAACCAATACAGCCTAAAAACATCATTAAAAAAATACTCACGAAATTGGTAAGTGCGCTAAAGTTCCCGCTTGTGCAGTTTTCGCACCCACACCCTTGCGCCTGTTGCGCAAGTGATAATTTACACCGCGCTTCCCCCACGCGCTCCGTCTTTCTATAATTGACTGATTTAGTAGTTTTTGATGACGCTCAGCAAGCTTGTAGTTGGAACCATGTATTTATCTTCGCTAATTAAAAAAAAAAAGACTTAATTACCCCATTTCAGTTAATTGACCGACCTATCGTGACATTAGGCCGCTATAATATGTCCCCCATGGCCGTTTAGCTCGCCTGTACAGACCGCGTCTGTGTAGCTTTAACGGCTTTTTTTTTTTTAATTCGTACGTAAAACCTATAAACAAACACCGTGTGCATACTGGCAACCGGCATAGTGACGTTGAACCCATCGCGTTTCGTTTTAAGTCATGGCGTCCGTTGTGTTCCAGCAGTGTGTCGATCGTGTTTTAAGTTCTCCTCCCCCGGGCGTTTCGATTAACTTGTCTGTGTACGCGTGCTCGTAATTATTATGCTCGGACACTCGGATGACTGGCAAGGTCTCAACAGGATCATTTTCCCGGTGGTTTTGCCGCAACAGACCGCACAGCTTTTTTTGTTGTGTTTTTTTAGCTTATTTTTATAGGGTTTTGATAGCAGCCTTTCTACATGGAGCCCTAGCCCCGTTTTTATCCCTCGTAATTGACTGGTTTGGTGCTAATAACAATGACGCTCTTTTCGTTTTCTTATTCTTCGAATAAGAGCGGAGAGCGATAGAAAAAGAAAGCGTTCGGGGAATGCTTGACTGCTTCGTAGCCCCATACCAAGTTCGCACGAAAGAAATAGAAAATATGTTAAAAAAAATGTTCTTACAAAAATACAAACACTAAAGGAATAAGAACCATGGATGCAAGAGAGAAGAGGAACTACATAAAAAAAAAAAGTAGTATATGGTGTTATATAGAAGTTTGTTGCTGTTACATGCGTATAACTTAAACATAGTATTGAATACTCGCCAACTTAATAAACTTATCGGAAAAGTTTACTTTCTTATCTCGTGGCCTGTTTCGTACGCTCTTTCCCTCTGCGCCTCTAATTTATTATCGCCGTTTAATATCGCAACTTCTATCTGGTCTGCGTAGTTCCCACCGTATATAGTAAAAACAGTATCCGACAGTACGCGAAGTGACACTGACGAATGCGTGGAGAAACATCGGGCCTCCACGCAGACGGAGACATCGCAGGGCCCACGGCGGCGTACGCCGTGAAAGGATATACGTTTCTGTCAGTACCACAGAAGACATCTTGTGCCTGCGGGCGTCTGGATCGTGTCAATCGGCCACCAGTCCCGTTATCTGAGCACCGATAGCCTACATGGCGGGCACACTCTCCCCCTTTAAAGCCACCCCCTCCCCCTCTCCTCCAGCCTCTCTCTACTGTACCTCCTCTCCACTGTGTATGCGTGGTCGTCTCCGCCGCGATTGCACTTGTGAAGGCAGCGAGCTGTAGGCACTCTGTGCACAAGCAGCTGTGTTTCGTTCGACGAGGTGCCCTGCCGCCGCCGCCGCCGCCGCCGCTGCTCTTCGCCGCGTATCTTGTTCTTTATTTTTTTTAGGTTACGTTATTACGTTATTTATTTTCCCGGGATTCCCTCATCTACGGCGGGCGGCGCTGCGTGTGTTTGGCGTGTGTCGTATCGTGGCCACGTCGTGAGGAAAAATCCGAGTCGCTTCTTCTGCGTCCGCGTGTCTCTCTATTTATCTGCTGTGCGGTCGCCCTGCCGGTTTTTGTGCTGGTGCGGTTTTCGTCGTGTGTGTGTGTGTGTGTTCGGTTGGTTGGGGTCGTGTTGTGGTGCCTGTTTTATTTCGTCGTCGTCGTCGTCGTCGCTGGAGGCTTCGTCTGCTGCCGCAAACGTGGTTTTGATCGTCCGTGGCTCGGAATATACTTGTGCGGGTGGACCGCGGACGACGATGGTTTTGACGTGCTCCTCGGACGGACTCTTCTCGTTGCGACGGTGTCGTTGTGCCGCGCTGTCACGTGCTGGTTCTTGAAGAGTGCGAGCGCGGGGTGCGTCTTTTGTACCGCGAGAGAAACAGAAAAACTGGTGGACGGCGATGTCTGCGCAATCGACGACGGAGATTTCTTCCGAGAAGGAATCAGGTGATTTTATTTTATTTATTCTTTTTTGCGGACAGATAAGAAGGAAAAAAATGCGTACACTACGCGACTCTGTTAGCGCTAACAGGACTTCGACGGTTTTTTCAATTGTAGTACGGGAAAGTCCCGATCATAATCGTACAAAACTAAAATAACTTTTTTTTTTTTTTTTTTTTTTAACGAGGATGCTGAGTTTACTCACATTCAGGTTTCAGTTCTGAAAGCGATTTGTAGACGCTGTAACCGGTGTTTTGGTTCTCCCGCGTGAGTTTATGATATTTTCGATCAGTACCTACCATAATTCTTGTGTCGTACTGTCTGTCGCGCCGGGAATGAGGTTCCTACCGTTTCTAGCTCCCTCGGATCAAAGGCATATTTTTTTTTTTTTTTATCCGCTCTGAAAATAATCTTTGTTCGAAACGCACGCACGCACGCATACAACGTGGCGCTGCAGCGATGTGGCCAGAAAAGGTCCGGTTGCACCGCGGTTTCCGTGCAATAAGTTGTCGTTTCTATTCAACCGCGGTCACTTGCGTGATAGTGCTCTATCCGTGCCTAGAAAAAGCTCTCACCAACTTTCCCATCTACAGCGAGGATGTAAGACGCCCCTTGAGGCAGCGACTAACAGTCTGCTGTCTAAACATAGACATTTACTCGGAAGATGTTACAGGGGTGGAAGCTATTGTACAATTAAACAAACTTCGCAAATGGAATTCGGTTAATAATTGTATTAGCCCGGAGCCATGACGTTGGCCTAAACAGAAAACAGATAAAATAAAACGAAGAGCTACAATGTTTATATATAAGCTCTTATATGATCTTGTAAGTTCTCCATGTTCGTTCGGTGTTTTGATATGCATGGAATAAAGAGCCACTTCACAAACTTTACTCCTTTACTTGGACGTTTCGACCCGAGCCGGGTCTTCATCAATATGACAGCAATTCAGGAATAAAGGAGTTAAGTTTGTGAAGTGGCTCTTTATTCCATTCAAACTCTCGGCAGCCAAGCCCTGCACCTCTTAGTATATATATATATATATATATATATATATATATATATATATATATATATAGGGGTGGTAACGCGTTTAGTCGAGTTCGGAGTAACCGCTGCGATAATGTGTCACCTCCGTTGAAGTTCAGATACCTCGAGCGAAGAAGACACGGCGGGGCTTTAGTAGGAATCGGCCATTCAGATCTCATCGACCAAGGAGGACAGTCGCCGTTCGTTTTTTGGGGTCAGTGTGTTCTTCCTCCGGACTTCTTCCTGCTCCTCGCGCGTGCAGTTTCTTCCCCAGTTAGACCTTTGAAGGTCGTGAGCGGTCTTGCACTGTGACGTAGCGCGCGCCGAAGTATGCGAACGCTGGGAGGCACTGGCTCCTCGCGAAGTGGAAGGCAGGCTGCAGGAACAGGAGTGGAAGTAGTCTACTATACCTCCCGAGTGTTGATCGCCGAAAAAACGAAATGAACTAACGGTTGAGAAAACAAAATATAGCGAAGGTCTATAATTACAATAACAATCCCCGGAGAAGGGGACAAAGGACAAACACAAATCTCCAAACACAGCTAGGCGACTGGCGCGTGACCGAAAAAATCCGCATGGTCCTAGTATCGAACCAGGGGTCTCTCCATTGTCAGATTATTATTGTCATTCTTGTCCGGCTCGTCTGAACCTTTGCATTGAGAGTATCATTAACACGTTCAAAGGCAAAACACGCATCGCGACCCAGTTTTCTGAAATGTATCTCCGAAAAGAGGCGGAAAGCTATGTTTGGACCAGGTTTTTGATAGGGGAAAGAAAGGCACGACTGTTATTTTGGGTTTGCTTAGGGGGCAGACTGATTTTGAGCCGTAACGAGACGATCTCAAAAACTGCTTCAGTCTGGGATGCCCGTTCCAGACAAAAGCGGATGCCTGTTCTATGCTTACCGAACGAACTGCTTATTCCGATTGATGTCTGACGATTTTTAAAAGAAGCCGTCGACTGAAATTGGCTGAGGTCTAAAACTTTCCGGACTGATTTACTTGCACCTGGCTTCCTTCCGTCGTGCCGGGGGCGCGGTCGTGTTCGGCGGAAACCGTCGTCCTTGGTGCTCTTCTCGTTGAGGGACCCCTAAGCGGCTAACCTGACGGTGCGCCAGTCATGTGCCCGTCTTTCGCCACGTGACCACGCTTCGGCCCATGCTTCCGCGCAGATAGAGGGGGGTCAGACGATGATCGGCGGAAACCGTCGTCCTTGGTGCTTTTCTCGTTGAGGGACCCCTAAGCGGCTAAGCTGACGGTGCGCCAGTCATGTGCCCGTCTTTCGCCACGTGACCACGCTTCGGCCCATGTTTACGCGCATATAGAGGGGGCCGTTGATTGTTCCGGCGAGAGCGTAGCATCGCATTTCACGAACGAAGCGTAGACGACTCCGGCGAGGATTCTTCCGTCGTTATAATGAACGGAGGGTGTGGTAGGCGTCGTCGCCCAGGCTGCTGCTTGGCCCGCCGCCGCTCTTCTAAGCCGACGCCCAATTGTTTTCGGTGCGCACGCCGCAGTTGGGTCTCCCGTTCGTGGCGGATGCGTCGTGCAGCAACTGTTTCGTCTGACGACGTTTCGTCGACACTGCGAAGTTTCGTCGTTAAGACGCCTCTCGGACAAGTGACCGTTGGCCGGACACTCGGCGACTCTCGGTTGGTGAGTGAGCGCGACCGATGTCCGTCTTGTCGACTGGGGGTATAGCGCTCCTGAAAAGAGTGGCAGAATTCCGCAGTGCGTAACTTTATCTTCTGATAGGTTAAGCAGTAAAAAAAATATAAAAATTGTCGTTCGTGTTTATGCAGAGTGAGGTCGGTCTGCCTTTGAGTTGCGGCGATACTGGTCTACGCTGTAGATGAGAAATTTAGCCAGTGCAGCACCGTTCCTAGCCTGAGGTCTTTAACGTGCATCACACAGTTGTGATACACGTCCGCACTCCGATATACGGTGCTCATCCAGATCGAAACGGGCAGGTTTCTCACAACACCGTTTGATTATGCCAACGATATCCATAGCCTCACATCTTTGCTGGGTAAAACGAGCAAACACGTGTTCAATAATATTAAACAATAAAAAATATTTGTGGGCTGCTTTTCAAGTCAAGATACGACCTCATAACTTTTTCCTCATTTGTGCATTCATTTAATTATCCGTAGCAGTAATTACATTAAAAAAAAAGAGGGGGCGGGGGAAGGCAACATTATAATGCTAACATGGCGTCCGTCGCTTCATTTGTCAAACTTTTCTCTACCCTGTACGCGTTACGTTAGAATTGATGATTGCGCACACGTTCATTACCTTTTAGAGTGTTTCTCGCGTTCACCGATCGAATCTCGGGCTTTGTGGGCAAGTCATGCCACGCCCCCCGTTGCCTTTTCCGGGCTCTGTATCGGAGAAGAGATACGGGACGGAGGTCTATAGCCGTTGCTCTTTCTCGCTCGGGACTTCCTCGGACGATAAGATACCGCGTGGATGTTTTTGAACTTCACCTCTGGGCACGTGTTTACACGGAGCCATTGTGCGCAATGTAGGACGGGATGTTATTGTTGTTTTGACTTCCTCTTTTCCGGGTGAAAAAAAAAAAAAAATCGTCCGAAAAACGCACGTTAAATTCTTTTGTGGGAAACTACGATATAGTTACTGCACAAAGATTGCAAATATGGCTTAGTTACAAGCATATTTCATGTACAATAATTCCCACGAACGGATTTTTTTTTAAAATTTTAATGGTGTGGGTGGTGCTATTTTCGAATTCCGTAAATCGTTTGCTTTTTCGCACGTGTGTTCGAGCCCTCACGTTTCGTTCTGCTGATGTCACAACATGAACCTGTGGCAGTACTTGCGGTCCCAGCCCCGCGAAGATCGCCCGGTTCAAGAACATGTCTAAAAGAAAAATGGCAAAAATATATATATTTTTTTTATTTAGTGGCAGCTTCGAAAATATCGGAACTCCGGAAGACGGGTATACCGGAAACCGTAAAGCCGCCGCTGCCACACTGCTCATAATATATAATACAAAAGACACGGTCTGCTGAGATAATGAGATCTGCGCCTCAAGCACGTTGGAAGCGTGTTTGAAACTATCAGCAGACAGTTCTTGCATGACCAAGGTGAGCGTCCTACGAGGAAGGCCTCAGACATCGTCCGCAGACTGTTTTCTGTATGATGGCGTCGTCCCATTCCGCGTTCCAAGGCTGGAGCGCTGTGTCGCAACGCGGCGAACGACGACGGCGTATTACGCGTAATTGGTCGCGTTCCTCCATCCCACACCCCTCGCGTGACTCGGCTCTTGTCTGGTGTAAACACGGCTATTACTTTCGTTTGTCCCATGCGGGGGTGTCCAAGGACGCCGTAGGGGAGAGGGCACTAGGTGCGCCAGCTGCGCGTGCCACGATCGGAGTTCACGGCACCGCCATCCAACTGCACTCCAACTGTATACACTCTAGAGAGAACCTAGATTCTAGAGGGGGTCCAACTCAAAGCGTGTGGGAACGTTTGCAATGTAAAGGTCCTGCGGAGATTGATCGCAAGTGCGCATGCGCTGTGTCGACGCGTGGCGTGGAGAAAGGCATGGCGGAAATGCGGAGGCGTTCGCAGACGATCAACGCGTTCGTCGTCACCTCCTCGCAGCTCGTATCACGAACGCGGCCCTAAACCACGTGACCCTGTTCGAGCAGTTGGAAACTTTCTGTAATACAGGCTCTCTATTATACTCCAACCCTTGACTCCAATGACCAAGGTGAAGTCGTTTGAACATGGCCGCGGATCGACGTGGACCTAGCCAACTATACGCTAGTCCCCTACCATTTGGACAATGATGCGCCTTTCGTTCTTCTCTGCCACAGTCAGAGGCTGAGTGTGTCGGAGGTGATTGTGGCGAAACTTCGAGGTTCGCCCGGATCATTTCGGTCCGGGACGGTAACGGCAAAGGCCCACTACCTCGGCCCACTATAGGCCTACAACCTACTCGTTGAGTGTCATGAAAGTTCCGATGCTGAGCCTGCTCATGCTCTCTGGTGACGTCCACTGCAACCCTGGGCCCTTCCGTATACAATGCTGCGATGCAAGAAGTATCCTAAACGAGGTACCCGAACTTAAATCTGATTTGGCCTGTAATCCACCCGACGCTTCTGTGCGTGTGCGAAACGTGGCTCGGCGACTCCGTTCCGGACCATGAAATTTTTGGTCACGAGTTCGCGGTGTTCAGGACAGATTAAAGCGGAGGCGGAGGCGGCGTCCTGATCGTCGCCAATCGCGAATTCTTCCCTCTGCGCCGTTTCAAATTAGGGGCTTTCCTACTCCGAGTTAATTTGGGCTGAACTCAACGTTCGAGGTGGAAAGCTGTTACTCGGTTTGCTCTAGGGCTCCCAATACAGGCCACGGTGTCTTCTCCGAGCTGAGTGCAGTCTTCGACCGGATCAACTCCCACGGAGAACGTTACATGACCATTCTATTACCTGGAAACTTCAACTTCCACATCAACTGGAATTCTGCTGACCTGGCGCCGACAAACGAGACGGAGGCCAAGTGTCTTGACTGGATGCAGTACGCGAATTTCACGCAGGTCAACCGTTTTCCTACAGATATCCGTAGTAATGTTTTCGGTCATACCCTTGGCCTAGTTCTCTGCCGGAACCCAGCTCAAATGTTATCCATATCAGACTCTCCCCCGCTATCAAATTGTGACCACATTGGGATCTCCATATCCTGGAACTTCAGCTGCACAAGAAAACAAGAAATCGCAAAGCAGGCCATCTTACTCAATAAAGATGAGCGGGGGATATTTGAGCGTTCTATTGCCCTGGCTCGTTGGTTTCTCTGCGTGGACTTCTTGACGGACTACAATCCATGAGACCTATTCTACGACATTTTCTTGACCGCATGCAGCGACTACACACACCATGACCTTTACTAGACACAAAAAGAGCAAACCATGGATAACTGGACATATCAGGCAACTATCGAGCAAGACAAGGCGATTCTTTAAAAGGGCCGCAAAGACACGTGACACAACTCACTGGGCTGCATACAAGGATCTCCTGAGACATCTGAAAAGGGAGATAAGGGTATCCTATCGGAATTACCTCTTCAACATGGCAAGCCAAGCAAGAACGTGCCCAGACGATTCTGGCAGTTCTACGGTTCCTTATGGACGAACACTGTTGTTACCCAATTTCAAATAGGAGGTCATACACTGACAATGCTTACGTCCTTGCAAACTCCTTTGACCAACTCTTCAGTGATGTGGTGCCTGCCTTTAACATCTCCAGCCCCCCTCCCCACGCTATAAGCCCCACTGCTGACCAGCGAAACTGCGCTGAGTCCTTTCCTGTGATCGTCCCTTCTCCTTTTAGCCCTTACGATTTTATGGCTGCCATCTCCAAGCTGAACGTTTTGTTTCCCCCGGTCCAGGTGGCTTTCCATGCCTTGCTGAAAGCCTGTGTTTCTGCACTTTCGTCCCCTCTGGCTGATCTGTACAACTTCTCCTTTTCCAAGGCACTGCATGAGCCCAGATGTTTGGAAGCTAGCCCATGTGGTCCGAGTCCACAAAGGATCAGGGAAACAATTGAACCTTCTGGAAAGTTACTGACCAATAAGCCTCACTTGCATTCTCTGCAAAATATTTGGAACCCTAATTTGTAGTAAAATCTCTGACCACCATGAAATGAACAACCTTGTCTGCAACTCCCAACATGGCTTTAAGAGGGGACAGAGTTGCGAGACTCTGCTTTCTCTCTTGCACCACAACCTGAGCAACGCCCTAGACAGCTCTAAGGAAGCTAATGTGCTCTCCATAGACTTCTCAAAGGCGTTCGACAGAGTGAACCGCGACCTCGTCCTGAGCAAGCTCCCAGGCTTTAGAATCACAGGAGAACCCTAAAATGGGCGCCCAATTTCTTGGACAATCGCCGTCAGCGGTTGTCCAAGGTCAGGTTGTCAGTCAAAGGTACCCTCCAATGTGCCTTTGGTCAATGGCACAATGTGAGGACAGGTGTGCCACAGGGCTCTGTGATAGGGCCACTTCTGTTCAACCTCTACATAACGACTTTGCTGTCAACATTGAATCTAACATGCTTCGGTGTGCAGACGATATACCGCACCATACACACCCCTCAGGACTGTCAAGTCTTGCAGTCTGACCTGCTCAGGATCCGCAGGTGGTCCGAACTCAAAGGACTGTCCCTAAACCGAGACAAAACAGTGTACCTCAATATGTCCAGAAAAAGTAAACCTATCAATGCCACGTACAGTGCCCACAGATCATGCGTACAAGAGGTCACCGAAGCCAAGATTCTTGGGGTTTGGTTCGACAAGACCCTGTCTTTCAGAAGGCACGTCGACTATATGTATCTCCAAAAGGGCAGGAAGACTGAGGGGCTTCATAACTAGGACAACAAGAGCGATGCCATGCCATGCCTTCTGCACACTGTACACGGCTCTCGCGCTGTCGGTCTGGAGTACTGCTTCTCTGCCGGAGTCCCCACCAGTCTGACGAACGAAAAAGACTGGAGTTGACACAAAGAAAGGCTACGAAGACGGCACTTTACCTGCAGAACAAGAAGGCAAGCAAGCTACCTTACGAAAGGCGACTCCTATCTCTTCGCTGGTCCAGACTGGATAAGCGGGGACTGGTCTTCAGGCGCGTCCTCCTGCGTAGGTACACACGGTGTCTGCCCCACCCCTGATGGCTACTTGAGGAGGTCAAGGCGTGATCCCTCGAAACTTGAACAGCGGTTTGCCCGCACCATCAGTTCCTCTGCCTCCCTCTTTTTTACAAGCGCCTGGTCTATGGAATCCCTTGCCAGATGCTGCTCTCCAGGCCCCAAGTGTTGACGAATTCAGAGATCTGGTACGGAATCACCAGTAACCTAACCTTTCGTTGCATTTGTAAATATCTCACCCGGGTCACCCCCGTATATATATTTTTTTTTTCCTTGTCTCGTCTCATTTCACCTGTTAACTTATAGCCGAGGGGGCAAACAGCATAATTTTCACGGGCTTCAGTTTTTTTATTTGCCTCAGGCTCTGGTCCTTACGGAAGTTTGAGCCAATAAAAACCTTCGAACCTTCGAAGTGCGTTGCTTTACTCGCTGCTCTATAGAGAGTTGGATGGACGGATGTGACTGAACCCTGTAAATAGCGCGGCGGCTCGCGCCACCTAGCTCTACAGCGAAGGGGACACAGCCATGCGGAGGAGACTCGCAGGAGAGAGACGTTCCGTAGAGATATCGCGAGCTGATTGGCCGATCGCTTATCGTCGGTCGATGAACTGACATCAAATTTTATCCTGCGGCAGGTCTGTGTTAGCGACGGGAAATAGGAACTCCGGTCTTTCACCGACTTCGCTACGCATTCGTCACTTCAAGTCCGACCTTAGCCGTCGCCACAGTCCGACAGAGCCAATCAGGAAGCGCGAAAAGCGTGACGTCACAGCACTCGTTTGTCTTTGTGGGTAACGCTGTCACCGGCTAAACCAGTCACGGGCAGGAGAAAGCGGTGGATCGCGGCTTATTCGCTGACTGTTTTAGTCGCTCATAGCAAACGCACGAAGGGAGTGAACGCCGTGGCGATTCATTTATGACGCTGCATGCTTGGTTGTCTCCGTCGGAGGGTACCGTCGACTGCGATCGTACTTAAAGTGAAGCTGAGTATATATTGTCATCTTGACACCACGAAAGCGCGTGAGAAAGTTGGCGGTGGCGGGCGCAGCTCAATTCTGTCCCTTTGTCCGCGTCCACACGTTGAGGCGGCAAAGTGCGGGGTCCCTCGACGAATCGGGTCACGTGGCGACCGCCTCGCCGCCGAAAAAGAGCGGGCCCGCTAAAGTGTGGCGTGCCGCTCTGGTCAGTCGTCCATTTGAGCCCGCCGTGGAACAGAAGGGCGACGACGGAGACTGGGCGACGGATTTAGCCGGGCGACCCAACGACGAAGCGGCCTCTCCTCGGGGACCTCGCGGCCCGCGGGTGAGCTTTTTGTTTAGGGCCCCATTGTTGTTCCTGCCG
Organism: Ixodes persulcatus; assembly: GCA_013358835.2. Classification (NCBI taxonomy): domain Eukaryota; kingdom Metazoa; phylum Arthropoda; class Arachnida; order Ixodida; family Ixodidae; genus Ixodes; species Ixodes persulcatus. The sequence continues at coordinate 61,979 of JABSTQ010010332.1, forward strand.
AGGACGGCGTCCCCTCCATTGTCTGCCGGTCGCGGTTTCGCTCTGGTATACGGCCCTCATTTGCGAGTGCTGATTGGGTGACGGTGCGCCTTTTCCGCACGGTCAGGGGGAGAGAGATATATGCTTCCGTGACGGCTCGTCTGGAGACCCCCGTTCGGTCAGTCATTCGTTCGTGTATTTGCGACCCGGGTATAACTGGAAACGATACTTGAAGTGGCTCGGAGCCCCGTCAGAAATATAACTTACATCAGAAAGCACTGGACAGCGGCTCGTCAAGTCGTTCTTCGATCAATGCGAGTGCAAAGAGCGCGTGTGCAGAGTCGTGGCAAATGTCATCTCTCACCACTGCAAAGCTTAGCGTTCCCGTTGTGGTCGTGGCTACGTAAGTAAAGATCGTCACCATATTGTTCTTCCATTGGTAACTTCACATTGGATAACAACACTCCACTTTTCGGCATAATTCAAGTGCAAGATCACGGCACGGTGCTGTAGATTCGCTGTTCGAAACATACGGTACTTAGTTGAGCGCGTCTCATATAAGAATGAAGTATTTTGTCGTCCACTTCCCGAACTCGTTTAATTAAAGCTCTTGCCTCCAAATGTTTTCTTATTAACTCCCCACCAGGCTCCCACAATGCAAACTCTAGCTCATCTTCAGGTTAAATGCCTAATGTCTCGAGAAAGATACATTGTACCTTCGAAAGGATTCTAAAAAAAAAAAAAAAAAAAAAAAAAACTTGACCATCTTTAAATGTCGTAGTCCTTCCTGTGGCATTTGACAGATATGCGAGGGAAAGTGAGAAGTTGGCACGGTACACGCACTCGCATTCTTCGTGAAGTGAGCGTTTTGTAACCGACTTAGATTGAAAAGAGTAAACTTTCGTTAGACTTATTTCTAAATCGGGATGGACTGCTTTGAATTTTTTGTACGCTTCCCTAATTGAACTTGTCATATGAACCTCTTGGTGACGTCGACTTCCTTTCCGTCAACGTAAAGCGCCACGGCATCTTTCTTATTCGGGCTTTGCCTCGAGCAGTCCGTAGCGTCTCACTTGTAATAGCTAGGCTATATAGCAAGAGCCACATCCTTTTTTTTTTTTTTTTTTCAATTGGATGTCCTTCGCATGGGTCATCTGTCGCCCAGATCTCCATTTTTCTTCCGAGTTTTCTTGACTTGACCAGCGTGCTTTGTGGCTTCGGGCATCGCTTTCAAAATATCTTTCTTTTTTGAGATCGGAAGGCAACAAAGTTAACAGGCGGTGGCGTTTTAATTGCGACGTGGTTTTGAGATAGGCCATCACGCAAACTGCTGACTCACTCTGCGCATGAGGAACATGACCCTTAATTGTACGGATCTACAGGTGCTCCGTACGCATTACTCAGTTCACGACCAATTTGCTTCTAGAACTCCTTGGTTACTTCGGATCGTTTCCGTTTAACATAGCCGGCACGTCTGCGCGGACTTACGAGGGAGTTTCAGCGGTGTCGCACTTGGACAGCGTCGATTGCTTCCGCCATCCCTTGAACCAGGTTTTCCTCGTCAACGAAGGGTGTGTCCGCTGGCGCAGGGAATGGTGACGATGAGCTCGATGACGATGCTTTCTTCCCTCACTGATGTTCTTCGGTCTGACTGCAGCACATTGTGTTGCAGTTCTTGCGCACGACATCAGTGGGGTTTACGTGCTCGGCGTCCTCGACCGGTAGAACTCGCTCGAGGAAACTGAGTGCAATCTCTGAAACTTTACGAAAATGGCGACCGTAATTAACGATTGACTTGTGCCTTCTTGATTAATCGGCGCACTCTTGCCGGTCTATGCTGAACTTGCCAACGTAGCACAAACGAACTTTCCTGGCTTTCCGGAAACGGAGATAGAGTAAACACCAGCGCTTCGATATTGCTTGAGCTAGACGGTAACCGAATAGGTCCCCACTATCCCCTTGTATTTAGAACATGCCACGGGAAGAAGAGGAAGGAGAAAGAAGCAACGCCGACGTCAGAGCTGACCTCCAAGTGCCCGGTTTTTTCATAATTCCTGTTTCCGTTTCCCAAAGAGCCCTTGAAGCCCGCTGGATACACTGACGGCAGACTGGTGCAGGTTTGATGGCGCAATCCACTAGGTGGCCGCCTAACTTACACCAGCTGTAACTCGAAGTAGGCAATGAAGGACTGAGGTGAAGTGGTGTCTACTTCGAGGGAAATGCGCCACGAATTATGCAGGACGTTTAGTTGTAGCGCGAGAAAATTTACAAATACCGCATTTTTTACTCCGCATAATGCACAATTCCCCTTATTTATACGCTACCTGTTGAAGCGAGTATTAATATTAGGTAATTAATCATGTCCATGGCACAGTATTGACCATAACAGCACCCGTGCGAGTGCGCATTAACCACGCACATTTTACGAAATTAAAGCATTAATTGCGGACATACAAACAGTATACTACACTTTCGATTTACATTTTATAATAAACCACTATCATACCTTAGTACTACTAAAAATGAACGAAAATAAATATTGGGTTTTTAAGAAAAATTGATTCCGAATTCGGAAGGTTTTTGAAACATTGGTTAATTAAAATTCATGTAGCAAATGTTTTCTTTTACATAAAATATTAAATTTATAATGAATGAAAAGAACCAAGTGTAAGCTTTTTATGATGTTAAGTTCATTACAATATCTTTAATAGTTAACGCGTAACCAATTGCCGAACTTTGCCAGAAGTGAGTAAAAAGACACAATTCGACATAAAAAAAAAAATAAATACTGTAAACGACAAAATTTTCGCGAGGACCTAATTTTCGCGAATCGCCTACAAACGCGAAAAATACGTCCCGCGAACAATTCGAGCTATATGTGAACGCTGCGGAAGCTACACTGGATTCGCGAAAATTTAAACCCGCGAGTAATTTCAAATTTTCAGCTTTGGCCCGATTCGCGAAAATTTGAGCCCGCGAAAATTAAGTAGTTTACAGTATTCCAAAGTATATAAAAAAGTTTTATTTCAATAGCAAAATGAAAACTATATTGAAATTTGTACCAAAGAGTCGTAGTGCAATAGTCTGATAAGAGACAAAATAGGGAGTGATCAAACACGCCATCCCCGATAGGCTGAAGAATTGTCAGTTATCTCCTCGGTCGCTTCAGTGGCATAACTTGAAAACAAAAAATCCGCCAAGCTTCCTGTTTACGCTGTCACTCATTTGAAGAATGCTGCCAAAACATATATTTTCTTTTTATAAAAATTGAAAATTTGACTTTAAAGCCGTTCCTGGGTTGAAACGAAAACACCCATATATATATATATATATATTAGGGCTGGGCGTCGATTAAAATTTTTAACCCGATTAATTGCCACCCTTTAATCGATTAATTAATCCGTTAATCGGTCTCGTTCATTTCTATGTATAAAAATATTGATTAAAAATAAAAATTGCATCTATTTTTTTTGCCGAATATGTGTTAAACGACGCAATAATTTTAATTATGAACCAGCTTCAATATACAGTTGAGAACAGTTAAAAAACACTGACACTCACACATTATTACTTCAGCTCCATGAGGCAAAAATGTTCGTTGATATTCTCCGAGAAGGGCGACCTTTGATTGCTCACAGTAGTCTGTGAGCAATCAAGTAAGTCATTTTCACAAAGACTTCGAGCGCATGAGAAGCGTAGTAGTGCACTAAAGTTACCACTCGTGAAGCAGGTACAAAGCTGACGGTTGCGGTAAGGCGCCCTTGCGATTTTTCCGTATCTTATGAGAGGCCTTGTACCTGCTCCACGAGTGGTAACTTTAGCGCACTACTACGCCTTTCACGCGCTCAAAGTCTTTTTGAAAATTACTGATTTAGGAGTTTTCGATGACGCTCAGCAAGTTTCTAATTGGAACCATATGTCTATTTCACTAATTAAAAAGGTGATTACTCATTTTTGGGTAATTAGCGAACTAATTAGTAAGTATCGCGCATTTTCTGACGTCCGCCACCACGGAATATTGCGGTCCCGAGAAAATTATCCTTTTACCTCGATTACACTTATTTTAGGAAGTTTTGTCACTCTTACGTTAAACACCCTGTGTATATATATATTGTGTTTGTCAATACCTGGCTTTTCCAAGAAAAACAAATTCGAGCAGTAAAAAAAGTAAACGCAAGCCGTGTATACCCTTTTTAATTAGCGTGAAAAAGCGCCGTTGCCATGTTCGCGCTAAAAACTGGTTCACAGATATAAACATATATATGGACTGCTTACGACCGTGTGCCTTGAAATCTCTTACGACGAGCGCAAACCCTATATATGGCTCTGGACGAGCGAACACACTGGCGCCATCTATCGAGTGAACACTTGGTATTTTGTATATTTACTCATGTTTTTTTTTTTTTTTTTTGTCGCGCATCGTTTTTTTGTTTTTGGCTAAAAAAAACTATTACTGACAATGTTATTTATAAAGGACCATGTTTAAACCTTCGCTCTAATGAAACGCGGTAACAGGGTCATCTCATAGATGTCGCCAGCGTGCCAGTGCATTGAGTACGTTCTTTCGTCATAAAGGATCACAATGATTCGATTGTAAGCGAACGAAAGTGTCTAAATAGGCCTTAAAGGTGCACTAAAGACGTTTCTGAAGTCGTCTGTTCTTGGGGATAACTAATATTACGGGCTCCAAGCATCGTAGAAATCCAAAAATTATGCTCGTACGACGTCTATTTCCCTACTAAAAATGTGATAGAAGTTCGTGCCACGCTCCTTTCTGAGCGGAAAAATCTGGAGCACAAAATTCAGCGGAGGCGCCGGCGGCGTGACGACGGGCACGCGTCAGCCAATCGCAAGCCGCCTCTTCTCTCGGAAAGGCGGCTTGCTGAAATAAGATAAAAATATCTTTTTGTGTGTGTGTGTGTGTGTGCGTGAAGGTATTGAATTTACAATTTTGGTCCACCGTGTTTTTCAAAGCGAAAGTTTCTACTGGCAACAATGAAAAACTGACGTCAAGGGAAACAAATGCTCGACATAGTCCATTTTTTAGACTGCCCGCTCGACCTGCAAGCCTGCCTTCCCCTGACCTCACGGCCCTGAAAAGCGCGGGAATATTTGAATTAGGGTTTTGTCATCATTTTCACTTTCCGATTTCACAATAACTATTCTGAATTTCGTTCGTTCGTTAGTTAGTGTAGCTCAAAAGATCGCCGGAGTGCACCTTTAACTGTGTGGCGGCTTAGTGTAGCTCTTGAAGGGGTTCAACTGGCGTCGATCCAAGTAAATTGGAGGATGGGGGGGGGGGGGGGGGAGGGAGGGAGGGAGGGAGGGACTCACCCTCCACTTCTGCTTGGCGTGTGTTCGGTTGCCGATTCTTTGACTGCCCTCTATCTAAGGCCTTGGAAATTCTCATGCGGCAGGGGTACGCATTACGCTATGATTACTTTAATGTTTTGCTCTCCTCCAAAAAAAGAAAAATAAACGCGATTTCCATCTGAATATCTACCGCCTTTGGTCACGTAATTCCCATTGCAGCCGCGTTCGTGCGGCAGCGACGCAACGCTTTCGCCGCCACAACTATAGCCGTGGCTGCAGTGGCTGCTTTCACCCGCGCTGCGTATCCCGCATTGATCGGGAATTCGTCCGCGAGCGAAGGTTATCATTAACGCCATTAAAAGCGAGCTATCGGGCTGGCAGGTGTTCAAAATCTACCCGTGGGGCTCCTTTTTCACGTCACTCGCTGCGATGGAGGGCTCAGCATTAGGAGGCTAATATAAAGGGGGGGGGGGGGGAGGAGGAAAGAAAGAAAGCAATTGTTGCCGAAATCGCTGCGCAGGTTGTCGTCGAAATGCGAGAGCATTTTGCACCGGCTTGTACTGCGCAAGCGTTTTTTTTTTATTATTAAACTGCTTAAGAACTGCTGTGGAAATTCTAGGAACACTTTTCGTCGACGTCCACGAACTCTTCTAACAAATTCACGTAATTTCTGGTCTGTCCTCTTTCCGCGGACGGGCCTGCCGCGACCAACTACCCAACTTTGTTGTAGCATTACTGAAAATTCATACGTTTCTCTCTTACCATAAGGGCATAAACATAATAAGGATATGAACATACTAAGATCTTTGGTAAGTGTATTTGCCGTTCAGAAGCTTAGGTATCATAGCGCATTCATTGGGCGCATTACCCCGTGTATGCATAATCGAAGTAGGCATATAACGGGTGCGTGCCGTCTGCTTCGTCGGTTACAAACCGAGCCACGGTCGCGAAAGTGGGTTAGCTCAAAAATGCAAAACGTTCGTCACTTTTCGAGTTTCCGATAGGATGCGTGCCGTGTGACGCGCTGTCGGGCTTCGGCGCTCTGGAATTCGCGGTCCTTCCGCTCAACGCGGGGACGTCGCGTGCTGTTTCGCTTCGCGGAAACGGAACGCCGCCCACGTGCCGCCGGCGAACCTAAAGCAGCGTGACTGCGTGAGAGCATCTCGTCCCGCTCTTTTCTCGTCGGCAGACCAGGTAGGACGGCTGGTTTTGAGGTGTTTATACACTTTTCAGCGCTTATCCTCTGTAGTCCGGCTGGCTCACAGCACTTTCGCTCGCGTCGAGTTCTTGAGCTCTCGCTACGAGAGAACGCAATGGCGGGTTGGTGTCATCCGCGAGGCGGCCCTGGAACTGCATTTCGCTAAAGCGAAGATTTTGTGGTATTTGCGTGTTTAAATGGGCGTACTATCTATGAGAAGTGGTCATTTATAAAATTGCCAAACGTTTTTCGAACCAAGAAAGAAAGAATGTTAGGAAATGAACGGAAATCACTAGTGTTCCATGGCTACCCGACGGGTAGTGCCAGTGTGCTCTCTCGTCGTTAGAGATCGCCAACAGTCTCCGATTTGCCCGAACATTTGCTAAACACACCAACAGACATTGCCGAAATAATAACCCAAATATTGGGTCAAAATAATTTTTTTTTCGCGAAGTTAGTGGATGTGCAATGTTGGTCCTCACCGCATTTATTCAAAGTGAAAGTCTCTGTACTCGCATCAATGAAATAGTGACGTGAGGGGAAGGCAGGGTTCACTCTTTGAACCGTATAGACTTTGTTCACAACTGGTTGCAAGCAATTTCATGGTGTCAAATACGTATGCTTTGCAAGCTACGTGTGTGTTCGACCGGGAGTCGTGTTCAACAAGTGATGAGACGAGTCCCAGCCCAACGCTGACGCTGCACTCGTTACTAATCTGTGCCCTGCTCAGGCCTTCTATGAAGTTCATCACTACAGTAACCGGACAAAAACTCTCCGGGCAGAAGCGCACCCGTTCTTTCACAGACTCAAACAAAATATCACCTTTTTTTGGCTACTTGGGCGAAACACGGGCTATGCTAAAGTGCGGACGCGATGGACATTGCTCCATTTACATGCAACGGTGTCGACAGATAGGCCTAACAGGCACAGAAGCAACGATCTGGGCGACATTTTTAAATCAACTGATGTTTTTATATGCTAGTGTCTGGTATAAACGAATCCAAACTTAGTTTTGACCAGAAAAAATATTTGGGGACAGGAAAAATCGTAAGGCATGAAGAGGTGGACAGTTGCATTAACGCGCACTGATGGAGGGGGCACGTTTGAGAGTGAATAACTAAAACGATAACGTTAGGATAATTTTAATACTTTTTAGACGCAAACAATGGGTACATCTTGCTTGTAATATAAAGTAATAATATTTATTTAAATCTTATTTATTTTTCTAAATGCCGTTTGCCTTATGTCGTTTCTAAAAACGACATAAGGCAAAATTTGGAGGCCTGTATCTCATGAAATAATTTAATCATTATCATATAATTTGCAGATAGTATTCTACTTATATATGGCTAATATTTAAAAAATAAATAAGGTATCTGAGTGATACGATAGTTAGGATATTTTTAGGCAAACATGGGGAAAAAATCAAACAACGAAAAGTTCCGATGTGAATAAAAAAAAAAAACAAAAAAAAAACGCCACCTTCGATTTTTTTAAAATCACGTGCTCGGGGTCACCGCGCGCCTGGGGGTCACGTGACCTCGAGGGGTGGGGGCGGAGAAAATTTGCCGCTAAATCTAGCGGGGAAAATTTTCCGCTAGATTTAGCGTGGAAAATTTTCCGCTAGATTTAGCGGGGAAAATTTTCCGCTAGATTTAGCGGGGAAAATTTTCCGCTAGATTTAGCGGGGAAATTTACCCATCATGCACCGCGCGGTTACGGCGACGGCGACGCCGACGGCGACGCCGCTCAAGCCGGAAACGGGCGCCTAAGAGCTGCGCTCTAAAACATATTCAAGCATTCCCTTACTGCGTGGTAGTGTTCTGTGGCTAGCAACAATCATTTCCTCGCGGAGATCACGATTATGGCGCAATAGTTGACGGAAGTAGCAGGCGACACTCGCCGCTAGTTCTGGCAAAACGGCCGATACAATCTGTTTTCGCATTTCCCCGCTCTCTGTCAAGGATGAGGAGGGTTCGCTTCAACCAGCAAAATATGGCCGCCGATGCCTGTTTACTTAGCAGTCGTGCCTGTCGCCATCCCACTCGCTGGCTTCGCGGGCGATAATATCAGGCACAAAGAGGCACACCGACAGAGAGCAGAACCCCCAAATACTCGAGCCCCGCCTAAATACTATAGAGCGTAAACACTGTCGCCATGTTAACCTAGGAAAGGTTAACATGGCGACAGTGTTTACGTCTTAGGTAAGGAAAAGCATGGCACGTCGTATGAGCCGGATCCTTACACGAGGTGCAAGGTGAGCCCTGAGAACCTCTCTGCTGCCCTATAGGTGTACTTCACGAAAGACGAGCTACAATGTTCGCGCCAAGGTCCCAACTAGAAGGACGTGATCTCTGTCATGCCCGACGGGGAGAAAAAGTTCGTGCCAAAGCGCTTCCTGACACGCTCAATCTGAGAGGCCTTTCGTGTATACAAAGACAAGCATCCTGATTCCGGGGTTGGGCTAACGAAACTTTATTCCTTGCGCCCTAGATGGGTCAAATGTATTCCACACCAGGAAGTGTGCGTTTGTGTGCGCTGCGCCGATTATTACCTTTGTATTCCCACTAACAAGTCTATGTCTTTAAGGAGACTGTGATCACTGTCCAAAAGGCCAGTCTTTTACACTCGAGGAACTACAACATAAAAGTCCGGCGACCTTGTAAACAAAAACAAAAAAAACATTGCATTTTGAGATTTTTTTAAAAGTCGTTCAAGTAACGGTTGAAAGTGGGATATTTCACAACCATACCCGACAAACGCAAGAGAAAGCGATATACGATGAAAAGCAGCTGCATGCAGCGCTGGAGCATTGTCTTTCATTTTGACTTTGGTGAAAACGGGACCATCGTACTTCCTGACAAAGTTAAAGCATACCACTGAAGAAAAAAAATGTTACGATATTTACATGTGTAGTGACGACAAGAAAATCTACAAAAAGCGTTGCTACCATCAGTGAGGACCTGTGTGACGACGTCGCTCTCACGTGCCTCTAGAAAAAGTGAAAGAGTGGGTTGAAGACAATGTTGCGGTATACTCGCACGTGACGTTCGTCAGTGACGGGGCCGCCAGTCATTTTAAGTATCGCTACCAGCTTCACCAGTTTGCACAGAATGTCTGCCCACAAGCCCAGTGATTATTTTCTGCATCTGGACATGGGAAAATGCATGCGACGAAGTTGGCGGACTCGTGAAGCACCAGGCCACGCTGAGCAACCTGAGAGAATATTCAATAAAGCCATTCAGGCGGCCAGGACAATGGTGAGCGTTCTATTTGAGAAACTGGGTGCATCTTGCGTATCTGGACGAAAATAAGCTTGTTCGGTATCGTCAAAAAAAAAAAAAAAAAGAAGAGTGGCTGACGGTGCACGCCTTTCCTGGCATTCAGTCTTGGCACGCGTGGCGGCTGTGCAAGTCATCAACAGAAGGAACCTGTGACATATATGCAGCACGGACAGTCGGATCTGGTTAGAAGAAACTTTATTAAATGAGTACATTGAGGAAAGCCTTAGTGTAAAGTGCCGACTTTGATGCCCCAAGGACTGCTCATTTTGAATGCAGGGTTATCTTATTTATCACAGTTTTCTTCGCGGGGTATTTAACCTACTATTTTACTTGGTGGTGGCTTATAATCTTTTTCTGATCACTATATGAGAATCACGAAACGTTATCCTCGTGCAGGATAAAATATCTCGGCTTGCCACGATCCAATTCGTACACCGAGAGTATCGAAGCTCTTACAGTCCGGCGCGGTGGCACCGCCCACCTAAAATGGTTTGTCCCCGGAAATACATAACTAACCTAAACAATTTTAGTATTCTATATTTATTTTTGTGTGTGGAAGTAAGGAGGTTTCTTTTATTTTAAATATAAATCATACCGGAAAGTAAAACTTCACACTGTATCATCTTTTCTCGAATCACTAGTCTCTAATATGATACCTCTTTGTACGCTGTATGTAAAATGCTGTATATAGTTTCTCTTCACTTTTAGTGTGTGACCGATTGGTCTAGTTGCCAGTGACCTCATCTGTATAAAAAATATATGAAGGATGTGTGTTAGTTTCCTGAAACTGGAACTCAGAGTCACTTCTTGTATAGGGCACTGCTAAGTGTAGGCTTTGAAAAAGGACCCTACTTTGGGGAGTTGTTTCTTCGTTCTCAATAAAATAATGCAACATGTTTTTAATAGAAATGAATGCCGAAATAGAGTATAACAAAGTACCCAAATTTGAAAAAAAAAAAAAAAAATCGAAGGTGGTGTTTTGTTTTATTCGCATCAGAACTTTTCGTTGTTTGATTTTTTTTCCCATGTTTGCCTAAATATATCCTAACTATCGTATCACTCAGATACCTTATTTATTTTTTAAATATTAGCCATATATAAGTAGAAAACTATCTGCAAATTATATGATAATGATTAAATTATTTCATGGGGGGAGATACAGGCCTCCAAATGTCGCCATTTGTCGTTGAAGCAGGCATGTTTGGCAATTTTTAAAAAAACTAAATATAATTTAAATAAATATTATTACTTTATATTACAAGCAAACTGTACCCATAGTTTGCGTCTAAAAAGAATTAAAATTCCTAACGTTAACATTTTAGTTATTCACTCTCAAACGTGCCCCCTCCATCAGTGCGCGTTAATGCAACTGTCCACCTCTTCGTGCCTTATGATTTTTCCCGTCCCCAAATATTTTTTTCTGGTCAAAACTAAGTTTGGATTCGTTTATACTAGGCACTAGACAATAGCATATAAAAACATCAGTTGATTTTAAAATGTCGACCAGCCACCCTTTGTTCGATCTTATCTGAAATCACCCTACTGTGTCACCGAAACTGAGTGTAGCTGATAAGGCCAAGCTTGGTTGACTCAAGGTAGGCCGGAACAGTCTGAAAAATATTTGCGACGGGTTCCAGATACACCGAAATCTACCAGGACTGCTGGACGCAGTAGGGGGACAGCATTCGCTTTAAACCAATCGATAAATAAACTTGTTTCCGCTCTAATCAACAAAGTATGTGCCTGTTAGTTAGGTTTAAGTTATCGTTGCATTCTAGTGTCGCACGCATGCACCTAAGTTGTCCGCGCTCGTGTTTAGGGTAGGCCAACATGACACTTTCTCCTAGTGAGCTTTTGTCCGGGTCTGTGAAAAAATGGGTGAGCTTTTGTCCGGTGAGCTTTTGTCAAGAGTCAATTACTACTGCCTTGTTATGAGGAGCTGTTGTACGGGGGGTGGAGACGGATGGCGCGTTTGCAGCGCGTAGGCTTTAATTTTTCTCTCTGCACATAATGCGATTTTGCGTAGGAGTGTGCGCATGTTGTCCCCGTGTTTCTGAATTCGATATCGCGATTTTGAACGCTTGTTGACAACTTCCAGTCAAGCTCCATTGTGTGACTGAATGATGCCAGGAGTTGGGATAACCAAATGAATTAACTGAATTATCCCCTTTTCTTTCTGGATACAAATGGCTTTTTGTAAAGGATAGAAAGAGCAGCACTCTAGCGCTCTTACCTCGTCCAACACAAACTCCGGGCCATTATGTAAGGCGTGTGTTTACCAGCCAAGACACCGATGGTCAGAATTCTCCTGAGAGCGTAAAATACTTTCCACAAACATGTTTTTTTTTTTTTTGTTTCACATGGACGAGCATTTGCGCACGAATTTACACTTGTTTTTTTGACCATGTTCTTAGTGATGTGACTGCTACGTCATTTGCGCCACACTGCTTACCCTGAAACATCTTACCAAGGTGATAGGAATTTGCGCCAAAAGTTCACCCTTATTTGCGCAACTATATTTCAATACTCGCACCCGCTACACTGTCGGATTCTTACGGTTAAACTTGTGTGTTCAGAACTTCCGAAATGAGCTTTGTTGAGTGCGCTTCTCCTATCGCACTGGTGCATTGCGGCAAAGTGGCACCCGCGGTGTAGACATCGCGATCCTGCGTATTTCGCTTCGCCGCAGTGCAGCCCCTTGCTGCAGGGAAGAAGACTCCTCCAAAGCGAAGTTACGGACCGGCAATTGGGTATCGAAAAAAAAAGAAAAGAGCTCACTAATGCGATAATCCTGGCTTGTGGTACACTTTTCATAATTCAATTGATGCTTGTATATATTGCTGACTGGGATATGCTGACAAGTTACCTGCTTCATTACTCCCGATTTTTTTTAATTCAATGTTTTAGGAACAATATTTTTGTGTATCAAAACTTTCAAATAACCCTGATTTCATGTAGTCGGTTGATTTATTGGTTTAACTTCTTACGTCATATTTCTCCTTTAGTTACCACCATTGTATAGGCTTCAAGCTGTTCGAGTGCACAGTTCAAGTTGAACATTACTAAATGAGCTTTAGCAGTGTATGAATACATGGAATCTTTGGAATAACGCTAACATGTTCAGCTGGTCGTTTTTTTAGTTTTTTTTTGGAAAGCATATTTTAATAAGACTTAAAATTAGTGAAGGTGGAGAGGAGGCAAGTCCCTCCTCACCTCCTCTCTGGCGTTCACTCTCCTTAACTGGAAAGAGGGGAAGGCTTTAGGGGAAGAGCTTATCCTGCACTCTTATGAAAGGCCCGTTGACACACTTGCTTTTGCTTACGACCAACTCTTGCAATCTCTTATGATAGGCAGCACACACTTGCATGCTGGCACCATCTATGAGGTAATCCTGGAACTGCATGTCACTAGAGCGAAGGTTTTCGCGGTATTTGCGTTATTAGATGTATGTACTGTCTATGAGAAATGGTCGTTTATAACAATGCCAAAATATTTGCGAGCCAAAAAACAACAAAACAACAGTGCGCAAAAAAATAGAAAGAAAATGTATTACCTTTAAACCTGTCGCCGGCTATGTAGAAGTATGCCACGGCAATACACTTCGCCATCACTCCTAAATGAACTCGAAAGTAGAAATATAGATATTACTAGGGAGTAGGAGTATGTGCACGTGCTACGTGACTTCTAGTGTTTTGTTTGGTAAAGTGATTTTTTTATTGTTTGCGGTTTCTTTCTATCGTGTCGAATTGTAGACTAACATATTGCCTCGACTCAGCTTTTACTATGTTGAATCCTGTAGTAAGGTATAGAATTTGAGCTTTTCATTCATTTAGTTTTTCTGTTGCTTTCTGCAATAAAGAAGCAGGGCCTCGTCAAGGCGCTAATTTTTGCCTTTTTTGCCTCGTCTCCCCTGAACCGGAGAACACTGAGTATTAACATTATTAACTGACCCGAAGCACACGCCTCATTGTCGTTCCAGACTCGCCGTACAACCACGACCGGTCCAAGCTAGCGGTAGCCAACGAGTGCGACTCTGGGGTGACCGACGACCAGCGGAGCAGCTGTGGGGAGGAGGAGGGGGGCGGGGACGACCCATATGGCCTCGGCTCCTCCCGGTCGCACCACAAGACCCCCGGGAGCTCGGAGGACGCGGACAGTGCCCAGGGTTCTCTCCTGCTCGAGAGCTCGGACTCCCCCAGCGCACTCGACTGCGTGCCGCTCGCCGAGGAGCCCCAGCAGGACGGAGCGGCGTGCCCTGGCCGCGACCTTAGCGCGGCCGGAGGTGGAGGACGCAACACCTACGTCAGCGGTCCAGCGTGTCTGTGCAGTGCAACGGGCCGGACTCCCTGCAGAAGGTGGGATTTCGGTGTCTCGCATGAAGTCAGTCTGCCATTTTGTTGGAGTGAGTGAGTGGAGTGAGTGAGAAAACGTTTTACCAAAAAAAAAAAAGGAAAAAAAGAAAAGGGGGTGTGATGAAAGCTGTAAGCTTTCGTGCACTACCGGTTTGTGGGTGTCATGCGAATGTTTCTAATACTCGCATGCAGCATGCACACCCCTGCTTTCCCTGTTCTGACACCACTGTGGATTTTGAGTTCGAAGCAAATGGGAAGCTAATTGTGGTTTTGGCTGAATATTTTCCAATCGATCATTGAATAGTTTTTCCAAGACTTTCACTACTGTTGCACCCTGCTGAAACGAAAATGCAGCTGTACTCATGAAGGTTTTCCCCAAGCATCCGCTTGTCCAAATTACTTTTAATCGAACTGTGTTTATGACTGTGACCTCAAAAAGTTTGAAGACTAAGCGACAAATATGACAAAAATTTAGACCTATGTAGATGCCCAGCTATACCTAAACGAGGAGATTTATATATCTTGCTATTGCAAATATCCTTTCTCCAATCTCAAATTTGAAAAGAAAAAGATAATCACGAATGATGAACGCAGGATGTCAAGACATCTCTGCCTAACATGCTCTAGTAGTTCCATTATGAACATTTTACTGCAATGTAGATATCAACACTCACAAAGTTTCCATTTCTTTCTAAATGCACAAGGCACGCGTGTGCACCATTCCCGCTTTGAAATTTTGCTTTTCTCCTGAGCACGCGACTGCTCGCGGTAGGTTTGTCCCGTTGAGTGTGCTTCTTACTGAGCACCGGTGCACTGTGGAAGAGCAATGCCCATGGAACTTGCTTTTGCTGGTGTTGCTTCTCTGCAGTGTGCCAGAGCTCGGTAAGAAGTGTGCTCAACTCTATCGCAATCATTTTGAAAAGGAAGAATATCGCAGTTCACCTCCAAGCAAATAGCGTATTATTCGAAAATTGAAATATTCGCACAATCCTACATCTTTTCTGAGAAGTTTGCCTAGTTTGACACAACATTCGGTTATTGAGATGCACATGGAGAGGTAAGGCAAGGGAAAAGCAGAAAGGCTAACCATCCTCTAGGCAAGAGATGGAAAGACAAGGGAAGGGAAAGCTAAGGAGGCTTCCCATTGTCATGGCATGTTAATCCCAAAGACTCATTTTGGGTTTTATGTTGAAAGAAAAATAAAGATAAAATGACTCATTTTGGGCCTTATGTTGAAAGAGAAATAAAGATAAAAATGAGGGGAAAACGCAGCACTAAGAAACAGTTTTGTTGAATAAACTTCTTAAGACTGTAAAACTTCGGCATCTTGGTTGAGCATGTCTAGAATGGCGAGTGGAGTGCACCACAAAGACAACACTTCCTTAATTGTTGTTTCTATTGTGTGCTGTGCCCACTGTTTTGGTGATAACTGAAAGTTGTGTAGGAGGAAGCAATAAGCATAGGGAAAGACGTTCAACATTCTAAGCGAGCCCTCATGCAAATCTACCAAGTCAGCCTTGGCACCAGCGTAACATAGCATGAAATTTAAAGTCTTCGAATATTCAAGCCATTTAATCTATTTCTTTTTGTAGACGGGACCTCAGTTCATCGAAGCTCATTCAGTTGAATAAGAGAATTTATAATTTCTATATATTCCATCTCACCAGGTTCTTCAGGCCCAGAGCTCGATGAGCCTGCCCGAAGAGCGCAGGGTCAACCCACCCCCAGCCAAAACCTCAAGCTCCAAGCTAGCGCACCTGATCCAGAGCTTCGAGAGCGTCTCCGTGGCCCCCGAAGTCCCCATCCGACGGAGGTACAACGCCAACCCCCGGAGTTCTGACCCCACCCCCACCGAGAACGGTCGGCCCACCTCCCCCAAGCAGAGCCGCATCACCCCTTCGCTCCCCCCTCTTGCTTCCCTCTCCAAGACTACGACCGTACGAACGACCTCGTCACCTCCGAGCGGCGGCGGTGTTGCGTCTTCGAGGAACGTGACTCTGCCCGTGAACGTTCCGCTGCAACGTGCCAACGCAACCATGTTGAGCGCGAGCCTGCCAGTGACGTTTGCGACGGGTGCGACGACATCTGTGACGAGAGTGAGCTTTGCGACGAACGACGCGGGTACGAACTTGGTGACCCCGAAGACGAACAGTGTGCCCGACGTAAACGGGGTGTCGAACGGCGGTTCCAACGCGGTGCTCGCCGGCAGGGATGCCCTCTGTTCTGCGGAGGCAGTGGAGGAGGAGCGGATGCCACGGAGCTCCACGCTCTTCTGGGATCCTGTGAGTTTCTCGTCGTGTTTTGCGCGTTGCGTCGGATTGGGCGGTTGGGGAATGGCGGCGCATTGGTTGAGTGGCAGCGCAGCGTTGGCCGAGATGTCGCGGTGATTGAGGCAGATTAATTTAATTTGTTTCGATCGCGTAGCTACAAGTAATGCTAGTGATGGCTGCCGTTTATAGTACCACAGAAGAGCCTCTTCATACCAAGGATTTCTTTTTCAGGAAAAAGTTTGTGTGTACTATCTGAAGTGCTTATAGCAGCAGAAGAGCTTATAGCACCTCAATGCTGCTTTATATCCACATCTTCTCTTGTCACTCCTTACATTAAGAGATTATCATATTGTTTGTCGGGATGCATAAGTTTTCGTTAATGGGATAAATTTGCAGTTGTTGGGAAATTTTTTAATGCTGCCTACGACGATAGGCTGCCTTGTTTGATGAGTCTTGAGCATTTGTTTTAAGGTAATGGGTGTTATCCTTACCACCGCTTTCGTTCGGGTTGACTCTTTTCGTTTCACGCACCGAGTGCTCACGATGCGACTTTCTCTCCCGGTCTTTGTTTTCAGACGGAGCTTCTCAAGGAGTTGTACAGTGTTGAGCCTCCTCAGTTGGTGAGCAATTTAGATGATTGTTTTTTTATTCTTGTTCCTGTCGTCGCATGACTGCACATTTTGTGCACTTCTTTCAATCTTTGCTGATACTCGACT
Source organism: Ixodes persulcatus (assembly GCA_013358835.2). Taxonomy (NCBI): domain Eukaryota; kingdom Metazoa; phylum Arthropoda; class Arachnida; order Ixodida; family Ixodidae; genus Ixodes; species Ixodes persulcatus. The sequence goes on from JABSTQ010010332.1 coordinate 79,091, forward strand.
GACGTTTTGGAAACAGTCGTGCTTGACAGTAAGCTTTAATTGTCCTACTAGGTAAATGGCTATTGGTATATACCACAATTAAGCTTTTCCTTCTTATTAAGGGAATTAAAGATGCAGTGAAAAGCAATGTAAAGACAGGGCCTGGTCATTAAAACACAGTGTTGGGCACCCGGCGGTGTTTGTCAGTTTATCAGCGCCGAGAAGAGAGGTAGATAGTCACGCGTTCTGACGTCAGCACTTTGAACCAATGGGAGTGTCACACGCATCCCCCTCTCCCCCTTCTTCTCCCTCTCTCCCCGGCACTGACAAATGAAGGACACTGCCAGGTTTTCGTCAGAAACGAGCGTTCTAATGCTGATGCATTAAAAGCACTTTTACTTTACTTTGAAAGTACATTGTATTTATAGTACTTAAAGGGGCCCTGCATTGACTTTTTTACTTGTTTTTATTTTGCACCGAACCTGAGCGCACTGAACGTAGTAACTTAATGAAACTTTTCTTTTCTCAAATTTCGCTTTATTTTAAAAGTTATAGGCAAATTTGAATTACAAAAACAAGCAAAAAATAACCTCCTTCATGACGTCGTAGGTCCTGGCTTGAGTGGCCGTGAACTAGAGGAGGGGTAGTGGGCTCATCGAGCGTTCACAGTTGCCGCACTCCGTGTCGACGGCTCGAGAGGGCGCCACTAAAGCATGTGTTGGATAGGGGGCTGTATGAAGCGGGCGGCCAGGGCAGCTCGCATTGCATTTGCTGCGGGATTAAAGACTAATTCGGCATAACACTTCATTGACCACAAACGACAGCAAACACGGGGTAAAGATCAGTTCAGAACGGGAGCCACTTCGCGCTGCCATACCGCCAAATGGCCAAATCGCCAACCAAGCCTGCGCCGAAGGCCTTCGGAACGCTCGGAACCGGTCGGATCCTGGAGCCGGTATACGATCGCAGCGCCGCCGCGTACATCCGGTTTTTTTCTACGCCCGCCGTTCGTCGGGGCCTCATCCCACTAGCCCTTTCTAGTATGCGCCGTTTTTTCCGCCGCTTGGTGGCGGGTATGTCGACGGGTCATTTCCGGTTTCCGTACTTTATAAACTGCATTTGTTTCTTTTCTGATCTAAAATACTGAACAAAAACTACTTTCATACATAATTGAAACGGTTCACGACACTTATATTTTGTATCTCGACTAAAAAAAATGCTTTTAGCGGCTCTGACCAGTAGTAAGCCCAGGACCAAAGACGTCACATTTCGCGCGCTTTCGGCAATGCGGGTCGCCCTCGTAGGCGGAGGAGGTTTCCGCGTCGTCCGGTTAAAATATGACGCACTGATATTTAGTTACTCTCTCCGGGCTCGCTGGCTTTCCCGAACCCCAAGAGACGTGGAAACCGCTAAAAAAGGCAGACGCTTAAATATGATTGCAGGGCCCCTTTAAAGTACATTGGGCCTAGTGTACTTGCTACTTTGGTTGAAGTACATAACCTTACAATTACTTTGTACTTTGCTTAAAGTACTTTTTAGATATACTTTACCCAACACTGAAAAAAACGGCACATCGACAAAATCGTATACACTAAAACTAAATATTCGGAAATTGCACGGAAAAAAAAAACAGTTGTCATTGATGGATTACCACCTCATAAGATGGCTGTCACGTGCGTGGCGTTCTTGCCCAACCTGTGGATTACTCTATCTAGCTTGCCTGTGGTCATTTCTTTCTTTTTTTTGCTCACCTACTTTTGTGCTGCCGTCGCTTCTGTCAGCACGGCCGAGACCTGGGCGGCGTGGAGTATGTGAACAAGGAGGGCTATCTGGACATGATGCCCTCGAACCGCAAGAAGGCCACCTACTGGAACCCCTGGAAGCGGAGATACTTCAGGCTCTGCGATGGCAACCTCTCCTGCTTCGAGGTACGGGGCCCAGCCACACGCTGCTCGCAGTGAATGTCCTTTGCTTAGTTGCCAACGCCATCAATTACACGGAGGCTGATTGCGAAGAAGATGCCGCGTAACTCGGCTTCTGGTTGCACCTCAGAAGATTCCCGGGAGGTCGAAATGAATCCTCAGTCCTCCGCTGTAGGGAGGGGCAAGGTGCCCTTTGTTGACTTGGCATGTAAAACCCCCTTAAATTTGAATTTTTAATTTACTGTTCATCACTATGTGTTCGTGGGCTTCGTCGGCATCCATCTTTTTATATTAGAGACTTTAAGAAACTGCTTTTAACTTTTTATTCGGATAACAGCAAGCTTTGAAACTTTGGCATGTAAGTCTGGACTGCTGGCGCTACTTTTGGTGGAGACTGATCATTCTATGATGCTTAATCTATCTTTGTAAATAAAAAAAAGCAAAAAAAAAATGTTTTTGGAGATGCTTGGTTCTTTCTATTGACATTCATGCTAACTGTACATGATTTAAAATCTCTTTGCAGAGTGAGAATTCGCAGAGGCCGTTTGTAAAAGCGCAGCTGATGGGAGGCAACATTGACACCCTGGAGAACAACATGATTGGCATCGATGACAGGGTAAGATGGCTGTCCAATTTAGAGGTGCTTTCTTTTAATTCCTAACTCGCAAGCTTTGCGACACCCGTAGGTGCCCTAGATGTTTTTACTTCTCTTAAGCTGTCTTCCTACCAGAACATCTTGCAGAGGCGACGGTTGGTAAAGCTTTGTGTTCCTTAAACAACAATGCGTAAAGTATGAACCTCTAAAAACGGCTAGGAGGCGCAAAGTGCTGACTTCCAGCTGTGGTTTATTAGCAAACAAAATGAACGGGTGGTTGAGAGGTAGATGACACTTGTCGTTTTTGTTTACTTCTGATTTCAACTTTCGACGGCAGTTTTCAGAAATAGGTAGTTCCGCTTCTTTGCCAAAAAACCTGCCGTCAATGGTATTCTCTGCTTTTTTTTCCCCTACCTTAAAAAAAAATTTTGCCACATTTTTTTTTTTTTTTTTAGTAACAAACTCAACAAAAGTTTTCTTAGGAAGTTTTTTTAAATTTGCAACAAATGCTAGGCACCTAACTATTCAATGCCGGTCTTAACTGAATACATGTTAAGTGAAAATTTAAAATCGGGGGTAAAATGCAGATCTGAGTCATTTAAAGCAGTAATTAGTGATGAGTCCTAGATTTCTGTTCAGTGTGTACCTATTCAACTGCATATTCTGCCGTATGATTATGTAAAAAGGTTTTTTTACTACAGTTGCTGTTTTTGAGTAGCTTACCATCACAGACTTGTGACCGCCCGTCGAGGTTGCCGACCCGCGAATGATCCTCGCAGAAGGGGCACTACATTGCGGTCAAGTGCAGCAGCGAGCGCGACGCAGAGGCCTGGCTGGACGCCCTCCACTCCCAGTGCCAGGACAACTTCGCCAAGAGCTTTGTCCAGCCGGTCCTGAGGCCGCTTGCCAGCCATAAGGTGACTGGACTCCAGAGCGAGCGTAGTCGCACCTTAAGGAAACGCGTGGCACGGCGAGTCCCAATCGTCTTGTTATTGCACTGCAGCCAATGAGATTGCGGCATTCGGCGATACGAAGAACGAATCGCGAAGCAAGAAGCGGGGACTTAGTATGCCATGTCCTGCATTTCTTGAGCTCTCGCAGACTCCAGCTGCGAAAGATTGGGGCTACAGCCTCAAGTTTTCGTCCCACACACGTGCTCCGAGCTGCGTTGCATTACAGAGAAATAAGAGAAACGACAAAAACCATACATACAAAAATACGAAAGGAAGGAAAGAAACATCAAGTAAACGACAAGACAGTCGCACCGCGAAAAAAGGAAAGCACGCAATCGAAAGCGAACAACAGATGGGCGACAAACATGCATCTGGAAAAAAAAAAAAAAAAGCACACAGAAATCAAATGGACAACAGGCAAATGACGATCAAACAACAAAGAGGCCAATAATCTCTGTGTTAAGTTCAGCCCCCGAGTAAAGTTAAACTTCAATGAAAGTTGTCGCTGGAGTGAATTATCACTAAGGTGTGCAGGAATGTTATCCTATCAATTTTATTCGACAGTTGGATGCGCGGACAGAGCCATTAAAAGTGTGGCTTGACTGGGTTTGGGCCCCTGCTAAATTGATTTTGGAGTAGCTTACCTCTAAGCTGCACTAGCTTAATTTAAAGTAATTTCAGAACTGAGTTGCAACTTTTTCAACAAATGTCTGAATTACATCTGATGCAGATAGAGTGCAGTCCACTTATAACGATAATAAGAAAACCCAAAAATTCAATCGTTATAACCGATTATCGTTGCATCTGGACTAGTCACTGAGCGTTTCTAGTCTAGAAACTAATTGTTATAAGCAGGACATAGTTATAGTGGATATTGTTAGTTTACATTTATAATACGATTAAAATCATTTGCAATAAATTATTACAAATAAGTTCACAAAAGACTGTTTATGCATTTATCCTTTATAGGACAATGATTAGGTCATGAGGTAATATAAGCTGATGTCATCTTTTCCGGTTGAGATACTGATTGTGTGTGCTCATTGCTCTTTTCTGGCTGCAGCGAGTGATTGTTGTGGACATGGGTGGCTGCTCCATTCGAGCTGGGATTCTGATGGACCAACGTAAGTCTGTGCTCGGAACTTTTCAAGTTAGTGGTGGAAAAAACAAGCACCTAAAGCGTCTTCTTATTTTTCACCGAAGCACGTCCGTGTTTTGTACGCAACCTCGTTTGTTCGCCGAATAATGAGCGAACCGTAGTTAAAGAACCTTTTTGATGAGTTAACAGCAGCTACCACCCTCTGCTGTGAAACTCGGAAAGAGGTGGTTTTCGGAATGTTGGTTTGGCACGGTTTGTCTTACCTTGCGCCTTTTTTCCTTCCTTGCAGCTACAATGCCGACGGTTTACTTCCCGTCGGTGTGCAGCACCGACAAAAACACGTGAGTAGGAGATTTCCAAGTCGTCGTCTTATGAAATGTTATGCCCACGACCGAAGTGAAAATTACCGAGTCTTTTTATTCTCAGAAGATTGGTGCCATTGCAGTAAAGTTGGATAGGTTGATGGGCCCTTCCTACTGAAATTACACTTTCACATAGCGTAGCAACCATTGATCTGTTTGATTTGTCGGAACCCTTTTTCAGAAAAATGACTGAACGTGTACTTTTACGAGTTTTAAAGGGTCCCAAAAGTTAGAGACACCAAATTCCAAAATTTTTAATATGCTCAACATGACACTTACGTCACAAAATACACTTTCCTCGATTTTTTTTTTTTCTTTTTTCTGTGCAATATGTGTGTTGCGAGGATTCATTTGAGAGATTTCGACCCAGGTTATTTTTCATACTTAGGTTTAATTCAAACGGATTTCAAAATTTGGGTTGTCCCGCTATGTTTTCAATGTACTTATGAGCTGCTTATTTCGAACGGCGTTTTCGTCTAGTAATTCATACTTTTTGTCCTCGTGGCCCCGTTGAGCGCACTCTTTTCCGAGCATCGGTGCACTGCGGAGAAGCAATACCCACCCAGCTCGCTTTTGCGCGTGTTGCTTCTCCGCAGTGCACTGATGCTCGGTAAGAAGCGCACTCAGCGGAGCTAAAACAGTGGACACATGAGCGATGAAAACGGTCGCTCCGCGGCAGTTTTTATAGCATCATGCTCGGACGCTGTGATGTGGTGGAATGGCATAGGTCCACGTCGTAGCGTCTGCGCAAGTAGCGGCGTGGCATAGGACCCCATCACAGCATCTGCGCAAGTTGCTATGGAAACTGCCGTGCAGTACCTGCTTTCGTTGCTCATGTGTTCCCTGCTTAATAGTTTAAGATAGACAACTTTTTTGTCGGATAAACAAACCTAATTTTGTTTTGAGGTGTCATTTGCTGTGGAATCAGTCCACGATAAACAACATTTTTGGGGGATGAATAAACTTGCGTCGTTCATTTCACCAATGTTTCATGTGTGGCATACCTGCTTATGATTAGTAGGCCTGTGTAGAGGAAATCATCAAATATTGGCTTTGCATATGTCTAGTCATTCACATAGCAAATCATAATTTTATCTTGCATCAATATTTAGATGAATATCTGATAATTTGAAATTCTGACGATTCAAACAAAAAGTGACTTCCTGGAGTTTGAATTAATGAGTCCACTGCAGTTTGTTTGGCAACAAGTGTGTCCTACCAAGGCACTTCAAACTTTTAAGGCGAGTCCTGTGTCGTAAGGATATGGTGATGGCACTAGTGCTTTACGAGGCACATTCGCCCATTTTTTTCTGTTTTGTCTCCAGGGGCCAGCAGACTTTCGGGATTGAAGCCCTGACCCCCGAAGTTCGCAAGACATCTCATCTCACATTCCCACTGGTACCTTCTGCCAAAATCTCCAAGGTATAGATCGCTGTTTCTGCCCACTTAAGGCCCGTTCACACTCTTGCGACCTCTTAAACCTGGGTTCCTTAAAACTTCTTAAACCAGAGGACACACTAGCGCCATCTATTGGGTGGCAGTGTAAACTCGGCGGTTCGGCATATTTTTTTATTTATCTCTCGCATTATCCTTTCTTTCTTCGCTCGAAAAACTTTTGTCAATGTTATAAACGAGCCTTTCTATGGGCATTACGCACATTTGACCTCGGAAATCCCGCAAAACCTTCGCTCTTGTGAAATGCAGTTCCAGGGTCACCGCATAGATGGCGCCACAATGTCAGCGTGTCCTCTGGTCAACCTCTGGTTTAAGAAGTTTTAAGGAACCCAGGTTTAAGAGGTCGCAAGAGTGTGAACGGGCCTTTATTCTCCAAGCTTCTATTTCTAAACACGCTGCTTTCAGAATTAAACAATGTTTGCATGCATTGTAACGTGTGAATGTCCACGTTACTTGGATAATTCTCAGATTACCAGAATCAGTGACCCGGTAGTTTACGGAAGTCAATTTACTTCGAGTCCTATAACTCTGTAGCCTTTATTGACTTTTTTTTTTTTTTTTCAATATAAAAAATACTTTTTATGCAGCTTGGTTAAGATAGTTGCATGTATCCGCTATATTTAAGGTACAGTGACGTCTCATTAATATGGATGCATACATTCCCTCCAAAAATCATCCATAATGTGAGTTGTCGATAATGAGACAAAAATACATGTATTTTCCTAGTTTGTCCCCAAAAATGGTGTCCATATAGCAGGGTATCCTAACGAGATATGACTATTTCATTGCTATATATTGGTGGTTTATTTTGACATATACAGTGTACACATTCATAATGTTCTAAACACTTATATGTGAAACTAAAACGCTCAACCGACGGAGCTACTCGTAGATAGGGTTCCACTGCATAAGGTCCGGGGTATTTTATTGGAGGTCTGTTGTTTACGGGCATAAATGGGACCTGTGTTTCTTCCGGTTCTCCACTAGGCTGTTCTGCCTCCTTAGTTTCTTAACATGTAACAGAGCAGACAGGTGACAACAACGATGAGCCGGTGTGAAATCGTGGACTTTGATTTTGTCATTCCAGTTCACCATGGACGTCGAAGCGCTGCCAGCCCTGATGAGGAAGATATTCCGTGACCTCGGTATCACCAACCCCTCGCAGTACAAAGTAAGGTCTTTAGCTCCTCCCGGGCACAGATTTGCAAAGTATAAAGAAGTCGTAGTGAGGTCTCTTGACCGATCCTGGAAGTTCGACTGGTGCAAGGCTTTCGGTTGCGCATGTCGCCATGGTCGTTAGGTAAAATGTTTACTGGTCTGGAAACTTCGGTGGTTTCTGCCCTGGTACAATTTGTCACCACATTTGGTACTGACCCAAGTATTAGTAAACAAAAATGTAAAAAGTTAGAAGATAATAATTAAAATAAAAATAAATCTTGAATTCTTTTTGAAGCGGATGTAACAAGCTTCACATGACTTTTCGATTATAGAAAAATAATGTGACCCGTAGATTATAAGTACGGACGGCATTTCCAAGTATCCATCTTTTCGACGGGTCCGCGGGTTTATGAAAGAGTGTACGCATTTAGCGGCTTCCTCTTCGGTGGCTTCTTGGAATCCACGTCCTTCTGTTGCGGGTTCTCCGAGCAACCGGATTGGTTGACCGCTAACGTCGGCGGCGCACCCGCCTCAACTTGCGCCAGTGAAAAACTTTCTCGTAGCGTGAGGAAAAGATTCCCAGACCGGGTAGTCTAAGGACCGCGAAGTCACTGGCCGCGTTTTGCTCTGGTGTTGATCGACGCCCCTTCCTGGCGTGCCTCTTTTCCCCCGCAGGTGCAGGTGTGCGTGCCCCGGAGCTTCAGCCTGCAGACCCAAGTGGCGCTGGCGAGGGCCCTGCTGGAGGGCCTGGGGGTGGGCGGCCTGAGCGTGACCCATCAGGCCATCTGCGCCCTGTACGCCTACAACACCACCTCGGGGATCGTGGTGGACCTGGGCGACCGGCTGGACATCGTGCCCATCACAGACGGTTGGTTGCGCTCGCGCAGACCTTAACTCGGACGCATCTCTCGGGGTCGGCGTCGGTCCACGTTCGCCTGGTCTAGCCGAGACCACCCCTTTAGAAAGCGGTCGAGGGCTTGCTTTCTCTCGTGGTATGTCGAGAGTCAGTCGCGTCTTGGAGGGGTGACGTTGGACCATTTTGCGTCGCAATGTTTGTTTTTGCCCCGGAGGGCGCGAAAGAGTGTCCCCCAGCACCAGCATCGGCTTTTAACGTTGACTGCGTTCAGGCGGAATTTTATTTCTGGCCATTTCATAGTTTATAGGTGTGTACCGAAAATGCAGATCCGCAGTTATAAACAACCATTTCTCATAGATGACGTGTACATTTGGTCTCGCAAATACTTCAAAACCTTCGCTTTAGTGAAATGCAGTTCCAGAGTCACCTTATACATGGCACAGGCGTGCCAGTATGTCTCAGCACAAACTCCCAACGTTGATCACTATGGCGGCATTTTATTTTCGGCTGTTTCTTTGTATTTTCTCTATAAGCAAATGCCATCTGCATCGGGTACTACAAACGATGGCATCACCCTTAGCAGAAGGACATTGGGTCGGAGGACAGATCTCATGGTTGGGCCAAACTTGATTTCCTGAGTTCACCTCGTGATTCCCTGGTCTTTATTCATGGACGGTAGTCACTTACTCTCGGCACAAGTGACAGGACCATTTTTTATACTGCTGCATAATGGGTTTAACGGTAAAGTTTGTGAGTGTATTATGCTCCAAGGTTCACTCGAATGAAGGAACCATATACCTTGGGTCTACAATTAGTAAAAGATTTTGAAATGTGATTCATCTTCTTGGAAGCAATTTAGATTTTATTTCCAGGCTCCGAACAGCATGCAGTTCTAGCGATTGCGTGCTGAAGGGTCTCTCTCTCACCTCCATCCCCAGGGTACATCGTGGAAGGCGGGGTGACTAGGCTGCCCTATGGCGCTCACAAGCTGGCTCATCACTTGCGCCAGGCACTGGTGCAAAAGAGGGTCAGGTGAGTCGCCTTTTGATTGCTGGCACTCGCGATACCGGGGCCATCCTGCTCGGCAACGCGGAATCCCCCGGAGCCCCACAGGGAATAGTGTCTGAAGCTTCCGGACAGTTGGTTCCCCAGGTGGCATAGTTCTTCGGGTCAAACTTTAGTTTTCGTATGGGAATTGGGGCCTTCAAAAGCCCGAAGAAGCCGAGTTAGAGTTAACTTGACCTTCTTTGGCCAGAGCCTGGGTATCTTGGCCCTGATTCGCCAAACAAGTGCCAAAGTTAGGCATCACTGCTGGTTATCCGGTTCATATACGTGACATCTTTGGCTCAAGTCTGGCATTATGTGGCGAGCCGGAGAAACACCATAGAGAAGTGCTCTGGCCCTAACTGCTGCCTCGGAGCTAAACCGTATTGCGTCCTAGTTGGGCCCCTAGAATCGTCAAGCTTCTGCATAAGTTGGGCTTTTGCCTGGCGTGCTACGTCGGTTGTATATCGGGAGCCGTCAATTGCCTCTGGGATATGGAGATCGAGCAGTCTGGTTTGCGGAGAGCCTAGAATGAAGAGAGGCAGCAATTGAAGCCACGGAGAGCCTTTGGAATTTAATGTGGGACACCTCTTACCCAGATCGATTGCACATGCGCGCAGTTGTCGCGTGGTGATGAGGATGGCGGGTGGAGAGGCCGAGGGAAAGTTGGAGACGTTTGCAGACGACGGATGCTATCGCCAACACCTTGCAGCTTGTATTGCTCACGCTGTCCATAAAGCATCTGATCCCGATCGAGCAGTTGTCGACATTGAAGTCTGGGCCCACTAGTGGTTTGTTTGGACGGGTATTGCCACCTGATGCGGAATTCTTTGAAACATTGGGAGATTTCATAGCTGTTTTTATTGATCTCGATTGTCCAGTCTTTGGGTGGCTAGGCCTGCTTACATTGGCATTTAAGGTACTGTCGTGTGGCAAAAATACTAATTTAGTAAAGATCTACATCCAAAATAATGGCCTTTGTTGCACTGAGGTTTCCCTGTACCAGCGATCCCAGCTTGAATGTGTCTCAAGCCCTTTGTTGGCTTTTCAAGCTGCCATTTCCTGAATAAGCATTTCTTTGCAGCCTGTTCAGCGACGTGGACCTGTACTTGGTGCGGTATGTTCAGCAGCAGGCCTGCTACGTGGCTGGCAACTACGCGCAGGAGCTGAGGAGGTTCCACTTCGATCCGGACTCTGTGGAGAAGAGTGTGCCCATCGGGAGGTTCTTCCAGCAGGACTGCCCTGCAGAGTGAGCAACCCTGGGCTCGCACTTTTAGGGCACACCCTGCACGGGGTGTCGTTAAAAAAAGGTTGCAGGGTTTTTTCCCGGCAAAAATAAATGTCTCGTCGCCGAACGCTCAGCTTTTGCCCAAATGTAGCGCTAACCGTCAAAATCCGATGTTTAAGAATAACCATTGTCTTATTAGAGAGTTATAGACGATTTCCTGAGAATTTTAACGTGAAAAAAGCAGCCGATGGAGCTCTTGAGTACAGGAAGGGAAATGGTGCCATTTACGGAAAACGGGCCCCAGTTCTCCCAGTAGGCAGTGTTCTGTCCATTCACATACTGGGCCAGGCCACAAGTACAGTCCTCTTCTCTCCTGCCTGTGTCCCCCGGCAGTGACCGGATTCCCCTATGAGCTGACCCCCATCTAAGTGCCATTGTGTCTCACGCAGGAGCGTCTCTGTGGACGTGGGGCGGTTCCAAGCCCCTGAGGGGCTCTTCCAGCCTGAGCTGTGGGGCTTGGACAGCGGAGGGGTGCACAAACTGGTGCAGAGGGCCCTGCAGGAGTGCAGCATGGACATACGCCGGGAGATGGCGCGCAGCATCTACCTCAGCGGGGGGCTCACCCTGCTGCCAGGCTTCGCAGAGCGCCTCCAGGCCGAGCTCGACATCCTCACCCCAGACACCGTCACCCCGAAGGTGGGTGCTCCGCTGCCTGCGGCCCTCTGGCTGGGTGTCCAGATCCAGTGTAGAACGATCCAATAGGGGGCCCAGCATGGTGGCTGAAAGTCCACTATGGTGGCAGAAAGTCCACTATGGTGGCAGAAAGTCCACTATGGTGGCAGAAAGTGTCCTATGGTGGCATAAAGTGTCCTATGGTGGCATAAAGTGTCCTATGGTGGCATAAATCCCAGTATGGTGGCACCAAGTCCAGTATGTTGGCAACAAGTCTTATGGTGGAAACAAGTCTTATGGTGGCAACAAGTCTTATGGTGGCAACAAGTCTTATGGTGGCAACAAGTCTTATGGTGGCATAAAGTCTTATGGTGGCATAAAGTCCGATATGGGGCCATAAAGTCCAGTATGGTGGCATAAGGTTCAGTATGGTGGCATAAAGTCCAGTATGTTCGCACAAAGTCCAGCATGGTCGCATAAAGTCCACTATGGTGGCAGCAAGTTCAATATGGTAGCAGGAAGTATGGTATGGCAAGGTTCATTATGGTGACAGTACCCCATAATGGTAGTGTAAAACGGTACCCCAGAAGTGTAGGATGATGGCCCACTATGTAGTATTTTTGGTAGAGTAGAATTTTAGTTTTTTTCACGGTTACAGGGTGAGTTCAATAGTGGGTTGGTTTTTTTGAAAGGGTGATATAAATCAGTTCTGTAACGCATCACACTACAATTTGCGACAGGCACCGATAGGTGCAAGGTGCATTCAATATTTTAAGTATAAAAATAAGAGCTTACCTGAGTTGATTGAAAAAGAAAACACATTTCTCTTACGAATGCACAGCTAATCCTTTTTTTTACAAAATCATCAAAGAGCATCGTGGGCCAGTGTGGTGTTTATTCGATAAAAAGGTGAGAGGAAGTATAATAAATAAAAGTTGTTTACATTATATATTTTTAATTGTGCAAAAAATAATTGTCAGTGACCCATCATTTTATGGTTTCATGCAAAATAGCTTTTGCTCCTACGAAAAAGTTTTCTTTTGTTATATTTTACTTGGGTAAGCTACCCTTTTATATTTTTACTAAAAAAAAACAGATATCTTATTGCACCACTGGTAAATCACATTGCAATCTGGTAAGAAACCAATTTATACAGTCTCTTTAAAGGGACAATGTGCCATCAGGTCCTCCCTGTGTCTATCGATATAATACATGCTGCGATTTTTTACTGGGTTGTTCAAGTTTCATCCTGGACTACTGTACGCTATTCTGAAATGAGCCAACATTTCTACCGCGAGTTGACGACTCTTCTCGGTCTTGCTCAGCTAAGTATAGAATTCCAATGAGCTCCCTCATATGAGACTCGTAGTGCCCAGTAAGGCAATCGAATTGCTGAGTACGAGATTCTGATATGAGATTTGCATTCCCAACGTTAGAGTCAAATGGCTCAGCGTAGCATCTGAGCAGCCACTTGGGGTACACTGTCAAACTTTCGTCATATTACGCGCAAAATAATGATTAATTCAGAGTTTGACTTTGCATGTGCAGGTTCACGCCTCTCCATACCGGGAACACATGGCTTTCCTGGGCGCCAGCACCATGGCATCGACGTCCGCGTTCGACGGCGTGTGCGTCACTCTGCGGGAATGGCAGCAGCAGGGACCGGCGTGCCTCGCCAAATGGCACCTGTGATGTCGCGACGCAACGTCTTCCAAATCCAAGTCTGTCGAGACTTGGCAGGATCATCTGGAGTTTGAGCTCGTGAAACTCTGCAAGGACTCTGCCCACAGCCATTGTTCGGCAGCGCTTCCTCAAGAGCATGCGACTGACGATGCTGCTTAGATTGTGGTTACCGATTACTTGCGGGCAGATCGGTCGTTTTGCGGCACCAGCTCCCGCTCTCGCCGAAACAGTTGCAGGCTATCTGAGGGACTCAAAATATCGGCGTTTAAGACGCGACGCCGCGGCTAACCTAGGCTTCCAGCTCACTTACGCCTTCATCATTCCCACAAACTGTTGTTTTATAATGATATAAAGGAGTTCACGGCGTTAAGCGGAGCAGCATATACACTTTGCTGTGCCGAGTCAAGTCTCGTTGTGTTTGGCCACAAGTGCTACTTTGGACGGACCGTGCTAGGGTGTGTTGACTGGCCATACATCGGAAGAGGTTTTGGTGGGACCATTACTAGTTAGTTCTCCCTGGGTTTAGATGAGAGTTATGTACAAAGATATCGGCATTGTTGTTCAGCAGTGTCCAACTTGCGGCGTATCTCGGGGGACGTTCCAGACGCACATACATGATAATTTAACCTCGGAGATGCCTCTCGCTGCAAGCTTTCAAACTGTGAGCACCCTTACAGATTCAGCGTTCCGGAGTGGAGCAAAGTGAGTGCAAAAAATTTGTAGCGCCGAGAGCTGCGTACCGTGGATACCTTTTTAGAGTTTTATTCTCGACAAGAGTTCTATCTTTGAGAAGAGTCGACAAGTTGTCTATATTTTCGTAAGTTGCGCGGAGTTTTTCTCCCAGAATTTTTGGGAGAACGTTTTTTTAGGAGATGTTCCGGTTTACGAAGCCACAGTTGCCTTCGATCAGCACGAGCTGCACTAATCGTTTCGGTCATATTTTTTCTCGCGTTCGAGTCAAGCGTGGGCGTCGCCGTACTTTAACTTGCGTTTTTGCTGCACTGGAGCGATTGAAGAGTCTCGCTATTTATGAGCAGTTTGCTATATAGTTCTATACTACCTTGTAAAGAACTGCATTCCACTATTCCTCCCCGCAGAAGATGCCTTTGTCATATTTTTTTAGCACCATCTTGCCATATGTTTCTCGATTACGGTCGTGTTTTGTGCTGTTATTTAAGAAATGTGAAGTGAATACGAGTAACCGGAGTGTTGCGAAAGTTGATGTTCCAGGAGCTGTAACATAAAGTTTTTATATCTGTCCTTTGCGTCAGTGTTGAAGGTGCAACACAGCCTCGTTGTAGTGCTTTTCTTCCATTCCAATAAAACTACAAACACTACTTTGGCATGTTGTTTTGTGTTGGTCCGATATATATGAAATGTTTGTCTGTGCGGGAAGCGGAGTTAATGTTGAAGGTCATTGGAACTTCATTTCATGCGAGTATATACGTTTTTCATTATTTGATTAGCACTCTTAAAAACTTCATTGGGGGTTTAGCATAAAGGGGTGGAGGGTGATACATAATGGAGTTACAAAAATAAACGCCTCAATAGGTAGGTTCACACCCAGCTAGCACTGGTGCCTTATGATACAATAGAGAATGAAAAGAGATTCAAGAACACTTTGGTGTGAATGTAAAACTGCTATTGAAATTCAATGCAAAGAAGAAAAATGCAGCATTTTTCTTTTATATTTTGAGAATAATTTGTAATAACGTCATTGGCTGCAGCGAACGTCGGAGCAAGAGTGTGACGCAGAATCCTTTTAAATAATACTTTTTGCTGGCAATTTCCAGCCCACTATTTTTAAAATAACTGCTGCCATATTTTGGAATTTGGGGATTCCTGGTATTAAATGAAACATTGAGTGCTAATAGGAGGGAAAGATAAGCTCAATTAACCAGTGGCGTAACCAAGGGGAGAAGCTTATGCGGCTTCAGCCGCTCCCCGAAATCCAGCCTACTCGAGCCCCCCTCCCCCTCCCACTCCCCCTCCCACCTCCACCTCCACCTCCGCACCCCAGATCATGAATATCCCAGTCACCTCGGCCCCCCTCCCCCTTCGAAAAAACATTGCTTGAAGAGGACGAGCAACTGAAACCACTGTAGTCGACCATAGAGTTATAACAACTCCATGCAAGCAACTATCGAACGGAATGTGGTACGCGCCCGCGCTCACGTGTTTGCAAACCAAAACCAGAGATGACAGTAATGACATTACTGTAATGGAATTACAGTAATTAAATTACTTTTCGGAGTAATGAGTAATGCAATGAATTACTCCACCAGTCTAGTAATTTAGTAATGTAATGAATTACTTTCAGACGGTAATTTTGAGAAAATTACTCGTTACTTTTGAAATTACTTTTGTCCTAAATTAGAAAGTTTGTTTGCAAGCTTTAAAAGATAAGAAAAATATTATTTTGCATGGTGAAATGTTGTGAAAGAGCATCGGAGGAAATAAACGACGGCCACCTGAGCGCAAAGCCTCGTACGAAGAGTTGGACAGACGCACAAAGGAGGGTTGGAAAGGCGAAGGAGAAAAGATTACGCGTAGACATCGCTGGAAGGCAACAGCTTACAAACTCCAGGCACGAGAGATTCACGGCGTCGCGTCATCATGTCGATACTATACTTCGTTCATTCCTAAACTGACACTGCGGTGGGAGCTGCGAGCTAACCAGAGCCAATCGAGCACTTTCCTTTATTCACCTGTCCCGTCCTCTGCGTGTGGGTATGAACGAGAGCGTGGTTACGTGAAGAACGATAGACGTGTGGCTGCTCCAACAAACCGTTCATCCCTAAGCTGAAGGTGCGTCAGCTTAGGGATGGACGGCTCATAGGCTACAAAGCGACGGGCACAACATCAGTGAGTTAAACCATAATTTAAAACCCGAGAGGACAGGACTAACAGATCCCTAGCCTTGTACTTTCGTCCAGCAAGGTCAGACCGTAAGCTTCAACCATTGTGAACAACAAACAACCGGAATAAATAGATAATTCCAAATGCCTTGTCAAAGCCCCAGAACGTTTCATGCGTCCTCGAGCAAAGCAGGTGCCGCACGCGGTATGCCTCGCTGCCTTCCCGAAGTTTATTCGGGAATAAGCCCACAGGCGGATATCGCCCCCGTTTGTTGGGAAAGTACACAATTTAGGTAGCTCGCGCCATTCCTCAACTGGCAACGCTTCTGCTTAGCAAATTATCCAGTCCCGTTGTGTGACAATGCGCAAAAACTTGGGCTCTTCGGGTGTTTCGGAAAAATGCTCCTTAAAAGGAATGCTCCTTAAAAGGAATGTCAACTATACTCGGCGACAACTTTTCTTGGCAATGCAGTGGAGGGTACAGGCACGCGTTCCCTCTCCCATTTTAAGTGCTGAATAAAGCTGTGTGCGGGCTCTCCTCCTCTCCAATGCATCGCAAAGAAAAGTTGTCGCCGAGTATAGTGCTCTTAGGAGAATAGAAGTAGAATGCGTCCGAGGCGGAAGGGAAACGTTTCACGTGACGACTGCTTGTAAGAACGAGCTGCCAACGCCCGACTTAACAAATTGACACGGACTACAACTTCTACATCAGGAAGACGGAAACATATCACCCTTTTAGGAAGAATCTTCACCATTGAATAAACAGGGAAACCGGTGAGTCGACTGTCTTTCTGAGTCACACCTAAAGAAGCTATTCATCATGTTTAACACTCATGTCGTGTGCACCAGCAAAACCACTGTTCAGTATGATGGTTGTTGCGGTGTAAACAGGAAGATCTGAGTTTTGGTACATATAGACCAACTCAGCTCTTTGACGTGACATCACTGCGGTGGCGCTGCTGTTGGCACTGCACATGCGCAGCGCCTCGCTTCTCCCGGATCTGGTTCCTGCATACGCGCTGTGTGAGCAAACGAGGGCTTTTTTTGTAAACACTGTGTTAGTGTATACAGTAACTAAAATGAGCACGAATTACTGCCTCAAGGTATTCAAAAGTAATGTCAAAGTAATTTCATTACTTTTAGAAAGTAATTGTAATGTAATGTCCTTACCTTTAGTCTGCAGTAATTTGTAATGTAATTTAATTACATTTTTGCAGTTTTCAGAAAAGTAATTAGTAATGTAATTTAATTACTTTTTGAAAGTAATTTTGCCATCTCTGACCAAAACCTTATGAACAAGTGATTTCTGAACTCGCCCAATTTTACACCTTGTTTGCAATTTGATTTCGTTTTGTTTTCTCGGCAGGCATTTATTCTAAAACAAAACACTATCGAAATAGCGTCAGTTACAAAAAAGAAAAACAAAAAAAAAAAACAATTTAAGTTACTATGGTTCCCTCCGCATCATCTGGCCGCCGCACCGTCATCGCAATCACGAATGTTTGTAAACATTTGATGCTGGTGCTCGGATCAGCTAACGTTGCTTATGTCTTGTAAACATGCTCAAAAGCTGTCGCGATTTATTCTGTTTGTAGCACGGAGTCCCACCTCGTCAAGATCCTCGATGAACTTTCAGGTTGCAGTTGGCGAAATGGGCGGGTGCGGTCGTGAGTGCAACACCGCTGCATGACATGATTTGCCTTCGAGACAGGAGTCTGTTTTAAAGTCGGGCTCTCTGTCTTCAAATGGTGTCTTTTGTCGCCTTTTGCGAAAACGACTGCTAACATCTAACCATAGAGTATTTAGTCCGTAGAATTTCAAAACAGCCTGGCTTTCTACTGATCTTACGGTAAAAATGTCGAATATTATTGTTGGTCCGGCCGTCTGCTTCTTTTGCAGAGGTTGTGGAGACGTCCGAACGCCGAGCTCTGATTGGCTCGGATTGAAGGATAGTGGGTAGACCTCAAGGCAGCTTGCTTTGAGGTCTTCCCACTATCCTTCAATCAGAGTCAATCAGAGCTCGGCGTGTTTCTGACGTCACCACAACCCCTGCAAAAAAAGCAGACAAACTTGCACTCCGCATACGTCGAGCCGAATGACGGAAGTTACCGAAAACGGGCCTCATTTTCCCATTGAAATTTTCAGAAAATCACTGATAACTTTGAAATGAAATAACGGTTCGTTCTGAAACTTAGGCGTCTGCTTTGGACCACTAGCCCTACATTTGAATAGAGAACGAGTGTTCGGCGATTCATAGTTTATTTGTGCGGCAAAAGAATACCCCGTAAATTTATTTTGAGGAGATGCTGTACGTTCCAATTTTTCGATCAGTACGATTTTTGTAATCTCTTATTTCGTAGTTTGGTAGCGTGTTGTCTTTGCAACGCCCTAAACTTTGTAAAGATTGATTCAATGTAAAACTTTCTCATTGTTTCAGTGTCTTCTTGTAAAGTGTGTCTAATCCTTGATGTTCCATTTCTACCTTAGGGTCACAACAGCAAATCCAAAGACCAAGTACAATATGCCAGGCACGCTTGCCAGTGGATGCGGCAAACATCACGACCGCAGAAAAAGCTTGTTAAAGTTGCCCCTCATCTGATTTTTTGTATATATATATATATATATATATATATATATATATATATATATATATATATATATATATATATATATATCTTTTGTTTCACATGTAGTTCACCTTGTTATTTGCAATTTTATCTTCAACTACCTAGAGCTGAAATCCCTCCCATACACCTATCACATGGGAAGGTTAGTCATTTGCATCGTGTGACGTCTGTGTAATTGGTGAATTGTCTCGCAGTCCAGAGTGTCATGCGCGGAACGTGCTGTGCCGGGAGTGGTGCGCGCCGTTTGGCCGGTCGCTCAAATTTTATTCAATGGAAATGACATTAAGTTGCCCATCTGAGAGGAGTTTGGCAAGCACGATGAAGCACATTTTGCGGGGGGGGGGGGGGGGGGGAGGGAGGGAGGGAGGGAGGGAGGGAGGGAGGGGGGAGGGGGGGCATCTTCTAGATTGTCTTGCTGTTATGCACATGGAGTGTAGTTTTTATATACGGTCTCTGTCAGCACCGGGAGGGGATATGCGAAAGCCTGAAAAGGAGACTTTCGCTTCAGCAGAAATAGTAGCGTCGATTCCAGTGACATGCGTTCATACTCAAATGACTTACACCCGCTGCTGCATCTTGTTTCTGCTGGGTACTGCCAGCTCTGTGTTGCTGTCGCGAATACATGTGGTTCTACATACTTCTACAGTTGTGTAACTCAACTGCTCGGTGCTGCCTGGTTCGTTATAATCGCCGGGAGCTCGGTAGGGAGCTCTGTGAAACCAGGGCTGGGCAGAGATACTCCAAAAAGTATTCAACAATACAAATACTAAGATAGTAAAACCTCGTTATAACAAAATTGGATATAACAAACTAATGGATATAACAAAGCAATCATAATTCCCCTTGCTTGCTAATAGTGGGAAGAAATGGACAGTGGCTATAACAAACTAATGGTTATAACGAAATAATTACGACCGCTCCTTCAACTTTGTTATAACGAGGTTTTATTGTACATGTATTTTAGGGCCCGAAATAAAGGTACTGAGATACATTTGTCTTTAATGCAACGGGATAGCCCTGACCTGCTACTGCAAAAACAGTGGAAAAGTATTGCGGAATACAGATACAGATAGAAATACATTTGTTCCCGAACGGTACTATGTGGAGAAGGCGTGGCAAATGCAAATGGTAATGTAGGCTTGTGCTCCTCTTTTAATGACAATTTATGCACTTGCCCTTACCTCAAACTTTTTATTTATCAAAAAAATGAAAGCCGTTTACAACTCCCTGTAACGCCGAATTAGAGCGCAGCTCTTGAGGGGAAGGTGCGGGGAGGTGGCTATGCCTTTCCTCCTCTCCTGCTCGCCTCCCATTTAGGGGAAAATTTTCCACTAAATCTAGCGGGGAATCGTTTCCGCTAAATTTAGCGGGAAATTTTTTCTGCTAAATTTAGCGGGGAATTTTTTCCTCTAAATTTAGTGGGGAATTTTTTTCTGCTAAATTTAGCAGGGAAAATTTTCTGCTAGATTTAGCGGGGAAAATTTTCCGCTAGATTTAGCGGGGAAAATTTTCCGCTAGATTTAGCAAGGAAATTTTTCCGCTAAAGTTAGCGGGGAAATTTACCCATCATGCACAGCGCGGTTACGCCAACGTTGACACCGCTCAAGCCGGAAACGGGCGCCTAAGAGCTGTGCTCTAAAATCTCGCTAAAAGAACATGCCACCCCCGGTGAACCACATAGTCACAGAACGCTAAAGTCTGCGTGCCATGCTTGCCGAAAGGCATCTGCACGAAATGAACTCTGTTTTACCGAGAGGGTGCACCTCAAACTGTCGTCTTATATGCTTCTGAGTCACCCATAGTTTGGGAACATAGGAAAACAGAGCCATTCCTTTTTTCCACTCAACTCCTTTACAGCATTCGCTCTGCTAAATCGGAAAGAGTGGAGGGCTTTGTGGGAGGAGCTTATTCTATATTCTTGCAAGTGACCGTCTTTAGATCACAGTTCTTTTTTTTTTTTTTTATTTTAACATAGGTGACTGTGATGGGTCATAGGGCAGGCTCATGTTATAAATTCTCAAGCACCTTGCACCGAGCAGATGTTATTATCTTTAAATTCATCATAAAAACGGCAGAAAATGTAACGAGATACCTAAGTCGGGCAAAGTATAGCAATACAAGCGATACACTGTAAATGTACTTCACTACTGAGATACAAATACTTTTTTAATGTATCGCGATACAGAGATACAGATACTCGAAGGTATTTCTAAAATACTATCGCGATACATGTGTATCGCGATACTGCCCAGCCCTTTGTGAAACACCTCCTGGATAGCGTATGGTTGCGGCCGATATTTCATTAAGCGATTTAGTTTCTTCGGGGCACTATACTCTCTGTTTCACCTCACGACGGGCCGCAGGGAATTCTACGAGCCGTCGAAGCCATTCTAATGTCTCATGACCTTCGAGAGGGGTGCAACGATGCGCAAAGTGCATAGTCGTATGTTCACGGCGCTGGGATGGCTCATAGCATCTGCTGCTGTTCGTCGTAAGGTGAGACGGAGCCTATATGTGGCTCGGCGAAGCATTAGTCATCCCTCCAAAGCTTCCGGGAGGTTCATTTTCGGCTTCCACCCAGTCTTGGGTAGTGTCGCATTACTGAAACTGAGTTCCTTTTTTTGGTAACTTTGAACTGTGACGTGCTACCTTTTCAAATGTAATCTGTAGCTGCATTCAGACAGCAAGTAGGGCTAATTGGCTGTACATTCTTGAGGTAAAACACCTAAAAGCAGGGACGGGAGAAAAGAGATGCTTACAGGACACAGCGTCGTATGCTGTTACAACTATTTCCTTCTGTTTCTGTCTTTAGGCGTTTCACTTCAAGATTACATGTGTGGTTGTAATACTTTTTCTGAAGTAATGGTGTTTCTTTTGTCATTACTTTTGACAGTTTCTTCAGCATTAAGATACCATTGAACGAGTACAATCTAGACATTCCTCGTGCTTTTCAAATGATGTGTTTCCACATTTTGACTGTCATGTTTGTCTTGTGCCAACTTGCATGGAATTTACTTTTTACTTCCACTTTCTGTAACAAACTGAGGGGGCAATTTCGACTTTATTTTTGTAATTTGTAGTTTTATGAAAAAGCAACCTTCTAGAAGTAACTGTAACAAATTACTTTTCCATTGCTGTAACTGTAATGGTAACTACGCTACTTGTATCAAAAAGTGACTGCATTTAATTACTTTTTGAAAGCAACTTATGCAAGACTGCTTTCACCGCACGTTGCTCCGACTTCAAAGGCACGTTGCACTCACTACCCGACCCGCGGGCGCAGGTGTCCCGCCCCAGCCCCGGCGTCCGTACAGCTGCACCTACTGCAGCTACACGTCCAACAAGGGCTCCAACCTGTCCAAGCATAAGCGCATCCACACGGGAGAGCGCCCCTACCGTTGTGAGCATTGCCCCAAGTCCTTCAGCGACCGCTGCAACTTCAAGCAGCACCTGCGCATCCACGCCAAGGAGCGCCGACCGTTCCAGTGCGCCCGGTGCGCCCTCACCTTCAGGCACCAGGCCGAACTGTTCCAGCACACGCAGTCGCCGGTCGCGCCCGGCCGCTATCCGTGCGGGAAGTGCGGCCTGGCACTGGACTCCAAGTGCGCCCTCGCTTTACACCTGCACTCCCACACGCCCGTGGCCACGTTCCAGTGCGCCTTCTGTCCCACGTCGTTCACGCGGGAAGTGAACCTGGCCAAGCACATGCACATCCACACGCGCGGCTCGCCTTTCAAGTGAACAGGGGGAGGCGGTGTTCTCTTGCGGGGGGGTCGAACATTATGAAAAATGCTAGATTTATTTTGATCCTATACGGATATAGTCGGTGTGCACAGAATGTGTTTCTGCAGCATTCTTAGAGGTTCCTGGTGGACGTTGCAGTTTTTTTTTCTTTGGTATGTTATTTTATTTTGACCTCTGTACTTCTTTATGTGATAGTGGGCACGTCTTGGGTTTCTTGTTTCTTCCCGTAAACCTTTGGAATGTGAATGCCGAACGCGTACGCCATAAAGCCGAACGCCGGCGATCGGCGTTTGCGTTCGAATTTTTAGTAAAGCCACTGTGGTAGAGGCAAAGCCACCTAGTGTTTCATCTAACCACCAATTGGCGCTGTGGAAGGATGTGTAGCTTTTGTTTGTCAGTGCAGGTTTATTTTGCGTCCCTTCTTTTTGTCCTGCCGCTTTGAGCGCTGTTTTTCATAAGGTGCAACGATTGTCAACTAGCCCAACATAACCACCTCGTTGCAAGGGGTAAAGGGGAAACCCCAAAGACCCGCCATTTTTTTAAATCTTGAGTATGAGAGGTTTGATCTATAGCCCCCCCTCCCAACACATCCCCAGGTTAAAACCAAGACCCCGCCAGAAAAGTTTTTACTCAAAGTTGTACACCAAGCCTTTAGATTGAAAATTCTCGATAATAAGTATAGTAAAATAATTTTTATTAGTGACAGTAGTGGTACTCTAGGTGCCTCGCAGGGCTAGACAGATAAGCAGGGGCCTGTATGCATGATTGTCTGCTGGCAAGAAAACTAAAAATATCTGGTAAAGTGCATGCGCTTACAGACCTTGGGTATCGCAGCTACCATAAAATAACGAGCATACACCCAGTTCACTATGAGTGCCCACCCACTACTTCCTAAATGTTTGAATACTGAACAAAGGACGTGTCAAGCACTCGCCCCAGCATACTTCTAAACCCATGTGACCAAGGTGCTTCTCCTCATCAGCCACTTCTCCCAAGCACCCCGGTGCAACGTGGTGAAGCCCATTCTATCGGTGCCTCTTCAGCATTTTTGCTCTTGGACCTGGCCTTTCCACCAGTCTTTCAAGATGATCTCCCAATTTTGGATGGGTGCCTATTCGGTATTTCACGGTAAGCTCTGTTTCACCGTCAGGCGAAGCACAGCCAAAGGTGTGGAAGACGTAGAAACACGAAAAATGCAAGGCCACGGGGCAGATTCACTGCACTTGATTTGTTTGTTCGATGATTGCACAAACACTGAGAGATACTAACAAACGCCATGCGACGGCCTGCTTTTGATGCTGCCTGATTGGCCTTGTCGATCCGTAACATTGGCTGCACTCTGACTCGAGGTGTAACGAAGTTTGAATTTCGTTGACTGCATTGTGGGGCAGTGACCTGGATTGAGCATTCATTGTTTTTGTGCCCATTATCTATTATCTTCAGCCCCCAAGTGCAAACAAAGGAGCCTTCTTCCCCCTCTTCTTCACTGGCACAAGGAGGGTAAGCGGAGAGAAGACCAAATGCTCTCAAACTGCTATGTCGACATGTGGCAGCAGTTAAAAAAAAAAAAATCATTGACTGTCTGGTGCTCTATAGTAAGTCTGGAAATGTCAAGTCAGCCAAAATATTGTGAGATTTTGTTGAAGAATTTTAGTTTGCTTTGATTCCCCCAACTAATTTAGTGCCAAATAAAAAATAAATAGCATAATGACAGCAGTATTGTTTCATTAATTCCTGCAGCATGTTGATTTGATTTGGGCTTAGGGGCATTTTGCTTTAATTGTGAGAATGTGCCATGATTTACAGTTGTGTGGCTAATTAATTATGAAGTGTATGGATATCTGCTAGTGAATTGTCTAAATTACACAACTGCAAAAGAAAAAAAAAAGGAAATCCCACATATGCAAGTATAAAACTCCTATTCATAATTATACATACTGTGGAGAGTGTACACTCAGAGTATCATCACTTCTCATTTGTCCCTATTTGTACAAACTTGATTTGTACCAAGTTTTGTTTTGTTTTTGCCTTTTTTTTTTTTTTTTGCAAAACAAAATTACGTGGAGGTGCCGGGGATCGAACCCGGGGCCTTTCACATGCAAAGCGAACGCTCTACCACTGAGCTACACCCCCGCATGTAACACCTAACTCCACAAGTTACATCTGACAGGCTGCTAGAGTGCATTATTATTCATTTTAATGTGTGTGGTTATGGGTCCTAGTAGCACACCATGGTATTGGTGATAGATTATTCACGCTTCCTCCATAACACATATTGAGTTTCTCCTCACGAAAAAGCTCGAACGTGTTTTACTTGAACGGTCAGTCCATTGGAGAAAAATAAATATAGCAATAAAATTCCATATCCGTTTAGACCACTATATCCTAAATTGTCTGTGACGTTCAGCCGGTTGGGACCAGGTATCGTCATTCATAATATTTATCAGTCCTACAAAGTAACACACAACAAAACTAGCAAAAATTACCTTAAAAGGGGAGGGGGATTGAGACAAGCGAGGGCAATCAATATCACCATTAAAAACGAAACTCTGACAAGTTCTCAGATGCAGAAATTAATTTACGATGCTTGTCGTGTTATCTAAAAAGTGGCCCAAATAAAATAACAATAAAAATTTATGGAGGTGCCGGGGTTCGAACCCGGGGCCTTTCACATGCGAAGCGAACGCTCTACCACTGAGCTACACCCCCAGATGGAATTTCACCTTGAAAGTGACTATCCTAAGGCTGTATTAATAAAGATTTTCGTGCTTGCTTTCGGAGTGGGTAGTGGGATAATATTGTTCAACGGAGCACAATTAATTGACCTGTGATACGCCCTGCTTATGATATATTTGTACTTTCCGAACGATCAGGTTTTTACTGATCGAACATCTAACTACCGGATGACTGCATCGCTATCGACATCTCCAATGGCGGCGCCCAACTTTCTTGTCTCCGCTTCTTTTCGATTTCCTGCTTGTGCCCGCGTTGCTCACTTATCATGGCTCACGGACGTGCTATCGTTGCGAGTCAATGCTGGCATCTCCCAGAGACTAGTTTTTTTCTGAGCTTGACGTTTTACTGCGATACGACCATCGGAACGCACAGAGCTCGCGCTGGTCAGTCGGAGTTTCCGAGCCCCAAACAGTGCCGGGGAGAGGCAAGTTCGAAATGCGAAGAAGCCGTCAGATAAGTGCGCTAAATGCTGACCGCGATATCACAGAGCGGCTACTAGACTAGTCCGCAAGCGATATAATTTCCCATGCTAATTTGCTGCAGCTAGCGGCTGCTTGAGATAAATGAAGTGTTTCCGTTGCGTCACTAGTCGGTTGGAGCGGATGCCGCTAGTGTTTCCGTCCCGACGTTTTGATGTCTCTTGCGGAAATTAATTTTACAAACAATTCAGACCTCGTACAGGGCACACGTCCAGACCAGAAAAAGTGAAGGGCCGCCCCGATATTTTATTCGATGGTTAAGGGACGGGATGTTAGTGCTGAAGTTGTGTCTTATGCTTCTTTACCATTCCAGGCTGGAAGACTTCGCTGGCGATGAGAAATCTCGCAGTGCCGGGCAGTCCTCCTACCAGTTTCTGATGATTTTGCACTTTGCTTAGATATACTAGCGAATGCGGATTGTGAAACAAAGTCTCGTGAATGTAGATGGAGCAGATGCCTGAAACGAACGAAAGTTAAATTGAAGCTGCAAAATCTTAGAACTGAAACGATACATTTATTTCACGAGCGTTCTGCACAAACAAGAGTGAACTCAAAGGGAAATCGTTCTGGGAAAGACTTAACTATGCGTCCGAGTTTCCAGTCCAGCGCATTTCATTCGTCGAGCGACACATGAAATGCGCTGGATGATGTCTGTCCACTGCCAGAAGAGTCACAAGCTCGACGGCTCAGTACCTGGGATATGTATCCATAACCGAGACAATCTTAGTCAGCAAAATCTTCTCATTGCCAACGAACTGTTTTAATCATTATTCTTTTCTGTTTCCCACAGATGAACAACACTGGCCCTCAGAAAAGCGTCCACACCAGCTGTGTTCACCCTGTGCAGATTGCAAAATTATGAAGTTTTCTTTCTGCAGTGTGTAACGGTTTCCAGATGTCATCTGTAAACAGTGGTAATTTAGATGATTTATGAAATTTGTGTAGTGATTGCATTAATGCATCTGCTGGTATCTAGTTTTAACAACCACGTGCAGATGTATGGGCTGCTCCTTCCCTAGTGTTTTTCTACTGTCCACCGGTGCACATTGGAGAACAGCTCCTGCAAGCCAAGCAAGCCAGCATGCCTGCTGAAAGTTGCAAAATCGACTGCAGCTGTTTCCGTCGGATATTCCACAAAGGCCTTCAGAATTTACGGCATATTTGGGACTGTTTTTTTTCTCCTGGACTTTTAGGGATATAATTTTGCAGATTGTGTTGTGTGTTGCAAGTAAGCAGGAATGTTGTTTTTGCAATGTTACCCTGTTGGGATGTTCTTTCACATCCACCAATCCTCAACAGAATCTTAAGTGCTACCTAATTTTTGGTTTTCTAAGTAGTGCAACAAAGCATTATTTTTCTTGTCTCAGCGATGCTGAAATGGGTGGTCATGATTGTTTTGTTCTGTATACATTTTGCGTACAACGCTTCACCGATTCATTGCTGACGTTTTAGTGGTACTGAAACCATGGTGAGACATTTTAGTATAAAATTTCTTGTAATCAGAAGTCAGAACTCTGTGCCGGATTGGAATTTTGCAGTCTCGAAGATTGGATTCAGCCGCACAATACACAGGATCGATAAGTCCCTGCTACGATTGAGTACTAAGAGACCAATGGGCTCACGCAGGGTTTGAACGCATGATGCTGAGCCTGCTGAGCGAAATTCACGAGATGCAGCAGAGGAACGTGGAAATGCTTCGATCGGTGATCAACTGCAGTCCAGCCGAGGTGGCCTCCACCCTGGTTGCCAGCCCATTCAAGACGTGCGGGGAGCTGCGTGCCTTCGACACCACCCTCGTTGGCGACAGGAAAACTGCCTTCGTGAGTCACTTTGTCTTTTTCTATATACCGTCATTGAGTTTGTTTTGCTAATTTTGCAGCTTGGAAAATATTGCAAACAATTTACGACGCCTGTATATAACCTTGTGGTACAAAATACATAGCATATCACTCTAAATCGTGAAGTTTTGTGTCTGCGAAACATTCTCGAAACCCAGACTTTGCAAAATTCACAAAATATTGAGCCCAATATTCAGTGCTAACCTGAATAAGTAAAAAGAAGAAAAGTATCGATGTTGCATCTGCGCTGTCTGCGTCGTGCAGTGTGCACTGTCGGCCTTGGGAGATCCGACACGGGCTCATAGTTTGCCATGATAGTTTCGTCCCGGTAATGTGCGTGAAGAAATAACTTTCTCCAAACCCTGTCACCGGCTTGCAGCCCGAGCATTTGCCAACCGAATGCAGAAGTAAACAAACTTGATTCCTCACTGCATTAGGATATTTTCGGATTCTCCGGAATAAGCTCCCGTCTCGAAGCTTGTCCTGATCCAAACCGTCTCGGTCAGGCCAAGGAGTTGCAAAGCCTGCAAGGGAGCAACGTCGGCTCCACGACGCGCAAGATCATGGCCTACCTAATGACGGACGAGGTGGCCTCGCTCTTCTCCTGGCTCGGCCGCAAGGGCAAGGCCAAGTTCTGCGAGCTCAACATGGCCAGTGCCATCGTCCGTGAGTGGAGTCTTGCTCGCTCTCAAACTGAACTGTTTTTCCTCGGGATTGTATAAATGCGTAATCGCCTCTCCGCAATAGACCCTTTCCAAAGCGCGCGTCTTTTAGTAGCTGCTGTGCCAAGGGTTGTGTCAACGTTCGGCATGAACTTGGCAGAGCTCGCACAGAGAAAGAGCTCTTCATCGGCGTTCGGCGAGGACTGAAATCCATTCGCACGCTTCGCGCCCAAAAGGTGGCGACCGCTATTGTTGCTTGATGGGGTCTTGAAACGGGTCTGTGGTGGCAGAAATAGGTGGAAAACTAAAAAGTATGTTTCTCGAAGACGGCAGGGCACAAAACGCTGCCGATTTGGCGTGCACTGTGTTTGTCGTGCGGCTCTTGCTAATTTATTTAGGGTGGGAAGTCTTCCGCTTTGTTTCTATTTTTATCGAACATTTATAAACATTTGGTACATTGTAGGTGGCCTACGCTGATGTTATTAATGTTGGCTTATGCTTTATTTACGCTTTCGTCTTTTTTTTAGGTTTCTGCAGACTGGTTTATTATATTACCACATAACTTGAAAACTGCAGGAGTGTTCAAGCGGCTGTAGCACATTCAAAATGCAAGGAACTTGCCTTTGTAGTCTCAGTGTGGTTCACATTACCATAAACACTGATTGTTGAGCATCGTACAACCTCTAGCTTGGTGTGATCAGTGCTGTGCCTTTTTTTTAAAGTACAAAATATGGGTCTGGCTCGTTGGTTTTTGCCTAAAGTCACACTAAAGACATATTTGACGCACACAAATTCATGATGCAAACATGCTTTGAACACTCTAGAGCTGTGTCTGCACATAATTATGTCATCATGTCTTCAGTGAACAGTGTGTTTTTTGTGGGATGTATAAGTATGAGCGAAAGGACTGCGGCTTAAAGAGACACTGCAAGGAAAAAAAAGTTTTCTTTTAAAGGGCATAAATGGGACATATATTTGTACAATAATCCTTTCACAAAATTTTGTTTTTGCACTATATTTATTTTGTTAGACGCAAATTAGGCGAAGGTCATGGCCCGCTCTAACCTCCCCCCCCCCCCCCCCCCCACCCCCCACAAACCAGTGGTCCCGCCCATTACTACTGAACTGGCTTGGCTGCTCGACCGAACATGCTAACAAGTGTAGTGTCTTCCTTTTGCGACAACTGGTGCGTCTTGTTCTGGGGGT
The DNA here is from genome assembly GCA_013358835.2 of Ixodes persulcatus. NCBI lineage: Eukaryota > Metazoa > Arthropoda > Arachnida > Ixodida > Ixodidae > Ixodes > Ixodes persulcatus. The sequence goes on from JABSTQ010010332.1 coordinate 108,247, forward strand.
CTAACACCGCCTACTAGTCTCTGGCATCGTTTGCTATTTCACTGCCGTCTATCGTGTGCAATGCCCGTGAGACACGGACACGAAAGCTGCAGGTCGGCGTCCGTCCGCTATTCTTCCCCCGTGACGTCTAAAAAATGTCTGCAACGCTCAGACGACACAACCATGAAAGCGGCATTCTAGCGTTCCATCATGCACAATCCATGGTCCAATACAAGCATATGTCAGCATCTATCGGATGTGCGGTCATGAGCGACCAAAAGCGCTAAAAATCATGGAAATAAATATGCAGTCCTTCCAGCTTTACTGTTCTTGTTTTTCACATGGCATTTGCGAGGAAAGTGGTTGAGCATTATGATGCACAATTAAAACGCAACGTAAAAATATTCGCTTTAGCAGGCCAGGTGCACTGCAAAATTTGAAAGCTACTTGCCTTTCGAGGCGAAATGACAGGAACATACTTAGACAAACTTGATGCAAGCCGAACGCCTAATTGCCTCCAACCAAATGGCTCGCAAATTCTTACCTGTGTAGGTACCTTCCCGTTATCGAAACCATGGTCGCAATCACGACGGTTGCACAATTCAAAAGAGCATTAGGGCTGCTTTTATGGGAACCAACATCTTTCTTCAGCATCAACACACGGCAAAGAAGGCAATCAAGCCAGATCAATCAAAATAGTTGATCTGGGACTCTAGGCTTAGGCCAGTCCCACTACAAGAACAAGCATCCGCACAGCGCTTCCGAAGGCGCATATTTGCGGCAGTTTTTTTTTGCAAACTACGTCGGTTGAGAAGATCTATCCTCTAAACAACTCTGTGAACTCAAAACCACTTGCACTCATAAAAACTGACAATCTCAACGAAAAAAAAAAAAAAAAAAAAAAGCTCGTTCAGCACTCCGCAGATGCCAGCAGCCATGTTTTTTAAAGTTTCATACCAAAACGGGAGGAGCGATCTCGGAATACATTTGATAACAATAATGACTCTGTCTTGATTATTTGCTTCTCAAACATAAGAAACTTGTCGATTAAAATTACGGCACGGAGATACAAATTTACAGCCAACCTTTCACACGTCAATCATCTCTCCAGCCAATGAGATATGTAAGCACGGGGCGAGGATTAACGGGCCGCAACCTCCACATTCTGCGCCTAAATTGCGTCTAACAGTGCAAACATTGCTCAAAAACTTTTTTGTTTTTTGTGGTACAATATTTTTAATACATCTTTTATTGATTCTCTTAAAAAATATAGTTTTTCTTTGCTGTGTTCCTTTAAGAAGGCGACATAATAATAAAAAAAACTAAAAAAAGCAGTGCACACAGGACAGGACAACAGGAGAAAACACAAGCGCTGACTCGCAACTGATATTTATAAGAGGAAGAGGAAAACGGCGTCCATACATAAATGAGAAAAGAAAAGGACGGAGCGCAATACATTCATACCATGAATATTTACTAAATATTAAAAAAAAAGAAAACTAGAAGAAAACTATCAATGCACACGTGTAGGGCAGATCACAGGTTCAGCTAAGACTTAGTCGTTAAAAACACTGGCTAGGAAGAGCACTTCCTTCTCATACAGCGTTATTGATGGCTCGCTAACAGAACACTCCCTTAATTTTGCCATATGGTACGCTTCCAGGATTTCCCTGGTGCTCCGATCTGAAAATATACCTAAAATTGTTGCTTGTTCAAAAGTTGGTGTATACTGGCATGTCTGACAGTGCTGTGGAAGGTGTCTTCCTACGGTGGCACGTAGGGAATAGTATTGTTCTTGGAGGCGGTCAATGACACACCGTTCTGTCTGTCCCACCTGGCCACGTTTGCTCCGACTCGAGGGGACACTTTGGGTTTTTTTGAACATTGTTTATTTCCACCTTGAACGATGGGGGATGCCGAGGAAAAAAGCTGTATGCACAGCTTGACGAGCCCTCGGCACCCCTACAGAGCAGACAGCAACAGCTTCACATTTAAGAAATCATAAAACAAATTACAAGATATGCACTATGCTAAAGTTATACAATGGTAGGTACACTTCAAAAGTACAGAAATGACTATGTACACATTTTAATAGTGCTATAAATGTCTCTTTTATTAAATGAAGTGATGTCGAATCCCACTGATGCAATATGATTTAGCAATTCTGGAAGTAAATGCTTTATTCTCTGATGTCCAAAATTTGTTCGTGATTGAGGAATTTGCCATGGATGAATGAGACGAGTTTGGTATAATGAAATATGTGGACGAAGGTCAGCCAATCTCAGGAAAGTTTCGTGATTACCACGAGTTGCAGCTTGATATGTTAATATTAAACGTTGATGATAAATATCTGATACGTCAGTTATTTTATATTTTTCAAAGAGAGGTAGAGAGGGGGACGTCCATGGGACATCTGCCACGGCACGAATAGCTTTCTTTTGTAAAACTCTGAGTGTGTTAAAATTGGTCAGACCAGTAGATCCCCACACAAGATGGGCGTATGTTAAGTGGGGATAAAAAAGGGACCTATAAAGTTGAAGTTTAACACTGGTGGGTAAAATATATCTATATTTATTTAGTACGCCTACTACTCTTGACAGTTTACTACAGATGTGCCCCACATGCTCATTCCAAGACATATTATAGGAAAAAAACACACCCAAAGTTTTAACCTTATCAGTAAAATGAATAACATCTGGACCATAATACAGAGGAGTGGATAAGTTAAGCCGAGTGCCTGAGTGTAGTTGGAAAAACACAGCCTTACTTTTATCAGTATTTAGACGGAGAGAATTATTTGCACACCACACCCTTAATTTGAAGAGAACATTGTTGGTTTTAGCAACAACTTCTTCAATATTTACACCAGAAATGATCATAGCCGTATCATCAGCATAAACAATAAATTCGACTTCGGAGTCTATAGAAATGATGTCGTTGATATAAAAAAGAAATAAAAGAGGTCCTAGAATGCTGCCTTGCGGTACCCCGCACAAAATTTCAAGTATGGATGATTTATGATCGTTTATGGAAACATATTGGCAACGGTACTGCAAATAAGACCTTAACAGGGAAAACGAAACACCTCGAAAGCCGTAAGAAAATAACTTGTCTAAAAGAATACCATGATCAATGCAGTCGAAGGCTTTACTAAAGTCTAAAAATACACCAATAGTTGCCAACTTTTTCTCTAATCTATCAAGTATGATCTCTTTCTGGTGCAAAAGTGCAGTTTCGGTTGACCTAAATTTTCTAAATCCAAACTGACACTCGGCTAAAAGATTATGATTTGATGAGAAATTTGTAATCCTGGAGTGTATAATCTTTTCCAATCCCTTCGAAAAAACAGGGAGTATTGATATAGGACGATAGTTCCCCAAATTGTTTTTATCTCCCGATTTGAACAGTGCGATGACTTTAGCAATTTGCATTTTCATTGGAAATACGCCAGATGAAAAAGCAAGATTGTAAATGTGTGTTATATAAGGCAAAATGAGATCAGCAACATATTTTATGGGTTTAATATTGAGGTTATCAACATCGGTACTGAAATTGTTTCGTAAATTAATTATAGTAGAGTATACTTCATTTTCGTCGGTAGGATGAAAAAAGATAGAATCACACACTCTCGGTATATTTTCAGCTGCATCACTACAATAAGTTCCCGCGCCGACCTTAACGAAGAAATTATTAAATTCATTGGATAAAGGAGAGCCACACTTTTCTATTCCGTTAATAAGCAGCTTTTCTATTTTCTCGTAATTGGGCGTCTTACCTGAATTCTCGTAATTGGGCGTCCTTGCCCAGATGTGGTGAAAAAGTGCCACTCCCTGGACGCGAACCTCGAGGTGGAAGAGACCATGAAGGCTTGGCTACGCCACGCTCCTGGACGCTGTCGTAACCCGGCGCTTCTTGTGCCGGCGGCCGTTCCAGCCCTCCAGCAAGCGAAGAACATTTGAGAAGGGGGGGGCGGGGGGAAAGAGGGAGGAAGGTGCTTTGTTATCTTGAGAATAAAGATCTGCTATTGTTGCTTGCCTTGTCAGTGTCTGTCTTTGTTAGAAAATGAGGGTGTTCCCTTTGAAACGCCCTCGCTTTCCCTGCCGGATCTTGTGGAGGGTGAGACTGTTTGGATCTTCTGTTGGCAGTAAAATCACCCGAATTGTCCGGGCCAGGGGTTTAAACACCCGGCCCGCGACTCTCTGGGACGCGGCACGCAAGCATCCCACGGCTACGAGCCCCCGTTCTGATGCCTCGAGCACCACATGCGCCATAAATAATAGTTCTGTATCTTCGATTCATTTCCGCTCGAAAAGGAGCTTTACACATTTTGCGCTATTCTGTTTTCTTTTGGAAGGAGTATTGCTTCGTCTAAATATTTGCTTTGGCATGCAAGTCAATCGGAATGGCAACCAAAATGGCAGGCTAGAAGTGTCTAGAAAATTAGGAACTTTTAGACTGCGCGATGTGAGATGAAATCACCCAGCTATGAGCTCGGGCTTCTATCTTTCAGACAATACCTCTAATATTAAAGATTTTCTTATAATTCTGCTATAAAAATCGACAGGAAATCAAATACCGCCGTTTGAGGAGATATTTTGTCTATGCCTGTTTAGCCCAGTAAAGGTTCCCGGACATTTCATCGAACGCCGTTTCATCGAAAAAATGGACGTTTCATCGAACGTCGTTTCGTCGAACGCCGTTTCATCGAATCACTGACGGCCGTTTCATCGAATGTCTTTTATATAAAAAGTGTGAAAGATGCTCTTTTATGCACGGATCGAGTGCATTTTCGTGTCATTCACCCATTTCATCGTCAGGTTTTTTTCATGTCCAAACTTGTAGCTGTTACAATTTATTTTGATGCAAGTCACCCATGAGGATATTAGTACAGATTTTTATGTTTGTTTCGCATATTGTGCTTACCTGTTCACCCCCTCTGTATTGGGAGCATCTCGCTAAGGCCGATAGTCGCATTACGGCCGAGAGTGCATTAAGGCCGGGGGTGGCTTTGAGGCCGAATAGGGCATAACGGCCGAGAACTGCATTACGGCCGATAGTCTCTGAATGAGCTGGACCGGCTTGCTAGAACCAACGTCTCAGCTGAGACTGGGTGAAAGAAAGCACTGCCAAAGCCAGCGCACGAGCTGAGCGGGACTCAAGCTGCGTCTCAAGACACCATACCTCGGCAAATTCATTCATGAACTTGCTCATTCACCTTCATTCACATTCACGGCGTGAATCTAAATGGCTCTGAATGAATTCTTGAAATTGAAAAAAAATCATGATGTGATGGTGAATGACTTTGTGAATTTGAATGAATTCGTGATGTGATGGTGAATGACTTTGTGAATTTGTTTGAATTCGTGATGTGATGGTGAATGAATTCGTGAATTTGAATGAATTCATGATGTGATGGTGAATGAATTCATGAAGCCGTGATGTGATGGTGAATGACTTCGTGAATTTGAATGAATTCGTGATGTTATGTCGAATGAAGCCGTGATGTGATGGTGAATGACTTCGTGAATTTAAATGAATTTGTGATGTGATGTTGAATGAAGTCGTGATGTGATGGTGAATGAATTCGTGAATTTGAATGAACTCATGATGTGTTGTGATTGTAAATGACTTCATGAATTGAATATGCTCCTGTAACTTCTTGGCACAATTAAGTAATCTTCAACAAAGAATACACGATTTCAAACGCCCTGTTTTAGGTCCAAGGCACGCTGCATGCACAGGCGCCTCGCCTACAAAAGTTCGAGCTCCGCGCTCTTGCACACACGCAGAGCTCAAACCTGGTGTGTGCAGCAACCATGCGCTTGTTTGTAAGCGAAGCAGAGTAGATTAGGTGTAAAGGACCATTACAGTAAATTGATACCGGGTTTTGACTTTACCAAATAGATGTGGCTTAGTGAGACTCGTGCGAACTAGCAGAAACTCAAGAAACGAGTACGTTAGTCAAGAAACTAACGCGTTACCCGTAACGTCGTTACTTGAAGTTGTAACGCGTAAGTTCCTTCACTGCTCTCGCATACGACTACAAGGGGGCAGCGAGCCGGCGCCAAGGCGGCGGGCACTATACTTCGTTTCGCCTTCGGTCCGAGCGCGGACGATGGTATCAACCGAAGAGCCAATCAAACAGCGCAAAAAGCGCAACGTCATGGCGTGCTCTCTGCGCTTGATAGGACTAGCCGGCGTAGGAGCACGCACAGAGAGACGGCGAAAACCCGCTGGCCCTATCAACTGCAGAGAGCACGCCATGACGTTGTGCCTCTTCGCTGTTTGATTGGCCCTTCGGCTCATTACATCGGCCGCGCTCGGACCGAAGCCGAAACGAAGTATAGTAGCAGCAGGCGCTGCTTCGTGTACGCGGCGCAGCCATATATCGTTTCAAAAGAGCCGAAGTCGACGTCACCAGCAGGCGCACCTAATCCGGCGCCGAGACCATATCACGTGACCTGCCGGTTCCGCGCGGCGGCGCACGGAGCACATTCACGTGACACGATCGCAGCGCGGCATTGGCTGAGTTGGCGCTCTATCAATGTGCTTTGCGTTTCGCGCACTCGAAACACCCCACTTCCCCGACAGAGTCAGGTCCTGGTTTCAAGTGGCTGACACAAAAAGGCGCCACAGTCCTATTCCTCAAGAACTGCGAACTCGTGAAGGGCTACCAGCCGTGAAGTCGAATTTAGTCATAGAGATCATAATTTAGTCAGAATCAACCTGAATGACTTCGTGAATGATGCGGAATTCATGATGTGATGGAGAATTTCGGTGAATTCGTGTTGACCGTGATGGTGAATAACTTCGTGAAGTGATGGTGAATAACTTCGTGAAGTGATGGTGAATTCGGATGAATTCATGATGTGATGGTGAATTCGGATGAATTCGTGATGTGATGGTGAATTCGGATGAATTCATGATGTGATGGTGAATTCGGATGACTTCGTGAAGTGATGGTGAATTCCGATGAATTCGTGAAGTGATGGTGAATTCGGATGAATTCGTGATGTGATGCTGAATTCCGATGAATTCACGATGGTGAATTCCGATGAATTCGTGGTGATGGTGAATGACTTCGTGAATTGGTGATGTGATGGTGAATGACTCCGTGAACTGGGAGGCGGTAGTGATGTGAAGAGGATGAATTCTCGGCGGAGTTTGAAAGCCGTGATGTGAAGGGGATGAAGTTTTGGCACGGTTGAACGCCGGGATGTGAAGGGCCGTGACTGTGGGAGGTCGGAGTACCTTGTGACGTGAATGCGAATGAATTTGGAGACGTAATTATGTTCGTGATGTGATGGTGAATGAAGGGGCTCTAAAATGCCGACCTATGCAAGACACTCGCGCGCCCCAGCTTTTGCAGTGCTTTCTTTCACCCAGTCTCAGCTGAGACGCTGTTCTAGCAAGCCGGCCCTGGTGTGGCCGCCTTCGCGGGGGTCGCGTTGTGGTTGACGACTTTAGTTGCCACCAAATAAGATAGATGGCGCCATATTGAGCATGGCGGATGAAATTGACATATTTTCAGTCTCGTGAATCGCCGTGGTCTCTTCTCAGATTACAGTGATTGGCGCTCCAAATACTGTAAACTACTTAATTTTCGAGAGGACCTAATTTTCGCCAATTGCCTACAATACACCTCTTGGCGAATATGTGCTGCCTCCTAGACACGCGACTGGGTTCGAGGCTAAGTGGTGAGAAAACAACGCGCGCGCAAGGCCTCTCCCACCCGTTCCACACCCAAAACGTCAGCTACATCCTGTTCACCCATTGAGGCGCTGTGACCTAGATACGGTTCCCCCAAACTAGCCTTTGTCCCCATCGTGCGTAATCTTCCGCCCCGAATTCGACACAACGAAACAATCTTCCCTCTCTGCTCGGCCAGAAGGAAGAGAGCGAGGTTATTGAAACTATTTACTCTCGAACCGATGTTTCTACAAAAGGTCCATTCCACAACCCGGGCGATAATAGTTCCGACAGCCGAAGGCTATACAGTTCACCGGCATGATTGCGGTGCACGTCTTAATCTAGAATGGGCGTCGTCAGTACGTTGACTTGTGCTCACCTTGTTCGCAACATCAGAGTCTCGATGGTCTCCAAGGCGCTCAAAGACGAGAAATGCAAGATGGCGGATTGTTTGGAACTAGATACTCTCGAACCCAGGCGCATCAAATACTCCGCGCATGCGCACCGGGTATTTCTACAAAAGGTCCATTCGCGAAAAATAGGTCCCGCGAACAATTCTGTTGAAATGTAAACACATTAAAATCTATATTGAGATCTTACCGCGTCGCGAAAATTAGAACCCGCAAATTATTCCAAAACTCCAGCTTTGACCTAATCGCGAAAAATAAGTCGTTTACAGTATTCTGCGGGAAAGTAAACTTATGACATTTTTAAGAGTGTATCTGTCGGTGACTTCAAATACTTCGGTTTCGGGTTTGTTTTCACCCTTCACGGCCGGCACCAGTCGGTACGCCGGCCTTGCCTATCCGAATTTTTCATTTATTTATTTCCTTTTCTGCGCTTTATTATTTCTTATTAGTTTGATCAGTAGTTTCTTCATCTGCATATTTGAATTATGTACACACACGCACACGTATTTCCAAATAAATGCTATGAATTTAGGGCACCTTTTTGGTATAACACTCCTATCTTTTAATCATCGATTTTTTTAAAGTTCAGTGAAACATTTATTGTCTTTTCAATTTTCAGCACTTTAACTAAATTAGTTATGTCTCTGATTCTACCGGGAGGCTACGAAAACGATAAGTGAGGTTGATTTTAAAATATTATTTTCAATCTTTTTTACAGCGAAACGTTGAAGAAAACACATACTAGGAAATATGAAAAACACATGAAACATCAGAATGTCAGAACATGACAATTAACTCACCGTCGGAGTGCATTCTTGCCTTGAAACAGTGTCACGTGCTTCGTTCCGTCTCTCTAATTGGCTCACGAGGGCATAGCCTTCGCACTTTGCTAAAAAATGTTGACACGTAGTGTAGCATAAAAAACGCTAGTCGAAGCGGACAAAGCGCTACATGTTTAATTAATCGTAAAGGATGAAGCAATGAAACCAGAAACACAGTATTTGCCGTCACCGAGAGATGCAATGTGCACGGACAAATAAAATAAATATGTGGGAACATCTATCTTATTTGGTGGCAACTAAAGTCATCAACCACAACGCGATCCCCTAGAAGGGGGCAACACTAGCCCATTCAGAGACTATCGGCCTTAATGCAGTCCTCGGCCGTTATGCCCTATTAGGCCTCAAAGCCACTCCCGGCCCTTTCGCTGTTCTCGGCCGTAATCCACTCACGGCCGTAATGCGACTATCGGCCGAAATGACAGTGACCCTCTGTATTACCCGATGGGCCTTGAGGGTTTTGTAACAAAAAAATAAAAAGTCGCACTCCCGGTAAGAGCGCACTCCAACTCATGGAGGCCAAAGGCGACTTAGGTTTTGCGCAGGTGCAACAATTTTAGCCATGCGAGCCTCCTAGCCTCTCGTGTCTTTCTAATTCTATTGATACTTTTTTACTGCCCGAAGCTTGCAGTAGCTAAAGCTGAGGTGCTATTTATGAAACTACAACGAAACATTGTTTTTTTGTTCTAATACTCAATGAAGTCAAAAGTAAGTACGACACTTCAGATTTTATTTGAAAACTTTCGGGGGTTCATGTGTTTGTGCGACAGCCATTCACCGTTTCAAATGATGAGCAATTGCTTTCAAAAAGTCTCCCACAGCCATGCTCCGTCGGTTCTCATAAAAAGGCGGACCTTCTCATTTCTTGCCGCTTTTTCCTTCTTCTGGCGAGGAGGCTCTTGGGAACTCAGCATCGCCTCCAGCTTGTCTTCCGTCAGTTGATGTTCTGCGGCGATGCAAGTAAAAAACTTCCAGAATCCGGGATGGGCACCTCCGACCAGCTTCAGGAAGCGGGAATGCCATCCTGACGTTCGATAAGACGGCGTTCAATAAGACAGCGTTCGATAAAACGGCGTTCGATGAAACGGCTTCGATGAAACGGTGTTCGATGAAACGGCGTTCGATGAAACGGCATTCGATGAAACGGCTTCGATGAAACGGCGTTCGACGAAACGGCGTTCGATGAAATGTCCGTTCCCACCCAGTAAATTGTGTGACAGGGCAAGGATGGTGTGCTTGCTCTCGTTCTATTAGAAGCTGCCAGTACGTTGGTGTGGTGGTGTTTCAAATCTTTTAACATCAGGCGAGGGCCCAAAGTAGTCGAATATACAAATCAAAGCTAAAAATGACAAAACGTCGAGCTTACAAAAAGCACAAGGTTCCTTGTCCAGAAACTATCTATCCCCACCCCTGCCCGTTTCGATATGGATGAGCATCGTACCGGCGTGCGGACGTGTATCGATACTGCATGATACACGTTAAAGTAACCAGGCTAACGATTGTACTGCACTGGCTAAATTGCTCGTCTACAGCTGGGAGACTCGTCGCCCGTTGAGGCAGACTAAGTTCTAGACTGTAAAACATACACACACCCCAATTTCTTTAGAAAATATCTAGAGGGTCTGTAACATGTTCAAATGGTTGCGTCTTGAGAGCGAGGAGCACTCTCCAACTGTGCTGCGTGTTTTAGTGGTGCTTGGACTGCACGCGATCTGGCGATCCCGAACTGCATATCTCGAGTGCGACATCCGTGCCAAGCGAACATGGTGGTATTTTGCGGCCAAGTTGAGTTGGACTCTCGGTGTTGCGGCGAAAAGATTTCCAGAGGAGAAGGAGCGGTGGGACTTCATCGAAAGACGTCTCCAGAAATGGTGTATGTGAAGTGTTAGCATATAACGGGCAGGCTGCTCATAGTCTAGCGGAAAAACAGTCGGCGTGTCGGCTGTCTGCTTTTGTTCGGAAAAAAGCTTCCAAACGCTCAATAAACTTGATGTTAAAAAAAAAACAAAAAAGGTGGTTGAGTGGGCTAGCGCACACCAGGTCCAAATCAGAACGCCGAAAATCAAGAGGCCGAATTATGAAAAGGCCGAAAGTCAGTACGCCGAAAAATCAAAATGCCGAATATTCAAAATGCCGAAAAGACATAACGCCGAAAACCACGTGAAAAAGAAAGGACGCGCTTTGTGACTACCACTTGTTCGTAATTGTAATTGTAATTGTAATTTATTTGCACAATGAGTTGACTTGTACGCGGCAGCGTGCGAGGCTAGGCAGAAATGTGACAACCCTTACGCATATGTGCCTGCTAGCCGGCCGCCGCGTACAGTGTGGAAGACGGGGGGGAACTAAGGCACACACATCCACATAAAGATAATAGTGAAAGTCACTGTTCAACATGAGGAGCTTGAAGCGACTCGGCGAGAGAAGAGCTTGCACAGCTCCCTTAATGACTCATCACTTGATGAAGGTAGAGGGCTACGAGCGGATTGAGGTATGGTCAGGAAATATCTGATGGCCGCTGGGAGCAGGGATTCACAGTGGCGGGTGGTCCTGCCGCGGAGAGGCTCAGGCTGCCCAGTTCTTTTGTTTACCCGCACCGCGGAGAACGGAGTCCCGGAAAGCGATCCGTCGAGCACTCGGCACAGTGCACGCACCCGTGAGGTCGTTTTCCGCTGGATCAATTTCCACTGACACGAGCATGTTTAACTCGTTCTGCAAAGGCACCAGTATCAGTAGATGAAACTGATGTAAAATTTCGTATTTTGCTAGCTGTCGTAAAGCTAGGCATACCAGTCGGACAGGACAGCTCTTATTGGTCAGCAGAAAAAACAAAAAAAAAAACAAAAAAAAACAGCGCTGCCCGGTGTTCAGAGTACAAGAGCAGCATCAATGTGCGGCAGTAATCATTGCATTGGTTCGGAGGGAAATGGACGAAGACCCGGTTGTGAGGCAGCTTGCAGCATTTCGTTCTTGTCCACCGAGAAGTACGAGCCATTAGAATCATAGCAAACATACCATATGATGCCCATACAAAGTCTGTTTTTGAAACACACAAAATACTCCCAATACCTCAATTATATAACAATATTTTAGTAAAACGGTACAATATGAGCATTAGGCAACATAACATGGCAATTTTAAATTTATCACATCTACAACGTAAGGTACACACACACGATATACGTTCCACTTGTCACTGGATTATTCCACAAACACGTACAAATTACGGTCGTCAGATGCTTCGTTTTAACTTACCCTCTTTATTAAATAATCTAAGTGTTGATTAGCATTTGCAAGTCACAGTATGTTCTTTTCTTTTCTTTTTTCTGTTGCTATACCGCTCTTATAGTGTTTTGTTCGCAAATTTGAGACGCACCTCCAATGTGATTATCTATTTTTGTTATGACGTGCCCCTGTTGCAATGCCAAGTTTTTGTAGGGGGCGCAGGCCTTTAGTCAAGCCTTTTATAGGCTTTTTGTCTACGCCCCCAACATCTGTGCGATGTTGAATAAAGATTTGATTTGATTGATTGAGATACCTATGCGCCCTTGAAGCCTCTGACTTCAAGGACGCAAGAAGCCTCTGACCTGCTGCGTTGGTGCGAGGACAACTACCTGCTTGGGAAATCACGCCGCCGTGTTGCCGGAGGTAACACCGCACCGATCATACGAAGTCCACCTGCATTCCCGCCATCCCTCTTGAATGTGCTTGCTCTCGCTCAGAACGAATTTCCAAGGGGCAACAACGCCGTTGAGGCACGGCGCCGACGATGGGAGATATTGGTTGACGTAAGCGTCTTCCGGCTCATCACCACCATGAAAAGAGAGCAAGCTAGAGTCGAAGACAACATAGAGGGATCGATCAGAGGCCAACCCCGCCGCTCACAAAGCAAGAAGCAAAAGTTGCACGAAAATCGTTTGGCAGCTGCTCTGGGTAACCGGGACAATGTCGACGTTCTAAGCTGTCTTCGACGATGTGCACACAACTTATCTGTCTGAAATGCAATAAACAAGGAATCGCTCTGCTATGCGACCAGATATGCAGAAATATATTTTTCCTTTTTTGAAGGCTTGAACCATGCGAAGCGGAACCTCTCCCCTAACTTTGATCACATTGCCAAGAAAATTTATCTTGCCAAGAAACTTTATCTTTCACAATAACTAGGTGATGCCAGCATTTTGATGTTTCGGCATTTAGATGTTTTATCAATCAATCAGTTTTTTTTTTTTTTTCAAGGGGTACATACTCCTTGAAATGGTACCTTGGCGCAAAAGGCGATCGTCTTTTCAAAAGGCGAAGTCCAACAGTAACAGTACGAAGGGCTAAACTTCGACAAGAGAACAAATACGGATACAAGATAAAATGGATACACACACAGGTACACACAAGAGATAATTGATGCACACATAAAATAAAATTGCAAAGAAGAAATACTAGCAAACATTGATGTTGTTTATGTAGACATTGTCGTAAAAAACAAAGATTAAAAAATAATATAAAACATCAAGCAAAAAGTAAATATATAAAAATAAAAAGCACTTGGGTAAAAAATCATAAAAGTGAAGAAGCTAGATTACACATTCATAAATTCCAGGCACATATAAAAATAGCAATCTGGCATTGTCCACACAATAAGATCTAAAAATAAACGTGATCACAAGGTATACAAGATTTGTAATAAAAGAGGATGCACAAAAAATCCTAGTTAAAATACTTAAAAATGTATTACAACATGTCTATAGAATTATCAACTCATTGGCAATCAAAAAGGAGCGTAGATTTTTTTTTAATGTAGTTTTGTTTCCAGTAATTATGAAATTATTGCCAACTGCATTTAGGAGCTGGGGAACCTGAAAATGCATCATTTGTTTTCCGTAGTTAGTCCTAATAGATGGTAGTCTGTACGTCCTCTTTGCCCTTAAATTATATTCAGACAAATTTAGCGGAAAATTTCCCCCGCTAAATTTATCGGAAAATTTCCCCCGCTAAATTTAGCGGAAAATTCCCCCCGCTAAATCTACCGGAAAATTTTCCCCGCTAAATTTAGCGGAAAATTTCCCCTGCTATATCTACCGGAAAATTTTCCCCGCTAAATTTAGCAGATTTTTCCTGCTAAATCTAGCGAAAAATTTTCCCCGCTAAATTTAGCGGAAAAATTTCCCCGCTAAATTTAGCGCGGAAAATTTTCCCGTACATGGGAGCCGAGCAGGAGAGGAGGAGGGGCATAGCCCCCTCTCCGTACCTACCCCTCCTCCTCCTCAAGAGCTGCGCTCTAATTCGGCGTTACAGGGGATTGTAAACGCCTTTCATTTTTTTATCACAACTCTCATGGAGGCGCCAGCTTCATGTCACCCCCTTGGAACCGTGCATGGAGCTGCCTGGGCGGGTTGAATGCTGTGTAACGGGGCACTATCGGACCTTTGGGGATGGTGACCCTGGTCTCCGTAATACTTCTTAGCTACAAGATAATATTTAATACCTTGGTTCAGAGCAGCAATCCAGAAAAGTATTTAAATGAGTTCAGTATCGGGAAATTAACCTGATACAATTTTTTTTTTCTAGCTTTGCACTTCGTAACACTGAATAAGCTGCTTAGATCGCTTAGATACGGTGCAGGAAGCTCAGATGATATCGTTTTGCTCTGTCGCGAACTGTTTTAGCATTATGGAGGACAGAAGGCAGTTCCCTGCGATGTAAGGTAAAGCTAGCCTATTTAGTGGCCCTCTATACAGGTAACATTTTGTCCTGGGTCGTTTCGTCCGAGACCGTCTCGTGTCCACCCCATGCGCGAAACCGCACACGCGCAGCTTTTCCACAGTTCGGCTTGCACGTTTTATTTATCAACCAAACGGTTCTCAGGGTAAAAGGTTCGCTAAGATAAGAAGCACAACGTTCAAAAGCCTCTTCTGCGCCTGTTTTCGCATGGAAGCGCCCCGAGCACCCTTGACCACTGCGTCAACGCGTGACCGCTTTCTATTCGCTGTCTTCCGTGGTCAGATAGGAGTCGAACGTATCTTAACCGCAGACTGTCACAGGTCACTTTTGGTGGAACCGTTGGAAATTCCATCGCCACAAGTCTGAACGTCGTGCTGCGAGTCCCTGTGGCTTCGACGCATCATCTAGGTCCATTTCGCGTAGACAATGGATCCGTCGTACCGTCCCAAAGTGTTGCGTAGGCTTGGCGACGGCGTCGAGAAGAGATCCACCAGCTACTTGAAAAACGACGAATCAAAGGTGATGGTGATCTACAGCGGCGGAACCATTGGCATGGTACGGGACGAAAATGGAGGCAAGTACCCTTATACAACGTGTCCCCTAAAAAACATTTTTTTTTTGCGAAAATAAGGTTTCCATTGCTGAACGCCTAGTTTCCGGCCAAATGTAGTGCTGGCGCGGTAAGGACCAGGTGCCAAAGTTTATCAACTAACCATTATCTTAACTAAAAATTGTGTGGTTTTCGGAAACTTTCGGCCGCCATTGATCATACAAAAACTGTCTGCAAACATGTTCGAAGCATACACATGTATAAAATAAACATGCTTGAGGCATGCCCGTAGATAATTCTGTTTTCAGGTCTGCTTTGAACACCGGAACACTGTCTTTTGTATGATGTATGAGTGACTGCTGCTTGAAGCTGCAATCTCACTGCGGCTTAAAACAAAAGTAAGACCCGAAGACAAGTGCAGCCAGCATGCTTCATGGGCAAGAGCACCCAACTCTTCACACCGCCATTCAGAGAACTGCGGGGCACATAAAAAAGCGAGTCAATCCGCGAGCAAAGGCAGACATAAATTCCATTGTTTCCTCAGGCTCGTGATCTGGCTGAAATGGACATCCGAGTGGATTTTTGATCTATTCGGTAAAGCAGTATACGTAACGACGGAGACGACACTGGGTTCCAAACAAGATATAAGAATAGCGACATTCGAAACCTCTTTTCATGGCCAACAAAAAGGAAGAGTCCAGTCTTACGAGCTTCGGCCAGCGTTTGGTCGGTTTGGTCTCGAGCGAGCGGCAAGCCAAGCGGACAGGTGGAGCTGCCGCGCGAGCACCTACCGTCGAATGCATGGACCCGTCCTTCTGCCCCAAGGTGTTGCAGGGTCTTCACAACGGAATCATTAGAACATGGGACAGCTTTCTGAGAAACCGAGAATCTAAGGTGATGGTGATCTACACTGGCGGAACCATCGGCATGGCGAAAGACGTGCATGGAGGCAAGTAGCTTTCATTTCGCACCATCCAAGCTGTCTTTCTTGACGAACGATAAGCTACTTCACCCACGGCTCGTGCTGATGACCAAAGGGCAAACAACTGCACACATACTACCTCGATGCCACAAACGGCGACCGCCATAACCGACTTTCAGTTTTTGTTTCCTCTTAAATTGGGGTTGTGTGTATGTTTATACAGCCTAGAACTTGGTCTGCCTCCAAGGGCGATGAGTCTCCCAGCTGTATTTTAGCGAGTCGTTTTTCAAGCACACGGTTCCGAAATCACGAACGGTACAGCTGGTCCGTTCCGTGAAACCGTACGTGAAATTTGACATACTTGAGCGAATCGTGAAAGTTGCGCGACCAGCGCGACCGTGTAAACGATGGTCATGATGGATGGATGGATGGATGAATACGGCTGAGCCCTTTGGATCGGGCGGTAGCTTACTCCGTACTGAAAAAGTGAGGCTATAAATCCTCCTTGCCATCAGTTAATAAGAAAATGCCTAGTTTTCTCTCGCTTTCTGCCACCATTCACTTAATCTTTGCTTGGTAATCTCTACTGCCTTGAAATCCACTTTTCCTTCGCTGTCTCTAAAACCCAATGACTTTATTGCTTAACGGTGGCGCCATCTTCTAGTGAACATGTGAAACATTCTGCAACGTGTAAATCCGCGGCGGACACCGTGGTGGCGCTCCCGGAGGAAAGTGGCGGATTTCTGCTTGTGTGGATACCCCATTAGGGATCGGGCAAAAAAAAAAAAAAAAACCAAACTAAAAGCACATTTCTCCTCTTCCCCCCGACAAGGGAGTCGGCAAGTTCCCTCTGGTCAAACTTTGTCGGCATTATTTCAGCACCGGACACACGGGAAGACAGTGAGTCCGGTTAAAAATACCGCCTCAGCCCTCCCCCCCCCCCCCCCCCCCCCCCTTCACCGCTTCCCGCGCAAAGTTGAAGTGGACCGCCTCCCCTGACTGGCGTGGATTGTTCCGGGTGACGTTTTCCGGCTGGTTTGGACCGCTCCTGACCCATTGAGAAAATTATGACGGCGCGATCGGCCTATTTCAACCACGTCACATTCTTGATCGAGAACGAGTCGCGAAAGCTTTTAGAGCGCAGCTCCTCTTAGGCGCCCGTTTTTGGCTTGAGCGGCGTCGGCGTAACCGCGCGGTGCATGATGGCTAAATTTCTCCGCTAAATTTAGCGGAAAAGTTTCCCCGCTAAATCTAGCGGGAAATTTTCCCCGCTAAATCTAGCGGGAAATCTTCCCCCTAAATTTAGCGGAAAATTTCCCCCGCTAAATTTATCGAAAAATTTCCCCCGCTAAATTTAGCGGAAAATTCCCCCCGCTAAATCTACCGGAAAATTTTCCCCGGTAAATTTAGCGGAAAATTTCCCCTGCTATATCTACCGGAAAATTTTCCCCGCTAAATTTAGCAGATTTTTCCTGCTAAATCTAGCGAAAAATTTTCCCCGCTAAATTTAGCGGAAAAATTTCCCCGCTAAATTTAGCGCGGAAAATTTTCCCGTACATGGGACGAGCAGGAGAGGAGGAGGGGCATAGCCCCCTCTCCGTACCTACCCCTCCTCCTCCTCAAGAGCTGCGCTCTAATTCGGCGTTACAGGGGATTGTAAACGCCTTTCATTTTTTTATCAAAACTCTCATGGAGGCGCCAGCTTCATGTCACCCCCTTGGAACCGTGCATGGAGCTGCCTGGGCGGGTTGAATGCTGTGTAACGGGGCACTATCGGACCTTTGGGGATGGTTACCCTGGTCTCCGTAATACTTCTTAGCTACAAGATAATATTTAATACCTTGGTTCAGAGCAGCAATCCAGAAAAGTATTTAAATGAGTTCAGTATCGGGAAATTAACCTGATACAATTTTTTTTTCTAGCTTTGCACTTCGTAACACTGAATAAGCTGCTTAGATACGGTGCAGGAAGCTCAGATGATATCGTTTTGCTCTGTCGCGAACTGTTTTAGCATTCTGGAGGACAGAAGGCAGTTTCCTGCGATGTAAGGTAAAGCTAGCCTATTTAGTGGCCCTCTATACAGGTAACATTTTGTCCTGGGTCGTTTCGTCCGAGACCGTCTCGTGTCCACCCCATGCGCGAAACCGCACACGCGCAGCTTTTCCACAGTTCGGCTTGCACGTTTTATTTATCAACCAAACGGTTCTCAGGGTAAAAGGTTCGCTAAGATAAGAAGCACAACGTTCAAAAGCCTCTTCTGCGCCTGTTTTCGCATGGAACCGTCCCGAGCACCCTTGACCACTGTCGTCAACGCGTGACCGCTTTCTATTCGCTGTCTTCCGTGGTCAGATAGGAGTACGAACGTATCTTAACCGCAGACTGTCACAGGTCACTTTTGGTGGAACCGTTGGAAATTCCATCGCCACAAGTCTGAACGTCGGTGCTGCGAGTCCCTGTGGCTTCGACGCATCATCTAGGTCCATTTCGCGTAGACAATGGATCCGTCGTACCGTCCCAAAGTGTTGCGTAGGCTTGGCGACGGCGTCGAGAAGAGATCCACCAGCTACTTGAAAAACGACGAATCAAAGGTGATGGTGATCTACAGCGGCGGAACCATTGGCATGGTACGGGACGAAAATGGAGGCAAGTACCCTTATACAACGTGTCCCCTAAAAAACATTTTTTTTTTTTTTTGCGAAAATAAGGTTTCCATTGCTGAACGCCTAGTTTCCGGCCAAATGTAGTGCTGGCGCGGTAAGGACCAGGTGCCAAAGTTTATCAACTAACCATTATCTTAACTAAAAATTGTGTGGTTTTCGGAAACTTTCGGCCGCCATTGATCATACAAAAACTGTCTGCAAACATGTTCGAAGCATACACATGTATAAAATAAACATGCTTGAGACATGCCCGTAGATAATTCTGTTTTCAGGTCTGCTTTGAACACCGGAACACTGTCTTTTGTATGATGTATGAGTGACTGCTGCTTGAAGCTGCAATCTCACTGCGGCTTAAAACAAAAGTAAGACCCGAAGACAAGTGCAGCCAGCATGCTTTATGGGCAAGAGCACCCAACTCTTCACACCGCCATTCAGAGAACTGCGGGGCACATAAAAAAGCGAGTCAATCCGCGAGCAAAGGCAGACATAAATTCCATTGTTTCCTCAGGCTCATGATCTGGCTGAAATGGACATCCGAGTGGATTTTTGATCTATTCGGTAAAGCAGTATACGTAACGACGGAGACGACACTGGGTTCCAAACAAGATATAAGAATAGCGACATTCGAAACCTCTTTTCATGGCCAACAAAAAGGAAGAGTCCAGTCTTACGAGCTTCGGCCAGCGTTTGGTCTCGAGCGAGCGGCAAGCCAAGCGGACAGGTGGAGCTGCCGCGCGAGCACCTACCGTCGAATGCATGGACCCGTCCTTCTGCCCCAAGGTGTTGCAGGGTCTTCACAACGGAATCATTAGAACATGGGACAGCTTTCTGAGAAACCGAGAATCTAAGGTGATGGTGATCTACACTGGCGGAACCATCGGCATGGCGAAAGACGTGCATGGAGGCAAGTAGCTTTCATTTCGCACCATCCAAGCTGTCTTTCTTGACGAACGATAAGCTACTTCACCCACGGCTCGTGCTGATGACCAAAGGGCAAACAACTGCACACATACTCCCTCGATGCCACAAACGGCGACCGCCATAACCGACTTTCAGTTTTTGTTTCCTCTTAAATTGGGGTTGTGTGTATGTTTATACAGCCTAGAACTTGGTCTGCCTCCAAGGGCGATGAGTCTCCCAGCTGTATTTTAGCGAGTCGTTTTTCAAGCACACGGTTCCGAAATCACGAACGGTACAGCTGGTCCGTTCCGTGAAACCGTACGTGAAATTTGACATACTTGAGCGAATCGTGAAAGTTGCGCGACCAGCGCGACCGTGTAAACCTGTGGTGTAAACGATGGTCATGATGGATGGATGGATGGATGAATACGGCTGAGCCCTTTGGATCGGGCGGTAGCTTACTCCGTACTGAAAAGAAAGTGAGGCTATAAATCCCCCTTGCCATCAGTTAATAAGAAAATGCCTAGTTTTCTCTCGCTTTCTGCCACCATTCACTTAATCTTTGCTTGGTAATCTCTACTGCCTTGAAATCCACTTTTCCTTCGCTGTCTCTAAAACCCAATGACTTTATTGCTTAACGGTGGCGCCATCTTCTAGTGAACATGTGAAACATTCTGCAACGTGTAAATCCGCGGCGGACACCGTGGTGGCGGCTCGTGTTTCCGGCGTACGACTGATGTAAACAAGACGGCCGGTGTAACATTTGCCGGTCGGAATTTCAAGAACTGCGAAGCTAGATGGAGTAAAAAGTATCTAAACGATCGTAAAGGTATGTGGTGTGTCTCCGTCATCCTGAACTTGAACGATCGTTCACGTTGTGTGCCGTCCAACCAAATCATTTCGTCTGCTCGCGGTCGCCCGGCAGGTAGTCTGCCCGCAGATCGCAAAAATTTACTAGCATGCGTAGTTTACAGCATTCACGATCGCTTACCATTGTGAGCAGTCCTCGAAATGATTTGGTTCAACGTCTGAAATAAAGCAGACTAGCAGGACGACAAATCTCCTCCCGCTGTCCTAAGCCTAACGCTCGGCTGGGTCGGCGAAGGCAGTCGCCCAATGGGCAGGAGGTGGCACGTCCCTATCCCCAATGCATGGAGCGAAGTGTAACGGAAATAGGCGTGGCCACGAGCCGCGACGAGCATTTCTTGACCAATGGGAAGCCTAGTGAGTGGGCGCCGCCATTAATTTCGGTGCAAACAACCGCGTTGCGATGACATTTCCGTGGCAACGCGATTGTGTGCACCGAAAGTAATGGCGGCACCCACTGTTATTTGAAACAGCGCTTAACGGGAGACTTTTAAACCGGTATGGTCGGAATTGGATGAGTTTATTGTAAACGAACACCTGGTTGCCCAGCAGAAAGTAAGTGACTAGAGTTGAGACGCTCTAGACGACGCACCGACTGAATCGGTGTCGAACAGGCGAGATTTCGAGCCCAACACTTGCCTGACCAGTAGGACTAGGAAGTCGGCGTGTAGCGGACGCTCTCGACACCGCGCGACCGCGCCTGGAGCGTCGTCTCGAACGAGTCATCGTAGCGCGGCTTTGGAAAGCGATCGCGAGTCAGTCTTCGTAGGCACGAACGCTGAGAAGGGCATCGCGGGTTGAGAAAGCCGTACAAATTCTGCTTCGAGAAGATGTTGGTTTCACTCCGCCGTGATGAGTATTCGGGTTCGCATCGAAACATCTTTTGGTGCGCCGATCGAATCGAAAGCCAGCCGCGACAGCGAGCAGACGAAGCAGACCGCAGGCACGGAGCAGACGTAGCCTAAGCCTAACGACCGAGCGGAGAGCAGACGATGGGAACATGGTTGAATTTAGTTTGGAGAGAGCGTCGGTGCGCGGGGCAGTCTGGGATTGGGTTGTTCTTCCGGCGTCGCTGGGTATGACGTCATGCCGGGTCCTGCCGTCCTGCCCTTTTTAAACGTCCTTGCAGTCGCCGAACCGACCGCCATCTTTTTTTTTTTTTTTGCCCGAGTCACCCGAGTCAGCCCGAGTCGTGAACGGTGCTAAAACTTCCCATAAACGCTGTACATTAGAGGGGGTCCGAAACCGTGCCCGATTTTTTTGCAGCTAGGTGGCGCTGCCGGCGCATTAATCCACGCGTTTTTGTCTGCTACTGCTCCGCGGCTGCTTTTGAGTCCCGACTCCTCTCGAGGTTCAGCATGGTTTTGGGTTAGTTTTTGCCCTTTCGCCAGTAAAAAGTAAAAATGTGACTACCAACAGCAGCAGAAACAATTTGAAAGTTGTCTGCTGCTGTTATCCGTAAAGGCGCATTCACACAGCGGAAAGACGCGCGTCGTGGGGTGAATTTTTGGCTTATTTTTGTATCGAAAAAAGTCGCGCGCCGAGGAGGACGACGCAGGGAGACGACGCCTCGGAACCCAATTTTTCCCTCGACGCGCGCGCTTGAGCCAATCAGCGAGCGTCCGGACGTGACGTGTCGCCCTTTTCCGGTTAGAAAACGTTTTCGCTGTTTTTATTTTCGACCCACAATGAAGGCGAAAAGACAGAGGGGTCGGGGGGATTCGTGCACTCGCGAAACGTGGATGGAAGCATTTCAGCGTGGAAAGAAGCAAGCCGATTGGAACATCTGACTGTGAGCAGTGTTTTGTGTGCGTGTACGACGCCGTGAAACTACTCTTCATCGTTTGCGCGAAAGCTGCCACCGAAGTTCGCCGTGTGTTCCAACCTCCGATTGTGCGGGAGCGATCACTCCCAATGTGTTGTGTAGTCTTTGTGTGCACCCTCCACTACGGAATACAACAGTTGTCCATCGAAAACACTTTCGCACAAGCTGCGTGCAGTGTTACAGGTACGGACGCGAAGGCTCTGGGACGCGCCGGCGTAGCACCGTGCTTTGTTTGCAGAAAAACGCGGCAAACGAGCACCTTCTGAAGCTGCCCGTTCGAGTTCGTGCTTTTCGCCAATGCTGCGTATAACCGGAGTGTAATCATCGCCGTTGTCCATTCAGTGAAGACGGTTGTCTCCCACCGCATATGCAATCGCGAAGGCAAGGCAACAACAATCGTGCGAAGCAGACGAATAAAAAACATTCTGTGTTCTCTCGACAAACGCGAGATTCCACGAGAAGACGCCGCCGTCGAGTGGCCCTGTGTGACGGCTTCGTATTTTACGACGCCGGCGTCGACGTCGACCGCAACGCGCGTCTTTTGCTTAGTGTGAATGCACCTGCCAGAACCGCGCCGTCAATGATGATGATAGCGAGTATTAATTCGGGAGCCTACATACGCCGACTCCGTCTCACGGAGTCGGCGAGTATGTAGGCTCCTTAGTATTAATGCGGAGCGCGCGCCCTCTAACAGGCGCCACGCAAAGGGACCCCCCTCCGGAGCGGAGTTCCAGAACTGAGTTGTTCTAATAACGTTGGTGCTGGCTGCGTTGCGGTGACGACTCCAGCGGCCGGAATGAGAGAAACCATGACCGGCTTTATAGGGGCGACCTGCTCACTCCGCGTGTCCCTATGGGAGCGCGCGGGCCAAGAAATATCACATGAACGGCTTGGAGGGACCGAGTGTTCCGCTTGGCGCCGCCCTAGCTCAACACCAAAAGCGCGGCGGCCGCTATGGAAGGCAATGGGACCGTGTTGAAACAAAGGTTGGTTTCGGATAATTTCTGCCACATTTAATAGGCAGGCGCCAATGCTAGCATATAGTGTGTTTAGAATAGGGTAAAAGGAGTCACTATATCATAGCTTTCTCGAGCAGAATAGTTAGTATTGTGAGCTAAGCATATATAGTGTGCATGTACGGGTGTACAGGATAGTGCATCCAGTCCGCCTGCTGGAGCCCACTCCCGAGTCCCGTGATCGGAATAAAATATCGAGTTAGATGCTCCGCAGGTGGGCCGTGACGCTCTTGGTGAATTTTCGAAGTGAGACACTGTCGATTGGTGGTGAACTGGTGACTGGCGGGGGGACGTTCCGAAGTTGCACTGCACGGGGTGCGAAGGAGTTCTAGTGACGAAGCGTACGGGTTAAAAGGGGCTGCAGTCCACCAGTGCGAGTGCGCCGCAGGGAGGAGGCAAAGGGCGCGTTAAGTTAGTGAGCTCCAGACTCCGGACATCTGCGCTCGAGCGTGCGGGTTAGCGAGTTCGTTTCACGGCACTCGTGTCCACGCGTGCCCACTCGCGGCGTAAAGCGAGTTCGTTTCGGCAGGCACTCCACGAGTGGTTGCACTCTCAGGGTTCGTTTCAGCGGCGGCACCCCACGCGTGCATGCACCAGAGCCGTTTATTGAGAGAGTTTGGCCATACATTGGTTTGAATAGGCGAGCATCTCGGGCCAACCACAGGCCGCGAAACAGCCCCTAGCGGTGGTCGCGTGCTCTAAATTTGTGCCACGACTATACTTCGTTTCACCTTATGTGCGAGCGAAGGCAAAACTGGAAGCGCGAGCACGGAAGCTCCGTGCGTTCAGGCTTTGCTCGAGCGCGCGAGCTGGGGAGAAATGCAAAAAGCGCTGGTCTCGCGCTTCTAGCTTTGGCTTCGCTCGCAAGTAAAGTGAAACGAAGTATAATTTGAGCCGTGCCGAGCGGAACTCCGCGTCTCAAGACGCTCGCGCACCCCCACCCTTTGCACTGCTTTCTTTCAGCCAGTCTCAGGACGCTGTTCTAGCAGTGCAGACAAAGGCATGGGCACGAGCGCGTGGCTTTGGAAAGTGCCTCCTATGCACGAGGTCTCGTACAAACAATAGCGTTTCGCTGAGCTAGGCTCACGCGCCTGTGCCTTTGTCTTCACTGTCGACATTTGTGAGATGGAGTAGAGGTCTCCTGATTGGTCGACGCTGTGTCACAAATTTAGTTTACGCTCTAAGCGTGGGGGGAATATTCGGCGCTGGCGGCGGCCTTTGCTCCGCCTATTGTCCAAACTCTCCTAATATACGGCTCTGGCATGCACTCGCTGCACCGAGAAAATCGGGCGTGCGCCAAAATGCAATCCCGTCATGCCTCGCTCCGGCGAGGCCGGCGAGGAGCGGGAGCAGACGACGAGGGTTCGTCTGCTACGATGTGTCGCGGAACCGAAAGGAAAAAAAGTATATTTTCTGATAGAAATCGCGTCCCGCGGGCAACGGAATCAAACGCGAGCTTGAATTGTGAGCGTCTGCTATTTCATGACGGAAGCAAATGACATCCCGTGCTTTATTTGCAGGTTTTAAGTCGCTCTGTTGCCGTACAGACGCTGAAATATACCAGTGTGTCAAGAACTGCTCAGAACAAACGCATCAGCGGCTTCCGAGATGTTTATCACCACCCGTGTGCTGGTGAAAAATTGAACATTTGTCGACAAAACTCCCCCAGCAGAAACCTCTGACTGCCCAAAAAGCATCAGAGAAAGCTAAACATAGTGACTTTACCCGAGGCTTGGGCAACATCATCATGTTTAACATTTACCTACGTCAGCTAGCTTGCCCCGTCGTATTTTGTTCGAGAAAGCTCTCGTTCTCGACGTCCTCACCAAGGCTAATATCTGATCCATTTGTAATGACGATCGAAATCAAAAGTCCCACGAAAAATTTTGCTGGATATTCCAACAGACTAGTTTTAAGCCGTACCCTTTCAGTGATTCATGCATAATACTATGCTCCAACGGATCAAGCTTCTGAACAAAATGTAAGGGCGCAAACGAGCTGGTGTACATTGCACATGGTTGAAAAAACCCCGAGACTGCGGGTAAACGACACAACACTAAAAAGTCTCTAAAAAGTCTCTTTAGAGACTATTTAGAGACTTTTTAGTGTTGTGTCGTTTACCCGCAGTCTCGGGGTTTTCTCAACCACAAGCTTCTGCTCGGACAGCATCATCAGTTTTCTTCAGTGTAAACGGTCATAAGAATTGAAAGATCGCAAGCAGCTGCTTTGTAGACAGCTGGGTGCGGAAATTTACGTCGTCTGTAACTAGCTATTTTCCGGGTTATAGTCCGCGGACTATACATATTTAAAAGTTGAAATTTTGGGCAGTGCGGACTATCTACGCGTGCGGACTAAACAGGATTTTTGTTTTTCAATATCATTGATTATACCGAGACGTGACAGATTTTGTGAATGAAAGAGTATGTTAATGACGATTTATGTATATTATAGGCTTCTTTGTGAGTTAAAAAAGCATACATTTGTCAAGGGGTGCCGTCCATGAGAAGATTTTCGTGTCGACTAAGCACCAGGTGAGTACTATGCACCAGGTGCGGATTATGCACCGGGTGCGGACTATCTAAGCAAAAACTTTAATTTTTGACCCCAAATTTGTCCCTGCGGACTATACACCGGGTGCGGACTATAGTCCGGAAAATACGGTATCTCTACGGCAGCCGAGTTGCTTGAAGTCATCGCAACTATAAACTACAGGTTGCAGCGTTCAACGTTTGTAGATAAACGTTGGTAGTGACTACTGCACTCTCGCATCCCCACCCATCACACCGAACAGAAAGGCGCTATTTTCGGTTTGAGGTCAGTACCTTTTCTACAACATAGATGGCGGCAGCATCAGTCTTCTGCACTCGGTGCATTTGGCGAGTTCGTTTGAGTCCAGTTTTCCGTTATGGTGTACTAGAATACTGGGCAGTGTACCGAGCGCGGACGGAGAGTGGGCTCTTTTTGCGATGACAGGATCGGTGGCCGCGAGAGGGCGCAACGTGTAGTAGGCGTGCTGCCGGAGTGCGGAGCGCAGGCAGCGGTAGCGCTTGGCTGGCTTGGCGTTCCGCACGGGTTCGATTGTTTCGTATGGTTTGGCCACGGTTTGGCTAACTCTTTACGATACTCTTTATTTCTGCTGTTTCACATAATATTTATCGCACTAATTCGTTGCCACATGCTTTGCCCGAGACGTGCACTTCGGCCAGGACGCCACAGTACACATCGCGACACTGCTAGCGCGAACACGACATTGGCGCTTTTTCCTGATTTACTTCGAAAGAGTATTAGCGAGGACGAAATTTTATCACCTGCATTATAGGCCCGAACGAGCTTTTTTCCCGTCAATCAGAACTTTGCTGAGATCCCTTTGGTTTCTCATAAAAAAAACCGGCGATCGCTTGTTCGCGCTAACAGTGTTGCGTTCTGAATAGGCGGAAACTCCATCCCCCCGGGAAACGTTCGGGAAGTCTCCTTGAAAGGGACAACCCAAACTTGTGTAATCCCCTGAATAACGTAGGATAAACATGCTGATGGCATGATACCTAAACAAATGTCTGCTTTTGTCACCCTATAATTTTGCTGTCACTGTAGCTGTGATCAATGCATTCCGTGGTTGAAACGCACTACCGTGATGAATTGTTTCTTCGTTTGGGAAAACAAAATGGGGCTTACAAAACGGATTATATCGTCTGCTTCCGTAGGCTCAGGTGTCACTGTCGTCTTTCGCAACTATTTCCACGGGCTTGCGAAAGAATTTCCAGCACTAGCCTTTATCGTATCTGCGGTTACTACGTAGGGTCTTCGAACAGGACTGTGCGAATAGTTAGAAAAATGTGTCCACTCACCAGCTCTGGTAGCAACCAGAGTGGATAAATTCTTATTTATCCACTGAGCACCAGCTATCGATATGTGTGGGCACCAGGGCGCACGGATAAATTTTTAATTATACACTGGGCGCAAGCGCACAGATGAGAATAATGAGGTGCACCCAAAGATTCGGGAGGCGATGGTACTTGCTTTTCCCAAGAGCTCGGGAGTGGGGGCTCCCGAGTTCACCGTAGTCGGCGCCTATGGCGTTCTGTACCTCTACATTCTCCAGCGTGAGGTCATAATCTTGATGAGCTTCGACATCTTCAGGATAAATGACTCAGTATCTTGCGCTGGGCCACAAGACCTTTCAATTTTCTTGCGGTAAAAAAAGAGGCCTCTTAGCACCTTCCCATTGAAGAGACGGACTGCTGGGCCACCCTTCATCTTTTCAAAACCGCTAGGAAAAAAAAATAATTTGCTGATGTGAGGCCATAACCTTCAATGTCACATTTCCACAGTCACTTCTCCAAGCCTTTCTAATGCGGTCAGTGTGCACAGGACCCTTCGGTGTGTCGAAACCAGTGTCTATAAAACCTATTTAGCAGATACTTTACAGAGTGCGAAAAGTCAAAAAGAAATAAAAAATGTAGAGGACGACTGTCATGACTTCCTGCATTACATGAACCAGAGTCTCCCAGTCACTCCTTTTAATGTTGCGGGACCACGACTCACGCGGATCGAACTCGAGAGGGGCACGAAAAAGGGAACGGGCTCCTTTGCAGGACCGGAAGCCACCGTTGCAACCCGGCGCGGATCCCAGGAGTTGAAATTAGGGAAGGGGGGGGGGGGGGGGGGGGGGGGGGGGGGGGCATTGAGAATATACGAGTCGTTGCGAATCAAGGGGGTGCCTTCGGAAAAACAAGGGGAGGGGGAGGGGGGGGGGGGAGTACACCCCCGTAGGGGGGTGTAGGGAAATCACTGCCCCGGCACAAAACACGTCCCGTCTCTCGTGTCCCGCCGTTTTTCCGTCATTGCACGCGTTGTCTACATGCCACTGAACGGCACCGATCGCAATCCATTTCACTCAACCATTAAAGAAAAGAACTTCAGCAAAACAAAGCGACAACGCGAACCACGCGATCGCAAGCAGTACGACAACACGGCAATCCGAGCGGGAAGGAGCACGCCTGTTACCCGCAGCGCCCCCTGCCGTCCTTGCGCGCTGTCATCGCTGCGGCGACCTCGTCCCTCCGTTGCTTCTCGGCGTGGACGACACACTGCCCAGTTCTAGTACACCATATTTCCGTGCAACACTCCGCGAGTGCGATGCATTCTGGGAGAGACCTCGAACGGTGCCAGTACAGTGGTGCCAGTGCGTGTGAAACGAACTCGCTATTAACGGCGCACTTTGGTACCGAGGCGCCATCTGACGCCTATTTTTTTAACGTTTCCGGTTCCGGGTTTCTGGCGCGCGCTTAAACATGGCTTCCGTCTCGTCGAAACATCAAAAAAGTGTTTGCTAGACGACGACCTCGATGAAATAAGTGAAATATTAAACAGCAAGAGCTTGTATTTGTGCTGCACGCTGTTGGTGCGGCGATTAAAGGTACGCCGAACGTCTTCTGAATTCCCAAAAGCCTTAATTAAAAGATTGACGGCTGAATGGCCGAATTCATCGGCTCGCCTGATCCTGAAATTGCGGTAAGGTACATGAAGAACTTCGACAAGCATTTGAAGAATGTATGCATACCTGTCTACACCAGCACCTTTCTTTATTTATTTTTTTTTTTTTTTTTATTTCCCACGATGACGGAACGATTGCACGAGCTGCCAAGCGATCGCCGTCTAAGTATCCAAGCAGGCGCGACTTGCGCGTCCGAGGGAGTCCCTAAAGGCTTCGGCGCAAGCACGAACGACGCCGAGAGCTCCGAGCACTGCATGGTAGCGCAGAACGAGCAGCTCCTACCTCGGTGCCGTTCCTGGCTGCGCCGGAGCCTTTCGGCCGCGGGGTTCAGTTGGTGCGGTCGCGGTCGGCGAGGTTTGGTGAGGTGAGCACGGTGGGGGAGGCACTCACTTGATCGAATGACGTTTTAGCGAACGCCCACGTTTCACCGAATGACACTTTAGCGAATAGTCGGACGCCGCGAAGCGGCGTTTTCGGGTGGGCGAAATGGGTTCACATTTGTGTAATAAGCCGACGCAGACTGTCGCCGCGAAGCGGCGTAAGCGCAGCGCGGCGGATGGGTTAACGCGCGCCCCCGTTATTCGCTAAAATGTCGATTCGCTCAAATGTCGCTGTTCGCTAAAACGTCATTCGCTCATGTGATATGGACCCATTTACAGCGTCCAGAAACGATCTCGCTCGCCAGGAATTGCGCGCACACGACGCCTCTGGTCCAGAGTTGCCCGGCAGCCCGGCCCGGAGCCCAAAACGCTTGTGTTTTGATGTTTCTTCGATCTCGAGTGAGGCCATCGCGTGAAACACCCGTGAAACCACCGCGAGTACCGCGAGATTGGCCGCGAGAGCGGAAACTTCCGTCATCTCACCGGAAACGACCTGTTCGAGCTCTCGCGCACCATCTCCGACGACGGAGCTCGCGCGAGCGCGCTCCGCCACCGTGCACCGGAAGTGAGACGAGTTCGTTAGCCCGAGTGCACTCTGACCGCTGGAGCGCGCTCGAGCGCGTTAACTTAACGCGCCCAAAAGAAGCGAGGAGTATGGTAGCAGAAAAGTGGCTAGGAGCCACGTGTCGAGGTTTTTAGTTGTACGTGACAATGAGAGCCCAACTACCCAGAACAGAATTTGCGGCTCGAAATTCTGTTTCTTTCCGCCCAGAAAGCCGCGATCAAGAACTGGCCGGTTCGAGTCTCGCTCACTCTCCTCTTTTCCGTGGTCACGGGCCGTTTTGTAAGGTATCGATGCGACCGACCAAATTTAATCAAGTAGTGGTCATTAAGGCACACAGTCAATATTAAAAATAGAAAAAAATATGAACCCATTTTTTGTGGCTTCAAAAAAGCTGCAAATACGTTGATTGAAAAAAAAAAAAAAAAAAAGGTAGCACAGACAACCGGAAGCTTTCTGTGCGTTTCACTGCATAATTCTCGACTATGGCGTCGTTTCGCGTATCGTGGGACTAGCACTAGCGGATGGCAGCGGACGACGGGCGTTGGACCTCTACTTCAGAACTGTCGTTCACGGTACTGGCGAATTTCTGTCTTTCTTTCGAAAGAGAAATATTGGACCGGTCAAAAGAACTGATATTCATCCCGTACGACACGCCCGACCAGCAAGCCGATTACACGAAGACGTCGCCGAGCCGTCGTCCCTTCTCGTGTGCTGAAGACATCGCTCGCTCAAACGTCAAGCACGAAGTGCGTACTTCGAGTTGAATACGCACGCGTACTGTTACTTTACGAGGTGCGAATGTGCCCTATGCTTGGTGCTGCTCGACTTCAAGCCGGAAGGAAATCGGGAAATCGGCAGCAAACTTCCGACATACAGTCTTCCCGCTGCATAACTACGGATGATAGAGTTCCTTCGAAAGACGTCCGCTTCACACGCCGATGGCACGGGTTCGATACCTGGTGTGGGTGTACCTTTCATTTTTTTTTTTTTTTTGTCAAGCATTCTGCGCTGTTTACATTTCTTTTTTTTTTACAATTATCACAGAAAAAAAAATATTTTGTGGACGATACGTTGCTGCACTAAATGGTATGGATTCCATTTTTGACACCTGCGAACTCAATGTATATCACTTTCCACAAAATGCAAGGAGCATATGAATCGGGTAGCGTCCGCTTTCCGAGCTTCGTGTAATGGTTCTACAGGAATTGCAGCCAGTCATTGATCCCGACCCGTTGATCTCTCGGAAACTTGTGCACTCTGGCATAACTCTGGCCACTTTCAGATGCAGGACATGTGAGGCAACTCTTCACGCAACATCTTGGGAGTATTCTTTTCGGAGCTGATCACGGGAATTCACCACGGCACTCAGGCACTCACTACTAATTGCCAATTAAATGTACAAAACAACTCATCTCTAAATACAGAACAGCGAGCGGAAGAAACATAACTGCAAAGGAATACCACGGCGAGCGAACGCATTTCGTCTGCTACGGTGCTACGTGCGGAAAAAGGAAAAAAAAACAACAAAAAAACGCACGGTCGGGTGTAGCCACGTGACTTCCGCCACTCACGCTATCCTCTTCACTTCTCCGTTTCGGTTTCGTGTTTTCCCGCAGTTGCGTTTTTTGGCTTTATTGAAAAAATACGTGACTCTGTAGCAAAATATTAATTGGGTAGTATTCCGACACCATAATGCATCGCCTGACAAAAAGGAAAAAAAGATTTTGGGGGGTGTCAGTGTCCTTTAAGGACGATGTTAAAGCGGGGTCCCTGCCGACTGGACGGAGGAGGGGCAGTGCTCGATAGGATGGTGTTCGGGGGCCAAGTTGGAGCCATAATAAGGTAGGAAGCGCGACGTTGCAACCGACTCGAGGGAGGCAACAAGTTGTCTGGTTGCCGAATCCCACACCGAGCAGCAAAACTCCAGGATGGGCAACAGCAGTGCTGTGAACAGCAATCTGGGCACATCGCGACTGGCTCTTCTTGTGGACCGAATGACAAAGCCAAGGAGTCACCTTTCCCCGGACACGACGTTTTGAACGTAGCGATGGAAATCTAAATGCTGGTCGATGATGACACCTAGGAGGTGGATATGCGCTGTACTTGGGATCTCCACTCGGTTCAGGAAAAGTGTTGGAGGGGTCGAAGGTTGGCGGGAGGCAGTGATGTGCATGGTAGCGCATTTGGTTGAGTTTAGGGGAAGTTTGTTATCTTTTGACCAAAGAAGAATGCGAACTAGATCAGCTTGTAGCTCTTTACCGAACGTACAATCGCAATAACGACGAGAAAAGTCTTTAAAATACAGCCGATTATCGTCAAAACGTCGCCGGTCGGGGAGCGGACGCACATAGATACACACGCGAAAGCGTCTGCTAGCGTGGTAAGCTACGGCGCCAGTAAACGCGGTGGCGGTTCAGCGAACTAGAGAAAGTACTAAATAAGCAAAAGCAAATGCAGCGCGCTGGCGCTGCCTCGGGAGAAACGAACGAGAAGAGCCTCCCGACGTCCCGTACGACTCGCGCGCGCATGCGCAGTGGCGTCGCCGATGCGTTCGAGGGCGAACCGTTCGTGTGGAAACGACCTGCTAAAACTCCCTAATTTAGCCAGTGCAGTACAACCGCTAGCTTAACGTGCATCACGCAGTAGTGATACACGACCGCACGCCGGTACGATGCTCATCCAGATGGAAAGGGCCGGGGCGGAGATTGAACCCAGTATCCTGGGTTCTGCAGCGCGAGCTTTCGCTCCACGTGCTCCGAGCTGGTGTGCGCTAGCCCACTCGGCCACCGCTTCTTTTTTCTTTTCTTTATTGTCGGCCACCGCTTCCGTTCCGTTCGCTTCACTTCATCATCGCCACAGCAGGACAGGTTATTGCCACTTTAGGTGCTACTGTGTCCTCCTCAGCATAGGCCTTTGTGGAGGCTCGTCAACGCCCGCTTCGGTGGCTGGGCATCTCGGTAAGACAAGAGAAGGTCGGCAATGGCTGCTGAATCTAGCACGTGTTTAAAGCGTTTGTATGCTTGGTTTTACCCAGCAACATTGTTATTCTTATTGTCCTCGAGACAACAACAACAACAAGCAACATTGAGGCACTACTTGCATTGACCTTCTGTTTTAGATGCGGAGCATCTCTTGCTCGGGTCTATGTCCCGCGGCGTCGGCGTTGTAGTCGGCACTCGAACTACGCACGCGCAACTCTCCTCCTTCCCTCTCTCCAACAGCTGCGCGTTACTCTCTCCGCTCTCTCTCTCTCTACCAGCTGCGTGCACTGCCAGGCCGCAGCGCTCCTCCGGTGACGTCACACGAGTCGGCTGGTGAGCGCCGCGGAAAAGCGCTGCACTGAAGGCGTCGCGCATAGATTTATCGACGAAGAATGGCATTTTTTATTGACCCAAACGTTTGTTAATCGGTAAAAAGGATTTATAAATATCTGTATGACTGGGAAACATATTTTGTTACACGGGCAGCATATTAGGACGTACAATTATTGTTATGATATGAAAGAACAAGGTTAACGACGTTTTGAGAGAGATGGGTTTTCGTTTTAGGCATCCAAACCTTGGGTGCTTTAATTATCTCTAGGAGTTCGAAGACACAAACAAACAAAAAGTAAATGCCCTGAAACGTTATTGTCGGTGATGGGACCCGCCAAAATGCATACAGCATCAATCAAGTTGGTGATGACACGTGCGGTTACTGAATTCGTATGTGATGGTAATGAAAAGAAGATTACTTTAAAAAATGTGGACTTTTGGAGCACGAAAAAATGTAATGTGTTTAAATGTATTTTTTACCAGAAGAGAACATGTGATAATAAAAACAAAACTGCAGGCGAACTGGGGAATGTTTTTCATAAAGTAATTAATCCGAAACTGAGACACGAAGACGAAAAATTAGGGACAGAACGAGCGGGTTGGTAGGGATAATTAAACTTGAGGAAGAAAACGAGAAGGGACGGACAACATCCCTTCTCGTTTTCTTCCTCAAGTTTAGTTACGAAAAATTAAGCGCAGAAAAGACACAAAAAAGAGGCAAAGACGCCGCCTAGACCAAAGCGCACAAGTTTTGATTTAACCGAGTGCAGGCAAACGTAGCAAACTTAAAGCATAATTTTCAGTAAGGGACACATGCAGCTGTGAGAGCTTCATTCACACATCTACCCGCGTTCATTCACACTACGAATAGATGCTGTGAATATAAGTTCTCTTACCTTTGAAAGCTTGAAATTCTATATTCTCGTGTATCCATACTTTCTTCTTGTATCCATCTTGACACAATTCAAACACAAGCAACTTAGATGCCGCTTTGTAGCTTTCGCGACACTAAGACACAGCACACGTATGGCAATGTAAAAAAAATAATAATAATAATAATGCTATGACAACTGTTGCACTGAATATAAAATAATTATTTAGATTTTAGGGTTTCACATTTTCTTTTCTTTGACTTGGGATTAGCCTCATAAGCTTTTCGTTCACCTTTCCACAATAGTTTTTCAGCACAGTGTTCGTGCTGCACCAGAACAAGTTCTTCAGCACGAGCTCACTTGTGTGTCCTTCTTCACATGCGTCGAAGTCAGAAGTCTCGTTGGTAGACAGCAGTTCCATTGTAAGCTCGCTGATGAACTGACGCTGGATCGGAACCTTCATAAACTCTGTCTGCTTGGAGAGTTCTTGAGCAACAACGTAGTAATTGTGTGTCATGGCATTAACGGCGAACATAGTTGGATAAAGGAGCCCCCCTCCATCGAATTGCTTGACAAGAGAGTAGTTCTCCTGCGCAAGTGAAAATGTTGCCGTCTTATCTTCTTCGGTAAGCGCCGCTCTGGATTTTTGACATTTCGGCTTTTTGAAAGCGGCATAAACTGTGTACCCTGGTCCCTGCCACGGAGACTAGGACTGGGAGGGTCTAATTTATCGCTTGTGACACTGCCTCTCCTGTAACTATATGTTGCAGCTGGGCCGTGGCGTGTCTACTTGTTTTTCAAGCTGCTCCCATCGCTCGTCTTCACACGGGATTGTCGGCAACGTACTCTGCAGTCGCAGCTTATTTCACCTTCATAAGGCTGCCTTATAGATATATGATATTGCGAGCTAGCCAGCTGCCTGTACTTCCCGAAACGGTCTTCCAAGCTATCAGTCTGAATCTTTCCCAGCAGGACATAGTTCAGCCCGAGTTCAGTGAAGCAGTATTCGGTGATCTGTACAAGTGCACGGGTTGTTTGACGGAGTGCTCCGTGAGTCCCCTTGGTTAGCGTGCCACTGGTAAGGTTCTTGCACTCCCATACGTCAAGCCAGGCGTTCAGCCAGTCAAAAAGACTGCACAAAAAATGAACATTGGGATCGTCCTCTGCAGAAGTCACTGGTTCTTGAAAGTCGTCTCTGAGTCGCGTTCCTTTGTTCGGCGTCCATAGTAAAATTTCCTTCAGATTTTGAGACCTCGACGATTTCATTGACTCCTTTAATAATATGCGCCACAGTTGTAAGAACAAGAAGGAGACATAGAGCGAAGGCTACAGGCTCCTGACCGTGGTTTTAAAAACGGAAGCTTGCGCTACAAAGATACGTTTTCTAAATTAAAAGCGAGAGCTAGCTTGTGTTTGTCGCCTTCGCTGCCACGTCAGCGTAAAATTCAACGAAATAAACTCAATAATTAAAAAAAAATGTGAAAAGATATGAGAGTTCTCACCCTGGTATGCGTCGATAGAACCAGGTTTTTTCGAGGAATCGCCCGCTCCCATACTTTTTAGATCTTCATCCTCCGGGAACTTAAACACATACACTTTCTTCGACGACGTTTCATAGTTCCCATGGCACCCAGGGACACAGCATTTTTGAGACATGGCTAGCCCGAAAGTCGCCTGTAACTTGACAAACACCACGCGTAAACCGCCACGCACACCAAACACAAAAGACAAAAGAGACGGTTAGAGCAGTTCGCGTACTCCCGCCGCGGCACTCGAGCAAGTCGCCGTGCGCAAAGGAGGCAAAAATTGTCTATTGCGCAAGCCCCGGGAGACCCTGGGCTCGGAGAAAGCTAAAAATAAAAACAAAAAAAGGCCGGAGCATGCGCCGCTTGGCGTCTTTGGGAAAACACATTTAAGAAAAAAAAAGAGAGCATGTGTTGCGGAGAAGCCTTCCTCTCAGGTCGGCCCACTCGTCGTGAATCTGTGACGTCACAACTCCGAGCGCTGCGGCCTTCGCTCGCACTGCGCGTGCGTTCGCTTCTCCTCACACCGCGCGCGCACGCGCAACTCTCCTCCTCTAGTCTCCTCTCCTTCAAGTGTGAAAAAAAAAATAAACGGCGAGCGGCGAGCGTTCCAAGTTTCTCTGCCGCGAACCGCGACGAAGGCTCGCGTAGGGGGTAACGCTAGGGCAGTCGGTGGCGCCATCTCTCGACGTCAGCACGCAACTGACTCTTTCCTCGGAATCAACACGATGCTCCGCATCACCCCATGGTTTTTTCTTCCCTTTACAGGGGCGAATCCAAGGGGTGGGGGGGCGACGGGGGCGGCCCCCCCTCTCCCCCCTTCTCTGGATCCGCCCCTGTCCCTTTATAAACAACATCCAAGCTTGAGGTTATGTTTCCGTTCCAGTGAGAACACACCAACCTGTGCGATTAAGAAGGTCCAATAGGTTTACTCAAGAAAGAGCTATTAAACATGATGACTCTAACCTTGAGATTATAGTCTCAGGGTTATAGTTCATCATGTTTAATCATCACCAGCTCGTTGGCGCCCTAACATTCTGTTCCGACTCCAGAGAAATTAACACAGCAGTATTCGCAACTTTTAGCGATGGTGACACCGCGGTACCGCGGTGTGAGAACCGCGCCCCCTAGCTGCTGAATGATTGGCTTCATAATAGGAATGCTTGCCTACACCTTCCTAACGTGAACAAATATAGCAAGGCTCTAATACTGCTCGCATATAGCAAAACTAAAATTGCTTAAGCGTCGCAGACCCAGTATCGTACTGCTGCTCTACGACGATCATCCAGCTACAATCCAGCCGACAGCCATTTTGATAGGTGCGCCCCCTCTATACGTCGTGAAAGTTGCGAATTCATAGTCCTGAAGGACCCTGTGGATAGTTACAAACCGACAACCCAGCGTGCAGGTCTCCAGAGCCTAGTTTGTTTGTTTGTCACACACACAAAAAAAGGCAGAATATGACGCTATATGTTGGTAAACTGGGTATACGATGCCGCGCTACGAACACCACGACTATCTTGCACGAGCTCTGCTGTTTCACTTGCGTTTCAGAACGCCAGCTCGCTTCGTTTCTGGTCAATGAACAGCCGCTTGCCACCAACCCCGATGTTGATAGTCGATTCTGCGGCACTATAAAGAAATAAAAAAAAAAAAAGTGATAAGGTTGCGAACAAGCCGACACTGATCGAATGAATTAGAACTGTTTCCTTTTCCAACTTCCTTGTTTCCAAGAGTCGGAGCTTTTTACTTATATCTTTTAAACGCGGTTAAGCGCGAAACAGATGTACGACGAAACCGTCCGATCCGACGTGCGGACTGCCGGAATGACCTTGGGGGAGGGGGGGGGGGGGGGGGGGGG
The DNA here is from genome assembly GCA_013358835.2 of Ixodes persulcatus. Classification (NCBI taxonomy): domain Eukaryota; kingdom Metazoa; phylum Arthropoda; class Arachnida; order Ixodida; family Ixodidae; genus Ixodes; species Ixodes persulcatus. Next base: position 145,628 of record JABSTQ010010332.1, read on the forward strand.
GGGCGAGGGTTTTCGTAGCACCGGAGAGCGTTGAAAACCCTTGCCTCCGGACGTCGGATCGGACGGTTTCGTCGTACACGTGTTTCGCGCTTATTACCTGGTGCATGCAGCCGTCTTTCGTTTGGACGGTCGTGGTTTGGACTGGACTGGTTTCGTCAGGCCGATGCACGGCTACCGCCGTGCTCTTTTGATCTGTTCGGTCGCTCGTTACGCCCATATTTCCTCTTACAGGAGGAAAATTGCCTTCTAAAGCGCAGACCGCATGGTGCGTTTTTGCTCGTTATTCAGGCGCGTCGGCGTCAAACTGACGTCATTTCCTGCGCGCCGGCGCGCGTTTTCGCGGGAGCGTTGGTTTCTAGCCGACCCAGAAGCCGAGGCGTCGAAGCGGCTCTCGCCCAATGAGGGTCGGTTGAACTATCACGTGATCCTGCACAGTACGCTGTTTCGTATTCAGCACATTTCAAAGTGTTCAAAAGCATTTTTATTTTCCATATAAAAATTGAAAAGGTGTTTCTTTTGACACACAAACCTGTTTTATTTACTTATTTGTTCATTTAATTCTCATTTCGTAGTATTTACGTCAACATTTACCTCGCGTGTTGAGAATTCTGTTATCTGGCAACGCTGATAACGCGCGGCCGGCGGTGCTTGGCTTTGTCTGCTTGCGGGTGCCCCCGCGTCAGCTTCCGCAACCAGATGCATCGTCACAGAAGCCGTGGAGCCGGCGGGGGCGCCGCGCCTGCGCAGTGGGGGAGCGTGATGTCACCGCCAGAGTGCCGTGTGAGAAAGGAAGACGTGGCGCGCTGCTTGTAGGAATGCGCTGCGCGTAGGAATGCGAAATCATTCCTACGCGTAAGCAGTATTAAGTGTCTTCGTTTCATTTTTTTTTTCTTATTGGGCTTACGTTGCACCTCATAAATAGGGATTGCGTGTGATAATGAGATAGCACATTTTCTACCATTCTCAGAAACGTTTTTGTAGGATATGAATTTTCTGCAGATTTTCTTGTGCGGTCGAAGCCCAACCTTATGAGAATAATTTGAAGTATGGAAGAAAATAAAGAATTATATATTAACATAAAATTGTTAAGCGTAAGTACATGCCTATTTCGATATGTGAGGCCAAGTATATGAAACGGTTTTGTTATCACTGAAATTTTAAGCTGAGCCCAAGTCAATGTTTCCTAAAATATGACGAATGACGTCGTAAAAAAGGCAATATCTCAGCAGGAGCGGAATTTAATTTAAATGTTTTGGTTATGGAAACATTCTTGTTTTTACAGCAGAGCTGTTAAAGGCTTGTTTTCCCCAGGATCGTGTCCACCAGCAAAGAAATGATGACACCGAACTCTGGACAGCTACCGCCATCTATGAGCGACAGCGGCAACCAGACAACTGGATGCCGCCGTCGCTCATAGATGACAGCAACCTTTCTTCGGAGGAAGAAGTGCGGGAACGGAACGAGCGGCGATGTGCGCAGCAGCGCGAATGGTTCCGCAATCGCCGCGAGGCCGCTATCGCCTCAAGTTCCACTGCGTCGAACGCTTCAGATTCCCTTGCAGAAGAAGAGCAGATCGCTCGCCTGGAAAGCCACCGCCGAGAAGAGAAGCTACAGCTCCGCTGCTCTTCCTTCTCCTCTAGAGTGGAAAGTCTGAAAGTTTTTTTTTTTTTTTTTTTTAACCACAAACTAGAATGGCTTTTGTCATTTCAACATTTATTTTTGAACCATTATCTTTCGTTCGTTTCTCTAACCTAAGAAGTGTTGAATTTTTATGATCAATTGATTTATCAAGTAGTTTTCCAGTAAAAAATATACTCCTATCATCTGCGTACTTACTAAACTCAGCAGGAATACGGTTCGCGTGACGTCAAATTGCCGTGTCACGCGTTCCACGCGTGATCACGTCCCTTATTACAAGACTGCAGTGTTACGTCGTGGCGCCATGCGATTCAGTGTCACGTGACACCCTTACTTCACGGCGTCACGTCGTGGTTTCACGTGACATATAACCTATAGTTATACATAGGGTTCGGAGTTTTCGGTTTAAACCGATAAAAACCGATAAAAGTACGCCGAATCCATTTTCGGAACTTCGGTTTTAACCGAAAAAGGTCAGTTTTTTAGGTTCGGCATTTTCGATTTAAACCTAGAAAAACCGACAAACGTTCGTCGAATCCATTTTCTAAAATTCAGTTTCAACCGGAAAAGGTCACTTTGACGTTCCAGTCGTACCGCAGAGCCGTGGCGAAAAAGTGGAACGACAGTGTATATCGAAACGTGTCCGAATGTATGGGATACACGGGTAGCATCACGACGTCTTGGTTTAATGAGCGCATCATCGATCGGAACGTGAAGTCCGAATCGCCCCATGACTCGCCGTGTACGAGTGTGTTTTCAAAACTCGTAAGGAAGACTGACTTGGTGTAAGCTCTGCATGTTGTGTTGTGCTTCAAAACGTCGCACCGTGTCTCTTTCGGCGATCACAATTGTTTGATTGGCCGATTTTGGCTCAGGCAGCGCTTCATCTCCTCAGCCTTCCAGTGTCCAGTGTTAGCGTTGAGAGGGCGTTCTCGAAGCTCAAGGTCATATTAACAGGAAAGAAAGAGTGCGGATCAAGGAGGAGAACCTGGGAAAGTACTTGTGTGTGTACTATAATGAGATCACGTATTCCTGATGTACGGAAGGTGAAGTTTCATGTTTTTTGGGCATAGGCTTCATATCTGACTTGTTTGTACTTCTGTGTATTTTCTTGTTTCTTTTACAGTTGCACACATTTGCCAAATAAAGTGTCCATTTCTTTTTTTCAGTGTATATGTGCCGTTATTCTTTGAGTGATCACAAATATCAGAGCTACGTACAAGGATCATCTGATCCGGTGTCCGTTGGTGTTTATTTTATATTCACCGAAAAAAGCCGATAAACTTTTGTGGGCATAAATATACGCCGAAAAAAAAAACAACCGAAAATTGAATTTAAAAATAAACACCAAAAAAAGTACGCCGAATTTTGAAAAAATAGAAACCGAAAACGCGGAACCCTTATACACAACAGGGGCTGCTTCGGGCGCGAGAGGCCCACACCGCTAGGGGAGAAGGAATCACGTGCCCATGTCACGTACGTCATGTGACGTGGGCACGTGATTGGTGTCACGTGACCACGTCGTGCTCTGACGTTGCATGGCCATTTTAATTTCCCCGCTAAATTTAGCGGCAAAATTTCGTCTACCCAGTTTCTCGTCGTATAAGCATTCAGAATGACCAAGAAACTGTTTCCGAGCTCTGCCTTTCGGCGAACAATCCAGTTTCGTGTTTGTTTTTTTCTCTCTCTATGCTGAATTGGTGTATTGCTCTAACGCAGTGCTGGTACCGATGCCAGGCATTCTGGAAAAACGACTCCGGGACTTTCCCCAGCTCCACGACCGAGAGTACGTCGACGCGCATTTTCCCGAACTCGAGAATCCACCCCTTGTACTGCCGTAAGTGGACTCTGGGCTCTGGTTTTCGGTATGTGTCACGTGTTGTTTTCGCTTCTTCCGGTAAGAATGTGTCGTTTCGCCGAGAGGAACATAATAAGGTCTACTCGGCCTTATGTCCTTCTTGGTAAAATCTTGCCGGGTCACGGGTGGAATATCGGAAATTGATATGGCTATGCTGACATAATAGCACCATTTATTTTCTTCTTCTTCTACTCCTGAATTGTCAAAGTCAACAATAGCCAATTTTGAACGCTCGACCTTTGAGCTTCAAACAGTACAAGCAATACTTTGACGTAACAGCTTATACGAAGCTCTTAAGACCGTGTTTGAGCATGTACAGTGGCCCAATTTTTTAAATAATATCAAGCGAGCGTCGACCGCCGGGACGGTCAGCGCTGTACCGCGGAAAAATGCGGCGTCACGGGAGAGATTAAAGGCCCGTTCACACTCTTGCGACCTCTTAAACCTGGGTTCCTTAAAACTTCTTAAACCAGAGGACACACTGGCGCCATCTATTGGGCAGCAGTGTAAACTCGGCGGTCCGGCGTATTTTTTTTATTTCTCTGCGCATTATCCTTTCTTTCTTGGCTCGAAAAACTTTTGTCAATGTTATAAACGAGCCTTTCTATGGGTATTACGCACACTTGACCTCGGAAATCCCGCAAAACCTTCGTTCTTGTGAAATGCAGTTCCAGGATCACCGCATAGATGGCGCCACAATGCCAGTGTGTTCCCTCGTTCTAAAAAAATTTAAGAAGTTTTAAGAGATCTCGTCTCTCTCAGTCGTACTCGGTCGCAAGAGTGTGAACGGGCCTTAAGCGCGTGCGCACAAAGCCCTTTCTGGTGGGAGCGTCGTCTGCTAGGCTATTCCGTTGACCGCACACAGCCCCTGCTCCGTAGCAAAGGAGGGCAGGGCGCTTGCAATGTCGAAGTGCATGACCAGGGGCGGATGCAGGAATTTTCTGAGGGGGGGGGGGGGGGGGGGTCAGGTGTTGGTCAGCGTACCAGATGTTTAAGAACCCCCTCCCCCTCTCCCTCGTTTCACGTCCTAAATTTTACACATGCAGAAATCAAGAGGGGGGTCAGTACATCCGGACCCCCCCCTCTAAATCGGCCCCTGAGTGCATCGCCGATACGCCCCTCCTCTTTAAATGCGTTCAAAATCCTATTGAAGGTAGCCTGTGTAACCCCGACTGTTGTTTCTATATCCCTTTGCGTCATGCCGCCCATCGACATTCTCACAACACGTTCCCGTTTTTTTATGGGCCCTCGAGGAGGCATAAAAATGTGCGCGCGCCCGCTGGTCAAAGAAACCTGTGACTACCCGGCTACATAGGCTAGATGACGACAGCAACAACGCAATTGACAATACAAAACACCACGCCCGAGCGGAAACCCTGTCGATACTCCGTTTCACTTTGTGTTGTACCGCAGCCGACGCTACGAGTTATCTTGGCCAGTCCATCGCTAAAAGTGTGTCACGTGGCCTTCCCGTTGGGTACAACTGCACGGGGAAGCACGATGTCACGTGACAGGGTGAAAGCACTATTGGTTTTGATGCCTCGTAGCATTGTCTGCGGTATATATTTTAATGCATCGTTGCATTCAGTTTGTCGCGTCACCGTATTTTTCATTTTTGTTGGTGTTCAAAAAGTAAACGCAAACATGAAATGAACAAAAAAAGTAAATTAAACTCTAGATGACGCGCGATTTATGCCACGCCTGAGCAGTATCACGCAAGCAAGCGCTGTTCAGATCTTTGCTTAAAGGGGCCCTGCAATCATATTTAAGCGTCTACCTTTTTTGCGGTTTCCACGTCTCTTGAAGTTCGGGCAAGCCAGCGGGCACGGAGAGAGTAACTAAATATCAGTGCGTCATATTTTAACCGGACGACGCGGAAACCTCCTCCACCGACGAGGGCGACCCGCGGTACCGAAAGCGCGCAAAATGTGACGTCTTTGGTCCTGGGCTTACTACTGGTCAGAGCCTCTAAAAGCTTCTTTTTAGTCGAACTACAAAATATAAGTTGCGCGAACCGTTTCAATTATTTATAAAAGTAGTTTTTGTTCAGTATCTTAGATCAGAAAAGAAACGAATTCAGTTTATAAAGTACGGAAACGAGAAATGACCCGTCAACATACCCGCCACCGAGCGGTGGAAAAGGCGGCGCACTCTAGAAAGCAGTAGTGGGATCACGCGCCGACACGGAAAGGTCCCCGATGTACGCGGCGGCGCTGCGGTCGTATGGACAGGATGATCCGACCAGCTCCGAGCGTTCCGAAGGTCTTCGGCGAGAAGCTTTAATCTTGGGGTTTGGCCGTTTCGCGGTATGGCAGCGCGAAGTGGCTCCCATTCTGAACTGATCTTTACCACGTGTTTGCTGTCGTTTGTGGCCAATGAAGTGTCATGCCGAATCAGTGTTTAATCGCGCACCATATGCAATGAGAGCCGCCCCGGCTGCCCGCTGCATACAGCCTATCCAAAGCATGCTTTAGTGGCGCCCTCTCGCGCCGTCGACACGGAGTGCGGCAGCCGTGAGCGCTCGCGATGAGCCCACTACCCCTCCTCTAGTTCACGGCCACTCAAGCAACCGAGGACGTCATGAGGGAGGTTATTTTTTGCTTGTTTTTGTAATTTTAATTTGCCTATAACTTTTAAAATAAAGCGAATTTCGAGAAAAGAAAAGTTTTACTAAGTGACTACGTTCAGTGCGCTCAGGTTTGGTGCAAAATAGAATACAGTAAAAGTCTTTGCAGGGCCCCTTAGGCGGTTAGCTATGTTAGCAGATAATGAACAGGGGCTGTGTGCGGTCCACGGAATAGCCTAGCAGACGACGCTCGCAACAGAAAGAGCTTTGTGCGCACGCGCTTAATCTCTCCCGTGACGCCGCATTTTTCCGTGGCACAGCGCTGGCCGTCCCGGCGGTCGACGCTCGCTTGATATTAGTAAAAAATTGGGCCACTGACACACATACGTGCCACTCAGAAGTCGTCCGAGAAATGAAAATTTTCGATGGATAACTATCGACTGGATGAATAAATGGTTTAACACATTACACTGATCGTCCCAAATCAATAAAAAAATATTCTCAGAACTTTGAGGACGACGACGACCTTCTAGATGAATAAGAATTTGTTGTGGATCGTTCTTTTCTACAAGTATGCAGCAGTTATTTGGAAAGCGTAGCATGAGGTTGAAAGTTATACAGTACTTTACTATAGTAAAAATGCATTCCACTCCGCCGAATTCTCCCCTAGCGGTGTGGGCCTCTCACGCCCGACAGAACGTACTCGCGTCGCGTTGTCCACGCTATCGCGCAGTCACACGGCGCCGAGGGAAAGGGCTGCCGCCGGCGCACCGAGATACCACATCCGCCGAGACAGCGAGAGACGGCTGTCTCGGCTGGCGCTCGAGATGCCCACGACGATAGATGGTGCTAGCCACCCCTCCTATTCTAAGGGCATAGCCCGGAGGCTGCGTCGCACCCAGCCGTTCACACTACGCGAAGCCTGTCAGCGCCAAGGTCATTCGATTATCGCGGAGTGAGATGTAGCATCGGGTTTGCTTGAAATGCGAACGGTGACGGAACTTCGGTGCGCACTATATTTCATTCGAACCCGATAGTACGTCCTTAGTAAAGTATCTCGTCTTCTCAGAGTGGTTGCTTTGTGGGTCCTGATACTCTTTTCGATGTTGCAGGCTGACCGGCGACCCCAAGCGTGTTGTGTACTTTATCTACGAGTACGACCCCCTCCTGGATTCTTCCAATGCCACAATGGATGATTGGATATGCATAGCGCGGGACATTGAGGTACGCAAATAATACTCGCGCAAGGCTATATTACAAGAAGGGTGTTTCTTTTCAAGTGTAACAGATTTGTTAAAAAGACGAAAAAAAAGCCGTGAAAGCTACATTTATGCCGTTTATGCAGGTTAGTTATACGACCAGGGGGACATTGGATAGGGGGCTAATCTTAAAGATTTGTTAATTAACTTTTTAATGATTGAAAACGGACATATATGGTTGCAATTAGAAACTTGCTGAGCGTCATCGAAAACTATATTAAATCTTTTTAGAAGGATATACAGGAGGGGCAGGGGCATTTACGGCTTTCTAAAAAAGCGCTCAATTTGGACGCGTTTCGAGGTTTCGTTTTCTTATCGGAGCTTATCTTCGCGCCCGCGGTCCCCCTCGGTGATCGCGGTGCGAATTCGCCACCCCCTCGCCTCCCTCGCAGGATGGATGGCGCACGTGTGATGCGCGTGTCAGCCACTTGGGGGGGGGGGGGGAGGGGAGGGGAGGGGAGAGGAGGGGAGGAGGAGGAGGCAGAGGTGCGGTCCGATAAGAAACCGAAATCGAGAAACCCGTCCAAATTGAACGCCTCTTTCAAACGCCGTAAAATGCTGCCCCTGCTTTATAGCCTTCTAAAAAGAGTTGATTTAGTGGTTTTTGATGACGTTCAGCAAGTTTCTAATTGGAACCATACGTCAATTTTCAATAATTAAAAAGCCAATTAACAAATTTTAAATAATTATCCGATTGATCATTACGATTAGCCCCCTATACTATGTCCCCCTGGCCTTATAACTCACCTGCACAAACCGCACAAGTGTAGCTTTCACGGCTTTTTTAAAACAAATCTATATATTAATATCTGAAATTCGAATTTGTGCTTGATACGGTGTGGATGGAGCGCGTTTATTAACGGCATATGTGGCCGCGAGCTCTTTGGCATGGATTGCAGCTAAAGTTTCTAGATAAGAGTTTCCTACAAGTAGTGACATTCTTTGAACCGCCGACTGCTTGAAGGTGCAGATTTCAGGAAGCGAATGGCCGTGCAAAGCAGAAGTGTTAAATTGAACTGAATGACGCTATTTTGTTCCTACAAAATGTGCTTCGTCATTCGTATTAGTTGCTGTTACTTGTAAAAAAAAAAGCATCGAGGGACTTTAAGTGCAGCCATTTGATTTTGGAGTTCTGGGTTTGTCTAACTTTGCGTGAACTATGTTATCCCGAAGGGTTTTTAGGGGTCTTTTGTAAGCTACTCTCGGCGCGTCGGGGAATATCATTTTCACCTTGTCAGACTCAGTCTGAAGGAAGTGCTGGTGCTTCTTTAAGGTTGAGATGATGGCTGGGAGGTTATTGTTGTACGTTAGCGCTAAGTTGACGTGTTTTTCTTTTTTTTTTTTCCTTTTTGGTGCAGTTTTTTTTAGAAAGCATGCCTTCAGGATCTGCTGCGCGCGCCCTGTTTATTGCATCATCCACTAGGTTAGGTGAATAATCGCGTTGCTCGAGAAAATTCGACGGCATCGAAGGGCTTGACTATTGGGGATCGCCACTCTGGAGTGTCGGGCGCTCGCATCCCGACACTCCGAAGTAGCTACCCCATAGTCAAGCCCTTCGATGCCGTCGAATTTGCTCGAGCGATGACGGCTTAAACAGCAACGTAGAACAAATAAAAGATGCGTTCAACATCCACCTTCCGCAAAGGATACCTAAGAGGAATGGACCCCGTCATCGCAAAAACACTTCCTTTTTCCTTAACCAATGTATCATTTAAACTACCACGCGTCGGTCGGGCCACGTCCCGAAGAAGGCAGTGCCACTGCCGAAACGTCGACGCAGGCCCACCAACCTTTTTTTTTTTTTTTTGCTTTATGCTCATTTTAAATTATCCCGCAATATATTGCGTTTAAAATTGTTACCAATAATAATTAATATTTCAATCTACTGACTTCACCAGTTTATTCAACTTTTAATTTTTTTTTATCCTTCAGCTGCTGTCTGCCCCCCCCCCCCCTTTTTTTTTTTTAACTAATATATTATCGGAAGCATCTCTAAACCTTTCCCTCGTTTTAACTCCTCCCACCTTTTTCCACTTAAACAGAACTGGAAAGGAGGTCGCGTCTTCTGCCAGCGTTCGCTCTGCCAAAGGGAAGAAAAATGGGAAGAGCTAGAAAAAAAAAAAAAAAAAAAGTGGGATGTGCGATAGTCGTCGAAAGCGCAACGTCACTGCGCTCATCACCTTTTTCTGTGGGTGTATTTTTGCCTTCTAATACAACCCAACGAATAAAGTGTTCCGTGACGTTGCGGTTTCAGTCCGCCATTGTACAGGGAGTCCACAGCTGCCAAATCTTTCAGCTACTGTCATATTGAGCGTTACATGGCGCCCGTATCGCGGTCGCTTGAAGCGTTGAAACAATTGGAAACTACACCAGACAAGATTATAAAGGGTTTTAATTATAATATTTCCTAACCAGTTTGTTTTTATACTTTCTCACCTAGCAACACAGTATATTTTTTTAATCTTGGAATTATGCTACTTTAAGATTGGCGGTCTAGTGCTTGTCAGCCACTTCCTGACTGGAACTATTAGTTCACGTAGCCTCCAAGAAAAACTGAACATAAACTATGTATAGGCGTCAATATGAACACTGAAAGTTCTGCAGGTGATAAACTTGTGTTGATCTAGTTGAGTTGACTTAATACAGAATGTTACAAAAGTTGACTGATATGAAATTATATAAAACATACGAAAATGATCCGCTAAACATATGTTTTTTTTGATCGAGACCACAAAATACTGATCTGTGTACTGTGGTCCAGCTAAACTACAAGGATTTTGACGGATTCGTGATACTCCACGGAACGGACACCATGGCCTACACTGCGTCTGCTCTGTCGTTTGTGTTCGAGAATCTGGGCAAGTCCGTAATCATCACAGGCTCCCAGGTGAGTGTTTTTGGCACTTCATTTGACGCACGCTCCAAGTTTGGCACTGCAGGCCCGTGGTGTGGATGCACCATAATTGTTGACCCCCGGATAAAGTCAAGTTCCACTTCTGAAAGGCGACACTCTGGCATGATGGAAACACGAACAAAACGCGGGTCTAAAACCAGGCATAGCAAGCAGCTTTTTCATTCTATTTTTTTTAAGCCAAAATGTTTAATGTCTTCGTTGTAGAGGGGCAATAGAGCGACTGGTGTACGAGCGCGAACCAGTGATTATTGACGAGCATCAGGCAGTAAACGATCGCGACCCATGCAGGTATAGCCTCTGTCCATTTCGAAATCCGCAGCTTCGAAACTGGCACGGAAGGGACTTGGCGAAATGGCTGAGTCGGCAGTGCTACGTTACACCCGATGACACCCGCATCGGAAGCGCCTTCCAAAAATGTGAGGTGACACACCATCATTGGACTCGCTGCAGTAAAACAAGGGCAGGGAGGATGGAACACAAACTTTCTGCTAACGATTACCGAACTACACCAGACGGATGCACCCCCCCCCCCCCCCCTCTTTTCTCAAACCGAAAAGAGAAAAACACACACAAGAAAGAGAACACAGAGTAAATGTAAAGTGTGGGACAAGATGTTTGACTCGTCAGATGTGTCACAGACGTGCATCTTCCTTTTTGCAGATTCCGGTGTTTGAGCCCCGCAGCGACGGTCGCGATAACTTGCTAAATGCTCTCATCCTTGCTGGGAACTACGCGATACCGGAGGTGAGACCAATGTAACGCGCGAGCACAGATGGTAGTTCCCGAGGGCTGATTTGCGTCCATATTGATCAAATCGCAAAAATAGCAAGAGCTCGTGAGGAGAGTTCGAAGAAAAGCCACCCCCTCGGATGAAAATCCTCAAATTGGCAATCATGCCTCACTGGGGGACATCTGAGGTTTCTTTCCCAAGTCCCTAACATCTGGAAATGTGCGAGAGTGTCGAGAACTATCCTGGTCTTAATAATGTCCCATCAATAGAATGTCATGTCATGGCAAGCACAACATATGTGTCTTGTGGTCCACAGACTGTTGGTGGATGCTTAGTTGACCTTGACGGGCTCTTTGCCTTCAATTGTGCTTCCAGGTGGGACTGATGTTCCACAACCAACTGTTCAGGGGCAACCGGACAAGCAAGTTCAGTGTTGACCAACTGGACGCCTTTGCTTCTTTTAACCTGCGCCCGTTAGCCACCATCGGCACCCATATCGAGAGTGAGTTGTTCGATAAAGTCTAAACACGCGTTCTTTGTTCATGTGAAGAGGTGGATCGATCTTTACGACAGGGTACTTTGTATTACTGTTACACATATGTAAAAATGATGTGTATTCTATCTGCCATCTGATAGATAGGGAACAGTTTTTCTTTGAGCTAACACCTTCATATACACATTGACAGCAATTCGCCAATGGGCGCGATCGCTCTACTAGTGCCATTAATGCCTGTTAAATAGCCGTTTTCCAGAGCTCTTGGGTGACCATCGACCCAGGCAGTGGTGCATCTCCACGATGGTTCGTTTCTTAGCTAACCCAGCTCAGAAACTAGCAGAAAAAAATCCCGGCACACTTCTGGCCCTTCAAAACTACGCGAAAGTTCATCTCCAGTTGGTGAGTTTGAATCCCGGCTGAGGTGCATCATATTGCGGAGAAGGCACCAGGTATAACCGAGATTTCGGATGCACCGTCAAGATATCCCCGGGTGGTAGAAATCGATCCTCAGTACTTCGCATGGAGCGTGCCAAATGCCCTTCGTTAGTTACCACTCACCCCCCTCCCCTTCCATATATTTCTTTTTATGCGACGAGATCACCTCCCTTGTCCCCTAGCATAGGATTTCCGTGAGATACAGAACAAGAATCCCGTAAAGACTCAGTGTACCATGCATCCTTGCCATGGGGCCAAGCGGCGGTTTTGAGTGGGGGGCTCCGCAGCTGCTGGTGAAATCAGATTTAACCTTATACTATGCATAAAATATCTAGGCTGGGCATGTGATCGATTAACCTTTCGATGAATCGATTAATGTGTTTTCATGGCGGCACAATTTTTTCTTTACCCGTTAATCGGTTGGTTTCTGAGTTAGAGATCTCGAGGAGAAAGGGAAAATGGTGTCTTTTACTTGGTGCGAATTTATGCGTTTTAGGAGGCAGCACTGTTGTATTTCACGGAAACCACTACTGTAATCCAGAGTGATTATTAGGTCCATAAAGTGGTGTAAATATATTTTGTAGTTAAAATGTTTTGCCAGTGTTCTCGTTTTGTGGGCGTTACAGCGTCAAGTTTCAAATGAAGCTTTACATGCCACCATAGATGACATAACAAGACATATATTACAAATTAAATTACGTTGTTCTGACGCTGTTTTAGATATTATGTCAGCCATAAATATCGGAACTCGCAAAATTATACCATCGGGAGCAATGTGTTCATTCTCGGCAAACATTTTCACTGGAAACAAAAAAAAAAGAAAAAAAAAAACTGTCGAGGCTTTTTTGCGTCAATCTTCCCCACAGTAGAGTGGAACTTGGTGGAGTCACGGCGCCGGCTGGAGCCGGCGGCACCGAAGCTGTTCCGAGCACACGACCTCCTGAACCGCAACGTCGGGCTGCTGCGTTTCTTCCCCAGCATTACCCTCGAAGTGGTGAGCATTTTGCGAAAGCAAGTCCCTTCGTGTGGTCACGGTGTCATCTTCAGTTGCTATCTAACCGGGCTGGCTACATTTCTCTCACTCAGAAAGACGCCATATTTCGAAACCTGTACTCACGCTCTCTTCCTATCAAGATTTAAAAAAAAAAGGCTTTATTTGTGCTTAGGAAAGGGCGGCTTTCGATCTTCGATATGCCTTGACACTAGCTGGAGTCACTAAAAAGCTATGTAGCTTATTTAATAACTCTAGCAATAGCTATGCTACGGACAACTTTAAAAAGGACTTATAACCGAAGTTTAGGGCAGCGGACAAGTAGGCTAAATGAACCGAAATGTGATGCCACGTCACCAGAGGGAACCTGCAGTTATGTTATTCGGTCACGCGAGTTTGGAGAAGCCTTTGGAGCAGAGTCTATTTTTGGAGCAGCAAAAATGCTCTGGGAGAAGCGGCATACTTCTCGTTCTCATTCATTCCTCTGTGAGTACTATGTTAAGAGTCATCTGTTGGCCTGTCCAACTAAGGCACAATGCTTCCGCGAAATCACTTCTTAGCATCCATCGCGAAGGGTATTAATTTGCAAAGGTAATTTAATAATGCACATGGATATCATCTTGAATGCAGAGATATATTATGACGCAAGGTTATCTTGTGGACAATTAGACGTCTTATGAAATACAGCTTAACAGATTAATGTTATTCCCAAGCATTCGTTCACGCTATAGAATTAATTGTTTCGGTTTAAACTGTGTTAACTGCGCCCCCGAACAGTTGTGGGTCTATCAAGAGGTGTTAACTAAAAACAAAAACGAAACCTTCAGCGAAGCCAAGTTGCACTTACTAATGTTGTTCGTCAACCCTTTCACGATACATCAATCCATCAATTCCGAAATTGAAGAAAAGAAAAAGAAATCATGACCAATCATCGCAATATGTCAGAATATCAGTCTTTAAAGGTACACTGACAGGGTAATTATGCTCGCCGAGGTTGTACGTGACATATGAGAGCCCAACTACCCAGGACAGAATTTGCGGCTCGAAATTCGGTTTCTTTCCGCCCGAGAACCGCCGATCGAGAACTGGCCGGTCTGAGTCGCGCTCAGTCTCTTCTCCGTGGTCACGGGCCGTTTTCTAAGGTTTAGACACAACCACCAAATATAATCGAAGTCGTAGGTCATCGAAGGCACGCACGCAATATGAAAAATAGAAAAGAAATATGATACCCATTTTTGGGGGTTGCTAAAAAGCTGCAAATGCGTTGTTTGGGGGAAAAAGGTATCATAGCCACGTGACTTCCGCCACCTCTCTCCTCCTGTATATTTCTTCTTCCTCCCCAGTCCAGTTTCGGTTTCGGGCAGTCGCATTTTTTTACTTTATGAAAAATATACGTGACGCTGTAGCAAAATATTGATTGGGTTGTCTTCTGACACCCTAATAAATCGCCTGACAAAAAAAAAAAAAAAAAAAAAATTGGGGGTGTCAGTGTTTTTTTTTTTTAATATAAAGTAACCGTAGTTTTATGGTGCAACTTTTTTGCTGCAAGGTAAATGTCAGCACTGGTGTCAGCACTCACCGAGTTCTATCTTTTTCAGAGAAGCTGCAGCGCACCAATGCGCGCTGAGAAGCGCACTTAACAGAGCTAACTAAACCACTCGAACAGACTACGATCACCAGGGAATGTCGTGAAACTTCCGAGTACTGAGTCGTGTTCAGTGCGAAGACCGAAGCAAATTATACGTTATTCTAAGTGATAGCCGGAAGTACCGAAAATTCCCTCGAGCCTACCGAAGCAGTCCGGCAGTGTGAATAATTAGTTTCCGTATTCGTAAAGAGAAATAAGCTTTTGGCGCAGTGTTGGCGCGAATGCCTTACATTGTGGTGAAATGTAGCAGGATGTAGCAGGGTAAGTACCGCGGCGAAGTTTGGCACAAATGGCGCAGCAGTCACATCACTGCACATGGACAGCCATCTTACCATGTTATCAAACTCTGAAGAGACGATGGGCGTTGGTCGCAACATAAGATATGTCCTCCTTGGACTCGGCAAGGACAGCGCTAACGATGGACCGAAGCGAACGAGGCATCGGAGTCAATCCAATGACACGTGACACTCGGTATACGTGTTACGTGATCCGTTCATGTATAGTGCTGGAGTGGCTTAGAAGGATTCCCGCCAAACGTTTCGCCGCCGGTGGCTTTCTCTGCCAACTGCACTGACGTAACGCGAGTGACTGACAGCGCAGTTTTCCCGACGCAGGTGCACGCTTTCCTGAGGCCTCCGGTGCAGGGAGTCGTACTACAGACCTATGGAGCTGGGAACGCTCCGACAGCTCGCCTGGACATCATGGACGAGATCCGCAGTGCCAATGAACGCGGCGTCCTTCTGCTCAACTGCTCGCAATGTCCCCAGGGCGCTGTGGATCCCGCCTACGAGACGGGCAACGTGAGTTCGAAAAGATTATGCTGTCGTCGCGGGCCCATGCATACCTCTGTAGTTGGCGCAGTATAGATGCTCTGCCTCCCGCGTGAGTTTCGTGCCTTTTATGGCATTTGTGCGCACGCGCAGCCAAAGCCCAACGGAAACCAACGAGCGCTTGCTGGAGGCGGAGCTTCAGCTTATAATGCATTCTTGGACTTGAAGGACTAGGCAACACATTTAACGAAAGGGTCAGGGTGCTACCCTGGTGGCAATATCGGTAGTAATGGGGACGTTCATGTAGAAGGACGATGACATTAGTCAACTATCTTTCACCCCTTATAACTGTAGGCTATTTGGCGTGTTTACACGATCGACGCGCCAGGTTTTCTGTTGCAACTACGGTATAGCTTGTTTGCTCCGTTTCATTTTCTTCGAAGTCGGGGGTGTCTTTTCGGGGTTTTGTTTCTCGCACAGATTCGGCGTTTTTTGGTGTCCATTTTTGGCGTGGGGCAAAAGAAATTCGCGTTTTTCGCGGCTTATGTCAAAGAAAATAGGACACCGGCATGGATTTCCCCAAGCTCCAGGGGAACATGCTCGCGAACGGAATACTTGGAAAACGTCCCGGTACCGATAAGAACCAATATAAGGTTGCCGAGGAAAGAATTAGGTTCGCGAACAGTTCAGTGGGAGCTGTATTCCGCGGGTGAACACAAAATAAAGTTTCAATTAAAGGTTCCTTTCCGTGTGATTTCCCCCCCCCCCCCTCCCCTTCCCCTTTCCTTCCCGATTTTGCTAAAACCGGCTCGGAAATCATTTTTCCGGGTTTAGTGGTGTATACCGAAAGTACGGGACCCTGTATAGTTGCACAACGTCCGTTTCTGGTCCCGAAAACACACGCCTCTTCGTGGAACCTTGATCCGCAACGAAGGTAACCTCAACTGGCACCCGCTTGATTTCAGGCCCTGCTCGAGGCAGGCGTGATTCCAGGCTCGGACATGACGCCCGAAGCAGCGTTGACGAAGCTCAGCTACGTTCTGTCCAAGACGGAGTGGACGCACGAAACCAAAAAGAAGGTATACTCACGATCTATCGGCGGCCTTTCTCCGTTACCAAACTTGCAGTGTGACTATTCTTGAAATGGTTGTCTTCTATCTTTTATGGTGCCCCGAACACCAATACGCCGCCCTAACGTCGCGCTGCTGCGGTGGCGCTGTTGTCGGCACAGCGCATGCGCAGTCGCTCCACTTAGAACGGATCCGCTCCACACGAATCTGGTTTCTGTGCACGCGCAATGCCCACACTCGGTGTGGGCATACGCTGATTCGTTTGTAAACAGCTTGTCGGCTTAAAGGCGTTTTCAAGTACCGCCTCTGGGCGCCGCTATCTTGCTTCTTGTGTGGGTAGATCGTCTGCGAGTCAAGCATTGCTGAGGATGCAAGTACGGCCTCTGGGCGCCGCCATCTTGCTTCTGGTGTGGGTAGATCGTCTGATAGTCAAGTATTACTGAAGTGTACCCACGGCCTCAACAATGCTTGACTATCAGACGATCTACTCACACCAGCAGCAAGATGGCGGCTCCCAGAGGCCGTACTAGAAAACGTCAACAATTCCCACTGTAGCAAGCGAACGCCGGAGAGGAGGAGTGGACTCTCCTCTCCACTTCTCTCGCCTCCTCTCTAGCGTTTGCTCTGTCATAGTTAAACGAGTTGAGAGCTTCGTGGGAGGAGCCTGTCCTGGTTCTCTTAACCTGCAACATACTGCAGTACTTCCTCCCCTAGTATGTAACTTTTACTTTTAAGCGATACCAAATTAAATTAGCAACACCTGTTGTAAAGGGCAACCTTAGCAGTTAAGAAAGAAGGCATAACATCGAAATAGTTTCTTATTGTGACCTCTGCTATGTGGACGGCTGGTGGGGAAAATACCACAAAGGCTCCTCGTAGGGGTTAAAGGGATGGTGAACCGAAATTTGGATTAAAAAAAAAAAGCACAACAATGCCGGAGCTGTAGGCGGGACGCTACAATCCCTACGACACTACTCGTAAGGCGATATCTCGAATGGACGGCCGTAGTTTCTGGAAAAAGAGGTCGAGAGTGAAAGAGGCCAACGAGGCGCGTGACGTCAAGATATCTTGTTTCCTCTTCCCTTCGCTTCGCCCCTCAAGGCGGCGAGGCGGAGAAGACGCGAGGCCGTTCCCTCTTCTTCTCGGAGAAACAAGACGTAGACATATCTGTCAAATGCGCCTCCTTTTTTTAGAAAAATACTCTCATCCGTTCGAGATATCGCTGTACGAGTGATGTTTTGGTGTTTGTGGCATCCCGTTGCACGCTTTGTCGCCGTGTTTTGTGGAATCCAGATTTCGGCTCAGCATCCCTTTAAGCTCTGCTTGCTGTAGATTATGACTCCGTACTGTTTCTAACGCGATAGCGTTAAGGAGCTTGTGTCGCAGAAAAACCGGCGTCGGTGGCGTCGTGACGGGCAAATCCTGATTGGTCGATAGGGTCATGACGTCACAGCCACATGACCTCGCGCGGGAATTTCAAACCCACAACGCTCACTTGAAACTTGACTTCACACGTGGAATGAAAGTGATTGAACAACATTCCATGTAATATTAATTAAAGGTCGCCGCATGTCTCAAATGATTTCACTTTTTTCACCACAGTCGGCGGGAGTTGGTACCACGAGGGCGCAACAGTATTTGGTGCACCAGTACACTTCCGGTAGTGTATTTCTTAGTTCGTCAGCAACGCAAAGTGATCGGGAAATAAGATTTTCCTTAGGAGATGTACCTGTACGTTTGTAAGAACCTGCACGCATTGCAGAACGTAGTACAAATAACAAAAGGATGTGGAACAAGAGGAAAAGAACAGAAAAACCGGAAGCGCGCAGGGGTCCGCCGAAAGCTGGCAGCATCGAGCTTATTTGCTAACAAACATCGGTAAATAAAGTAATTCATTTGCCTTAAAAAAATTTGAAAAAAAAAAGAAATCTTTAACTTGAACCTACGACCCCTCGGTTGCGAGCCAGACACGCCACTGACTAGGCCATGTCGTTTTTTTTTTTCTTTTCTTCTTTTCTCTTTATTGGATCAGGTCATGTCCACCGCACTTTCTGGTCACTGGCGGGACGAGCATGAGAAGCTTCAACGAACTCTGAAATATACCCGTCATGTTCACAAATAGGTTGAATATGATCCACAATATCCGTAAATGACAATCGCACGTTTGTATTTTCAGCCTGGTGGCTGTATTTTTCGTTATAAACGGCCCACTCTGGCAAACGCTCAGAGAGCAGCTAGCGGAGAGCACGTCACATCCGCAGCAATCGTGACGTCGTTTGTCTCGGGACCTTACGCCCGGACGCAGAGGACGCTGCGAGCTATCCCAGCCAATCCCGTTCTGTGGACATAGCCCGTGACACGCTTACCGCGCGTGGCTGCGTCCTCTCTCCAAGGTCACGTGACATTCACACGGCCTTGGATAGGCCCCGATAACTCGTAGCATCCGCTGAAAGCAGCCGAAGCACACCAGCGATCGGGCCACCGCAAGTAACACCAAAGCTGTCTTTGTACGAATTTTGAGTGGCGGGTTAATCTTCTATAATCTTGTAGAGGACAATAGCGACTTCTGGGATACACAAAAGAGATCGTCTCAGGGAGAGGGGAGTTCCGCCTTCAGCTCCTCTCTCGTCGTAGCTGGAGACGAGACAGTGACTGTCACTACCTGTTCCTAGACGGACATTACACACGAGGCGTTAGGGACATCCACCAGGTGCTCATTGCTAATCGTTTAATTCGGTTTAAAATTCCTTTTCGTGTCTTTTTCAACTAGAGGCTGACGTGCTGGGCGTGATAATGCTCCCTTGAATACGAATAGACAAAGAAATAAGCGTCGAAATTTCGTTGTAATATCCCTTTAAAGGGATACTGAACTGAAATTCGATTTCACAAAATAAGTTTGCAGAAGTGTTCAACAGGGCGTCATAAACAACGAAACATCACTCGTACAGCCATATCTCGAGCGGATGGCCGTATTTCTGGAAAATAAAGGAGCGAATGAGGGAGAATGTTGACGTCATCTTATCGCAGAAGAGTTGAGAAGGAGAAGAAATGGCCTCGCTCCATTTCCTCTCCGCGCCCTCGCGGAGTGAAAGCGAAAAGAGGAGGAAATGAAAATCGCGAGGTCACGCGTCTTTTCGGCCTTGTGCTAGCGCGTTCTTCTTTTACCTAAATCCGATGATCCGTTGGAGATACCGCTTTATAAGTGACGTTTTGGGATTTGTAGCGTCCCGCCTATCGATTCTGCGTTATTTTCTGAAATTCGATTTTCGGTTCAGCATCCCTTTAAAGGGATACTACAACGAAATTTCGGCGCTCATTTTTTAGTCTCTATGTGCTCAAAGGAGCAGTATCACATCGAATATACCAATATCTTGTTAAAAAAATCTCGAAGAGGAATTTTAAAACGAATTAAACGATTAGCAAAGAGCACCTGGTGGATGTCGCTAACGCCTCGCTTGTAATGCCCGTCTAGGAACCTTGACAGCTAGTGACGGTGAGTGTCTCGCCTCCGGCCACGACGAGAGAAGAGGGGAAGGAGGAACTCCCCTCTTCCCGAGAATGCCTTTTGTGTGTCGCAGAAGTCGCCATTGTCCCCCTACAAGATTATAGAAGATTAACCCGTCACTCAAAATTCGTACAAAAGCAGCCGCTTCGGTGGCTGGAACGACTAAGCCATCCTCTCGACGTCAGCCTCGCCGTAGCTTTGCTCGTCCCGAGACGACCTACGTCACGATTGCGTTGGATGTCACGTGGTCTCCGCTGGGCCTTCTCCGAGCGCTTGCCAGAGTAGGCCGTTTATAACGAAAAATACAGCCACCAGGCTCAAAATACGAACGTGCGATTGTCCTTTACGGATATTGGGGATCATATTCAACCTATTTTTAAACACGATGGGAATATTTCAGATTTCGTTGAAGTATCCCTTTACGCGCCCTCCAAGTTTTGCTGTACCGTGTAAACCAGGAGTGGAGTTCCAATCAAGTACTTTGCGTACATTTTGTTTAGTGCATGTTAAATTGTTTTAGTAGGCTTACCTCATCAAGTTGTCAGAGGATAACACCAAATGTTTAACATGTTACGGTATGTTTACACCATGGTGGCCGTTGGAGGTACGAGCTTTTTCCTTGTGGTAGGTGCGTCGTGCAACGACGGCGCGTGCACGCAAGCAGCTTACGAGACAGGGAGCTCGCGCTTGAGGCGGGGCAACTGAAAGATCCCCCTACCGTGGCCAACTAACCCATTGCTAAACCAAGACTATAGAAATGTCTCCCTCTCAGCTCTATTTTGGCCTAGGGACATAGGGCAGGTCTGCCAAATCCAGTGTTCTCTGTTATTAGGGAGTTTTGGTTAATCGCTCCGATAACGGTGCCGGATACTCGAATGACGCCTTTGGGCTCAGAGGTAATGAAACTCCCTAGTTTTAGTTGAGCGTTTTCTGCATTCCGTTAACGCAGTACTCCACCGGCGCCTTGGCGCATGCAGTGCATCATTATAACGTATCGTTGTCAAAGAGCAAAAAACGATGCTCTACCAGCTCGGACCACATGGAGCGAAAGCCCGCGCTGCAGAACCCAGGGATCCTGGGCCCGATCCCTACCTTTGCCTGTGTGCGCTCCTGTAATCACTAATGCGCTATTCAGTTTGACAACATATATATCAGACGCCCTTTGAGGCAGACTAACTTCCCCATGTCCAAATATATCCATACAACCGTTTTGACTTTTACAGCGTTGGCTGTATTGGGCGAGTGTCCTGCTTGCGAAAACCAACAAAGCATGCGCGAGTGTATCGTAAGTGGCTTTGACGTCGGGAGAGGGCGAGTACAGAGACCCTAATCTGGACACTTTGCGAAAAAGTCGACGAGAAATCTGGCGGCCGTGATTGGCCGGCGGCGTAATTGACCTTGGCGCCGGCCAATCACAGCCGCCGGGTTTCTTGCCAAGTGTTCAGGTTGGTCCCAGCAGTGATACCCATCGCCCTTCCTCTGATGATAGTCGCGGTTGAGGCGTAGCGCGTCCGGCCAATCGCGATTGCGGTGGGGGTCATGTGATCGCCCTCCTCGCCCCTTGCTCTTTATTGCCTTCGGTCGCCCGTTTCCTCGGCGCTCTAACCCTTTGCGCGCAAAAATGGCGCGGCCGAGGCCTGAGCAAGTAGCGGCTGCTCGACGGCGCAGATGCGAGAGAACGTCGTCGATGTGTAGACGCAGACTGTCTCACCCTGGGCGTTAGGATGGAACGCATTCGACGTCAAGATCATGCGGCGCGTGAACGTAAAGCGGCGCGTAGAAGAGAACGTTACCGACTGAAGAATTAATGGACACGTGGCTGCGACCAAACAATTTGTGCAGTGCGTCCGTGGGAACACGTTGGGTGCTATACTTCGTTTCACATTATCTGCGAGCGAAGCCAAAGCTAGAAGCGCGAGACCAGCGCTTTGTAGATGTTCTGTGTGATCGACTGTGGTTCACCCGAGACCTCGTGTCTGCTGGCGGTTTGCCACGAGGTTTTTCACTCGTCAAACCCTGACAGCTACCTGACTGCCGTCAAGGTGGGCGCGTTTCGTGTCTATGCAGTGTTTGTGCGCAGGCACGTAACAATGACCGCGCAACGCAAAAAAAAAAAAAAAGTTTTTACCGCGCGACGCAACCATCACCACCAATACTAATCGAAATGTCGCACCAGCTGACGCTGCCCGTTTATTGTTCTTTATTTATGCAATATTGTTTTCTGCTCATTCACAGATGCTGCGAGAGAACCTTCGTGGAGAGCTGACAGTCTCAGCCCCGAACACAAAGACAGGACAATAATTGCATCGTTGTATTCGTCAGCCACAGTTCAGCGTATGTTGTACCGGCAGTGGTCAACGAAGTTACATACTTTGCCCGAAAAGCTCATATTAAAAAAAAAATTCCCTTCCTGGGCACAATAGCTTCTCCAAACGTCGCTGACATGCTATTCCTAGTTAGTACTTGCCATCTTGCTTCTACCGTGTTATATCGCGACGGAAAAAATAAATATATGCAGCTGTAGACGATGTAAACAATTTTTTTTTTTTCATTATCTAACGAAGTGGCGAATGCCGCATGAGTGTATTAGGCTTTGCTGGTTTTAGTCCCGTTATAGAGCCCTGCACTTTCGTAAATAAAGCATTCAATTACTACATTTATCGCCCAGTGTCATTAATCGTAATATCCGATTTCCTAGTTAGTCCAAAATCTGGGCATGCTTGACATTCTGGAGTTTAGGACTTGTCAGACCAAGCACAGCCATCCAAATCGTTTAAAAGGGATTTGCGTATCTAAAACAATGGATAGCTGGGCTAATTGGTACGTATTTATAATATAAACAATGCGACTGACAAGGACGAAGAAAGACAGCGATCGTGTCGTTCCGTCTTTCTTCGTCCTTGTCAAGTTGTCAGTCGCGTTTATATTCAAAATAAACAGCGAAAAAAAGAAAAAAAAAAGATTGACAGCGACTTTTACTTTTCAGCAGACATGCACGTAACGCGTTACAAGTAACGAGTTACTTTTACCTAGTTAATATTTTCGGTAACGAGTAACATATTTAGTTACTTTTTTAGAAAAGGAACGAGTAGCGTACTTATACCCGTTTTCACCTCAAGAAAAAAGCAAGTTTCGCGCATTGTTCATACGCGGCGCGAAGTAGTTCTTACGAGATTTGGTTGTCGGAAGAAAAAGCGATGCTTTGGCGCTTGGAACGTGTACGTCTTGATAAGATAACGTTAATGTAATTTAAAATTATTTACATGTGTCTTAATTATCCACATAAAGGGGGGAAATTAGTAATCCTCCGCCAGGAGCCGGACTTGTTTTGCTACAGTTCTTGAGGTGAAAACGAGTTACTTTAACGCCAAGTAACGAGTAACGGCATCTCGTTACTTTTGAGCAGTAACGTGTACAACACCGCTTAAACGGCCTTGTTTTTATTCTAACCTGAGTACGCGTCTATTGCGAGAACGGTAGGTGGGAACCCGAAAAAACAACTAAACAGCGTAACGTGTATCGCTGAACACGTCAGTCGAACAGTTCGACTGACGTGTCCAGCGATAAACGTTGCGGTACTGAACTCTACAGCTGGGAATGTCCTTCACCCAGCGAACCGGGTCGAATGTAAACCCGGAGGTTGCGAACACGGGAAGGCACATAACCCATTACCCGCTGTCCTCAATGAAGGCGCAGGTCCCGAAGATTCAGCAGCTCTTTCTGAAGCACAACACTGCCGTTCTTACGAGCGCGTCGGTAGAACGACTCTTCAGCGTCGCGGGAGATGTATTTTCAAGGAAGCGTGGAAACATAACTGATGAAAACTTCGGGAGGCAGCTACTGCTTAAGTGCAGCGACTACTAAAAAGAAGACAAACCATGAAACAAAAACAAGTGTGTATTCGGTCGTCAAAGTAACGTGAAAAGTAACTCGCTACTTTTGAGGTAACACGCGTTCTTTTTGACAATCAGTAACAAGTCACGTACGTATTTATTTACATTTTGAGCGAGTAACCAGTAACGGTATTTAGTTACTTTTTTTGGGTAACGTGTGCATGTCTGCTTTTCTCCTGGAGGGAAGACCCTATAGCAGAGCCGTTTATTGAGAGAGTTTGGCCATACATTGGTTTCAATAGGCGAGCATCTCGGGGCCAACCACAGGCCGCGAAACAGCCCCTAGCGGTGGTCGTGTGCTCTAAATTTGTGCCACGACTATACTTCGTTTCACCTTATGTGCGAGCGAAGGCAAAACTGGAAGCGCGAGCACGAAAGCTCCGTGCGTTCAGAGCTTTGCTCGAGCGCGCGAGCTGGGGAGAAATGCAAAAAGCGCTGGTCTCGCGCTTCTAGCTTTGGCTTCGCTCGCAGGTAAAGTGAAACGAAGTATAATTTGAGCCGTGCCGAGCGGAACTCCGCGTCTCAAGACGCTCGCGCACCCCACCCTTTGCACTGCTTTCTTTCAGCCAGTCTCAGGACGCTGTTCTAGCAGTGCAGACAAAGGCATGGGCACGAGCGCGTAGCTTTGGAAAGTGCCTCCTATGCACGAGGTCTCGTACAAACAAAAGCGTTTCGCTGAGCTAGGCTCACGCGCCTGTGCCTTTGTCTTCACTGCAGACATTTGTGAGATGGAGTAGAGGTCTCCTGATTGGTCGACGCTGTGTCACAAATTTAGTTTACGCTCTAAGCGTGGGGGGAATATTCGGCGCTGGCGGCAGCCTTTGCTCCGCCTATTGTCCAAACTCTCCTAATATACGGCTCTGCCCTATAGACCTTTTCATTTCTGTAGTTACGCGACCGGCGGACAGAGGGCGCTGACGCACTCGGCGCCATTTTCAGTGCGCTCTCGGCTGTGTTGGCGTGTTATGCCATTCTCGCCTAATTTCGACCTACAAATGTCCCCGTTATAGCGCACAACTAATAAAACTGTGGATTGAGTCTATTCGAGAACCACGAAGTGGTTTCGAGTCATATTCGCGGACTTTTTTACAAACGCTTTACGATGCATCTGGTCATGTTCGTCGTTAATTTTGGTCAGGTTCGGCGGCGAAACGACTCTGATGCACAAGGAGGATTCCTATCGTCTACGGCCTGACCCACTGACCCTAATTTCTAAAAAATAAACTAATGAAGAGACTAATGAGTAGATATATAGTAAAAATGCAGGTCCACAACCTGGTTAAAAACCTCCTAGATCGCGAAAGACACATGAAGTCGCAAGTTCACTGACTGATTTTCGCGGACACTAAATTTCTGTGAACTTTAGAAACTCGAAGCGTCTCCTATAATACGTAGATATTCTAAGAAATAAGCGATATTTTCTCGGGCTGTTTTCTTAAAAAAAAATTAAGTACTCGAGACATATTTTGATAGTGCGCGTCCTAGGTCGGGTGGGAAATTCCTTTAGTTATGGACCTTGCTAAAGCACTTAGTAACAGCATTTCACAACGTTGGAGTTAGAAAATGAACTATTTGTTTACTGACATTTGATTACGACCTGCTCGGCACATGAGATAAGTGAGACCCATCAATTGAAATCTGAAATTTTGTCTTTGTATTAACTTTGCCAAATAAAATTAAAGGTGCGAGAGAAGCGATCTCTAGTACGTTTCGTTGAAGTTGAATGCTAGGCACGACTTCATGAAGCTTCATGACAGATCTCCATGCAAACTGTGCGATTTAAAATCAACGACCCTGAACTTGGTTGATTTCCATGTAGATGGCTCCTTTTCAGCATCACATAATGCGAGCCCTAGGCACTCTCAAGCTGCCTGTGACAGATTATTTCACAGGGGTCTTTGTGTTTAAAATAAATAAAATTTAGTAATTAAATTTCATATAAAAAATGGTAACACCCTTTAATGACTGCAGATATGTGACCGAGCATTGTATAGTTTCTTTAAATTCATAAATAAACAAATCAAGCAAACGTTTCTATTGCAAAAACGATTTAAGACCGTCTAACGGATTTATAGGTACAATGTCGTGAACAAACAAATCGCCCGATGTGGACGTTACCATTATCCCAAGCATCAGATAAAACGTGAGTTCAACGTTCGTCACATGTATATCTTATATGTCCCATATATCCAAAACAACTATTTTAAATTTGTTATGAAGGCAAGGCCGGAGGCTTTCAGGAAACACACATAGCTTCATATGCTGAGGAGCATTTTGGTCACATTTTTAAGATACTAAATGCGCGGTTATATATATACATTGCACTATACTTATTTCGAATATTCCGCCACTATCACTGTGTAAACTTCAGTTGTCATAAATAATTGGGCTCAATATGCGCCAAATCTGACGCTGATTCCTGTATCTCCTCCCCCCTCACGCGTATCGGTACGCCGACGGTGAAAATAGTCAAAATCGGTTTCAAATTAACGGCACATGTCGTCGCGTACATAATGATGACATGCAATTAAGTTGTAAATGTGAACATCAGGTGGCAGTTACAATAAGGCGAGAAACGCGGTGAAGCGCGGCGAAAAACGCGAATGCAACGCCTTCGCCAAGTCCCGGAGGGGAGAGTGGAGCGACGCTTTCGGTCGCGCACGGGGCTAATAGCTCTTCTGTGTGATCGACAGTGGTTTACCCGAGACCTGTCTGCCGGCGGTTTGCCACGAGGTTTTTCACTCGGCAAACCCTGACAGCTACCTGACTGCCTTCAAGCTGTGCGCGTTTCGTGTCTATGCAGTGTTTGTGCGCAGGCACGTAACAATTACCGCGCAAGGCAAAAAAAAAAAAAGTTGTTTTACCGCGCGACGCAACATCACCAAAATCTCAACTCAATCACGACGCAATATACTTAATCGAAATGTCGCACCAGCTGACGCTGTCCATTTATTGTTCTTAATTTATGCAATATTGTTTTTTGCTCATTCACAGATGCTGCGAGAGAACCTTCGTGGAGAGCTGACAGTCTCAGCCCCGAACAAAAAGACAGGACAATAATTGCATCTTTGTATTCGTCAGCCACAGTTAAACGTACGTTGTACCGGCAGTGGTCAACGAGGTTAACATACTTTGCCCGAAATGCTCATATAAAAAAAAAAAAATTCTTTTCTGGGCACAATAGCTTCTCCAAACGTCGCTGACATGCTATTCCTAGTTAGTGCTTGCCATCTTGCTTCTACCGGCCGTGTTATATCGCGACGGAAAAAATAAATATATGCGAGCTGTAGACGATGTAAACAATTTTTTTTTTTTTTTCATTATGTAACGAAGGGGCGAATGCCGCAAGAGTGTATTAGGCTTTTGCTGGTTTTAGTCCCGCTATAGAGCCCTGCACTTTCGTAAATAAAGCATTCAATTACTATATTTATCGTCTAGTGTCATTAATCGTAATATCCGATTTTCTATTTAGTCCAAAATCTGGGCATGCTTGACATTCTGGAGTTTAGGACTTGTCAGACCGAGCACAGCCATCCAAATCGTTTAAAAGGAATTTGCGTATCTAAACAAACAGAATGGATAGCTGGGGCTGGGCTAATTGGTACGTATTCAGAATATAAACAACGCGACTGACAAGGACGAAGAAAGACAGCGTTCGTGTCGTTCCGTCTTTCTTCGTCCTTGTCAAGTTGTCAATCGCGTTTATATTCAAAATAAACAAAAAAAAAAACGAAAAAAAAAAAGATTGACAGCGACTTTTACTTAGGAAACGACTATAAACAGCTTTTCCTGGAGGGAAGAACCTTTATTTTTTTATAAATTTTTAGGAAATTATTTGCTGTCCCGTGGCCAGGGAGGAGGGAGGGAAGCAATTGGGGAGGAAGGGCGCACTAGGAAGGGGGAGGGAGAGTAAGGGAGGTGGAGATTGGGAAGGGAAGAATGGGAAGGGGGAATTGGCGTCACATGACATATAATTCCCAGATAAATTTAGCGGGGAAACTGAATTGGTATGCCACATGACCAAGAAGGGAGGGCACCGTAGGAGAATGGGGGAGGTAAGTGGGGAGAGGAATGGGGAGGACACCATAGGAGCGGAAGAGCCTCACACATCTTTTCACTTTAGCAGGGCGAACGCTGGAGAGGAAATGACCTCCTCTCCAGCAGCCGCTCAACTAAAGTGGAAAGATGTGGGAGGATCTTCCCCTTCACTCCTAACCCGTCACTGACTAGAGTTATCTAGGAGGGGGTAGGGTTGAAGAAAGGGAGGGGGAAAAGAGGAGAGGGAGTTGGTATGTTACATGACGTTTATTTTTTCGCTAAATTTAGCGGGGAGACTGAATTGGTGTACAAGTCAAATGGTCAATTTACCTGCTAAATTTGGCGGGGAAACCGAATTGATGTTTAGGTCACAAGACGTAAATTTTCTCTCTTTTTAGCGGAGAAACTGAATTGACGTATGAGTCAGTGTCAATTTTCCCAAGATGACGACGATTTCCTCGCTAAATGTAGCGGAAAATGCGCGGACGGACGGAGTTACAAATTTTTGTGATTAGGTGTTCCAATAAAAAGCATTTTATGTTTTAATAAAAAGGTGGCTGACTGATGTGAAAAACAAATCAGATCAAGTGTTCTATTTGCATAATGAAGCATATTATTTGGATTGCATGACGATGTATTTCGATAATTGGTTTAACTGGAGTATACACATATAGCAGAACCAGCATTTGTTTTTGTGGGCTAGATTATTCGAAAGTGACCGGAGGAAAATAAAGATTATTATCACAAGAGAAACATGTCGCTCACATTTCATTGAGAGCGGTCAAACTGGTGAAGCCAGAGTGAGCCAATGTGTTCTTCCACTGAACTACTAGGACTGCTATGCGGAGGGAAAGTTCGTCTGCTTCTTGCGCAGGGGGTAGCGGTGACGTCAGAACGCCGAGCCCTGATTGGCTGATCGCGACCCCCCTATCTGAGCGTCGTGTGCTCCTTGGCAACGTCTGCTCGCAACGTCGTCTGCGTCTGTCTTACCTTTCCTGCGACTTTCGGAAGTCCAGAGGCCAGATTCACAAAACCATCTTATGCCAAAAGAGTGCGTAAGACAAAACGTGAGAACAAATTCGTATTCACGAAACGAAATTAACGTAAGTTTTGCTCAGGTTACGACGGAATCCTACGACGATCAACTCAGCATGGCCAACAGCGTCGCTTAGTTACTCGGTCGCGACGATCAACGGACGTTTATTTTTGTACGTGCTCTTCTCACGCGTCCCGACTACAAGCAGCAAGAAAAAAAGCAAAAAGTACTTGAAATAAACCACGACGAACAAGAACGCTGGATCCACAAACACCCGGGAAATGCCCCAACGGCCACGATTCCACCGACCCCGAGTAAGCGAGCTCGGCAGATAGGCCTAGCAGGCACAGCGGTGCTCCGACGGTCCTTGGCCAAGACCGTCTGCCCACGACCGGCTGGCGTGCTGAATGGAATATGCCCGCGCGACACTTGTGAACCCTTCAATCTCTTCCTCTTGTCATCTCCTTGTTTTCCGAGGCAGCGGTGACTCTCGCCGGTGAAAAAGCTGTGAATCTCCGACAGACGCAGGAAAGGTAAAGCAGCCATCGCTTTGACTAGCAGACGTAAAGCAGACGATGTTAACTGCGTCGACCCGCCGACGCCGTTAAAGAGTGAGGAGTCCCGCCGCACACGAAAGGAGGGAATAAGTATTTGGGAGGGAACTTGCGGACACGCTCACTCTCGGTTCTTAGCAAACAAACCTTGGCGCCTCGGGACACCTCGCCAGTGAGTCCTTTGACTTCTCTCCTTGATGCGCGTCTGCTAGTTGTTAAAAACAACGTACCGCTCGATTTATTTCGTCTGCCCTCTCTGAAAGGCGAAGTCGAGCTCGCTCGTAAAGACCTGCACTTCCGAAAGTCGCAGGAAAGGTAAGACAGACGCAGACGACGTTGCGAGCAGACGACGTTGCAAAGGAGCAGACGACGCTCAGATAGGGGGGGTCGCGATCAGCCAATCAGGGCTCGGCGTTCTGACGTCACCGCTACTTCCTTTCTCATGCGCAGAAGACTAAAATGAGCCCACTTGCGAGGCGTATAACACTGCACAGATCTTTATTGGCCGGTATTGTCGCACAACACAGCTGACCGAAATATATTCCATTTGTAGTCTGAGATTCACCTATTTCATTGCCCCTCTGTATCTGCATGTATGCAGGTCTTCAAACAAATTTTTACTTTTGGGAACAAACTGCTAGTACAGAATACATTAGCAGGCGATTTTATTGGCTCAACCTTGTCGAGTTTTAATTATTGTCACACTATTCTTGACGACTCCAATGTTACATCTTCATTTGGCCCTGCTTGGAAGCACTGCCTGTTCTCAGAAATTAAGTAGTAATCATAATATCAGGAGTACCATTGCAGCCATAAGCAAGGAATACTGTATTTGTGCACAGTATAGTTTGTGTTCATATACTCTGGGGAAAAAATAAATGAGGCACAATGCCACGACTGGTTGGCGGTACGTAGATGCACGCACGGGAGCGTTGAGGAAAGTGGATTTTTTCAATAGAAGTTCCTGCTACCGTCAAAGGTGGCACGAACAACCAAGGTTGGGTTACAAGTATACTGCTAAAAAGCTTAACCTTACTTTCTTTTAAATGCCGACATACAGAACCGTCTTCTGCAAGGCTGAAAACCGGTTCCCAGTCTCTTCCCATCCATTCCTTCTTGCACTCTTCTCGCAGGCCTCTCAGGTACACCCCACAGAAAGGAGGGGGGCTCTCCCTCTTTCTCAAATGGAAAGGAGGAATAGAGGGAGTTTTCTACTTTCTGGCTGCTCGTCGGTCTAGAAGCTTTGGCTAGATGGCGCAAGTCGCCCCCTGATTAAAGGGTTCAGCCGTATCCATTCATCGGCACATTCTAGATTTCGCTATTCACGACTGTAATCCCCACAGTGAAGACCTTGTCAGTTGTGGCAATGCACTGAAATTTACACAAAAGGACGGCCCTTTCCACATTACCAGGAAGTCAATCTAGTACACGCTATACAATGGCCATTCTTTATTGCCTACGGACTAATTGACTATGTTGACGGACTTTGAGGCGACCCCTGCTGGAGTTGCGAGGGGTAAGCGGCCAGGAACTGTCGGAGGCCCTGGAGCGAGCGGTGCCTGTGGGAGATGCGGTTCTTGGCGTCCGAGCTCATCTCGGCGTAGGTCTGCGACTCTGACTCCGGCTGGAAGCACGAGTCCCAGCCGAAGTTGTTGGCGCCTCGGGGAGCCACTATAGTGCCCTCCGTGCGTCCGTGGAACAGACGCACCTCGCTGTCGGGTCCCTCCGAGTAGGCGAAGGTGCACAGAGCGTACGCGCTCTTGTCCTCAAAGCCCTGCATGTCGGAGAGGGAAAAGGCTTCGCCCTCTTTGCTTTGCAGCAGTACTGCCGAAATATCGGGTCATCAAACAGCATTTATGCAGCTTTCTTCGTCGGTCTCTTTACATCATGCACAACGTCCGGCTGTAAGGACCAGCACATTTAGCACGCCTTGCAAAATTCTAATTCCAAACATACATACCTGAAATTAAGCATGCAAACATTGTTTCGCTAGAAATTTTATGGCGATTTTCTTTTTTTAAACCTCAACACAAAAATAGGGAAATTTTAAAAATAAAGCACAACCGGAGGTCATGCATTTCCTATGTCCTCTATCAACCTGTTTGTCGTCTGCACACTGGTTTATGAGCTTGCTTCCAGGTAGCTTGCCAAATGCAAGATCGCTAAGAATAAATAGTAGAGGCTGGCGACGAGCAAGATAACCATGATAATACTTTAAACGAAATATATGAACAATGACCATGGGAGTAAGTTTACAAACCAGCGTGCAGACGACGAACATTGAATATGGTGCACAGAAAATGCACAGCCGCCGTTTTCGCTCTATCTTTAATATTTTATGACCTCTGACTTGAGCTCTGAAAAAGATAGGCATAAAACTTCTTGTCAAACTACGTTAGCATGCCCAATTTCGAGTACGTATGTTTGAAATTCGAATATTGCAAGGCGCGCTAAATGTATTGGTCCTTACGGTTGCACTCTGTACTTGATGAAAAATAAAACATCATAATAATTGCATTTGCTTACGACCAAATTCTTCTGCATGATCTCTTACGACACGAGAACACACTCAGAGCCATACATAGGAGAAGAGTCGGGACATCTATTGTCCTCAGTGACCCCTGGCCTCCCATAGAAATGACGTCAGGCCTAGCAACCGCCCAGCAATGGAAAACGCCGGGCAAACGGCGTGGGTCTGTCCACCATTACCGATCCCAAGCCAATGCGCGCGTAAACTGGGCCGCATGGTATCCTGCGTACAAACCCCTATTTTTTAAGGTTTCTGATGAGAAAATGGTCAGTTGTTGTGTGGTTGGATATTCTAATCACAGCAGTCATGTTTTTTTTTTTTTTTTTTTTTTTTTTTTACGATTCGAAAACAAATAAAATATCGCAAAATATGGCTGAATAAAATCAAACGCCACCAGTGTGGACGCCCATGGAAGGTTCCTGTCTTTGTGAGGTAAGAATTCTTGCTTCATCTTGAAACTCTTTTTTTATAAAATTGAGTTTTCGTCGCAGTAGCGAGTAGAACTAGCAAAATAGCTGCTACACAAAGCTTGCATGTAATGTGTAAGGTGAATAATTGCAGCATGAGACAGGGCAGTCCCATGGCTGTGAAGTTTTTCCTCCTGCCTTCTTTTCCAAACCGCGAAGTGAACAAATTTATCATTGAATTGATGCACACCAATAAATGTTATTTCTTGTACGAAAAAGCTAGTTTTATTGCCTTCCTACCATTAATTTTCATATAAGAACATGATGTTGGATGCTGGGATCTCAGCGCCGCTAGGAACGGCCCAGCGATTGAGTTTAAATCTATTAAAACGAGCAAGCTTACCATACACGAAGAGCTGCCTGACGCTGAGTTGCTCAATGTTTATTTCGTAACCTTCCGTTACAAAATAGATGGCTCTAATGTTACAAGAAACGCTAGTGCTGGCACCGTTTTTAATGACATCAAACTCGCACAACTTCTATTTATTTTCTCTCTCTCTTCGAAACCTTCCGGCTTCCTAGATGTTCGGAGAAAAAGATTGCTGTTTCGTTGCTGAGACAATTTTGGGCACCCACGGAAGCTCCCATAATTTCGAGGTAAGAATGGTTGTCTCATCTTTGCTCTTTTTATAAAACATAGTTTTCGCCGCAGTACCGACGAAAACTAGCGAACTAGTTGCTACACGAAGCTTGCATCAGGGACGTACCATCTGCGAAGCGTTTTCCACTGCCTTCTTCTCTAAACCACGAAGTGAATGAATATGTAAGTTGATGCCTTCTAATAAATGTTATTTTTTTTTGTATGAAAATCTAGTTTTGTTGTCTTTCTATCTTTCATTAATTTTTATGTAATGACATATCTATGGATGCCGGGATTTTAGCGCCGACAGGAACGGCCAATCAATTGAGATAAATCTATTAAAACGATCAAGCTTATCATTTGTGAGGAGGTGTGTCTGACGCTGAGTCGCTTGATGTTTGTTTTGTAACCATCCGTTACAAATTAGACCGCTCTAACAATACGAGAAGGGTTAGTGTCGGCGCCGTTTTAAAGCCATCAAACTCGCACAACTTTCATTAATTTTATTTCTTCCTTTGTAACCTTTCGGCTCCCTAGATGTTCGGAGAACAAGACCGTTGTTTCATTGCCGAGAGAGTTTGGTCGAGGCACGCTGTAAGCATGCACGACCTGGTCATCCCAGATCAGAATTTGCGATCGCTTCGGTCAAGTAATTTCGTTTGACACGCTGACGCATAGCATAGTCAAGAAGTAATGCAATTAGAAAGAAAAGAAAC
Source organism: Ixodes persulcatus (assembly GCA_013358835.2). Lineage (NCBI taxonomy): Eukaryota > Metazoa > Arthropoda > Arachnida > Ixodida > Ixodidae > Ixodes > Ixodes persulcatus. Next base: position 179,322 of record JABSTQ010010332.1, read on the forward strand.
TCTGGGAAACTCTCGGACGAAGGGCTTTAGCTCACTTAATAATCTAACAGACAATTTTCTTCGAAAATGCGGGCAACAATGGCATTCTTGTATACGCTCACTTAACAGAACACTCTACGGAAAGCCCCTCAGCTGCGAATTAGAAGTTATTATTGTTGCGAAGAGCTAAAATAACAAGAGGCGTCAACTAGAACTGAAAATTGCGGAATTTAAGCGAGCGTAATTTGCGCGACGCACCGAATGTCTGCAAAGCGTATGATGGGCTGATGTCATGGCACGTACGTAGGGAGAATTCGCGACTCCAGCGACCTATAGGGGGCGCCACCACCAAACAAACATGGCGGCTGAGTCCAGGTCGCGTCGGCTCGGCCGGGCCGCCTGAACGGGTGTCGCATTCAATTTGACAAGTTTTCTTTTGTTTAATGCCCAATTTTATAGGTATTTGAACTGAGACGGTTAAGCGTTGCCGGTGCACGTAAACTTGCAGAGCATATTTTTGTTTTCCCGGTGCTTTTTATTTTTTTTATGTCAAACTTTCGTTTCGGAGATTACGTTCAAAACCGAAACTATGGGCTCCGGAGGCGGTAATAGCCTCTAGTCAGTTTTGATTATCTTAGGAAAGTGGCGATGACTACAGAATTGTTCCACCGAGAGAAGTTTTCAGCTAACTCGCGAAATCGAGCTTTTGTGCGTATCCGCGTTTCCCAGCCGTCTGCTCGGTCAACACCACAGGCTGCAGGAAAATTACGAAAATTAATCAAGCGCTTCTTGAGCCAAAGAGCATGTTAACCCGCTGGCGCCCCACTAAACAGCTGATACTCATATTTCAATTCAGGTTTTAGTAGCAATCGAGAAGTCATTTTGACGAGCGGGTTATGTATTATATTACGTACTACGTCCCACTAAAGCGATATTAATATACTCTTCGGGTTGAAATATGAGCTTAGTTGACTAGCTATTAGGTGAACTGCTAAATAAAAGTATATTTGACAGACAGAGAGATACTACTTAAACTTAGCCAAATGGTTCTAGCCGGTAGCACGGAGACGAATGCGAACAAACTGAAGAGAGTCTTCATCGGAGAATCACGCAGAACCTCTTTGCATTGAACTTGACTTCGAATCCTGAACGGAGGAAATTAGTATTTTTTGTGGCCGGTCAACCTGAGCGGTGTAAATGTATATTGCTGCTGGCTTCGACGGGGGTATAATATAAATATTGGAGGCGCGATAGATCATAATGCTGTGACAGCTGCTAACTTGCGAGACGCGTCCCCCACCTTTTGAAAGCAGATAATTTCCCAAATTAATCATATGCAGCGAGCAGGTTTTCCCGAATCAAGTAATTGCGAAATCAGCCCAACTCCTTCAGTGTGGTCCAGAGGCTTTTTCGGCGAAAAGCAGTCAAGATGAATAGCCAACGCACTGACCGGCGTGGTTGGCTCAAACTTGAAGCTAATGGAACACAACCAAACTCAAGGAAAGCAGCTATCGAACCTTCCCATTCACTTAACTGCAACATTGGCGTTCCCTCCAGTGAAACACCTCGTCTGTCGTCCTCAGTCCACTGTTCTACATGCATGCTTATAAAGAAACCACTTATCAGTTACCAAGTAGTCGTCACTTTCAACGTGATTCGAGACAGACAAGAAATCAAAACGTTTTTCCGTGATTCCTCCCTATCCAAGAAATCGAAAGCACGCGACCGTGTGTTGTGCAGTAAACGGGTTTTCAAACACGTGATGGAAGGAAACAATCTACTGAGGCTTCACCACACTAATGAACACTCAGGCACACTTAAGAAATTTTCGGGCCTTCGTCAAATGACATTGTTCGCCACCGCGCCGACAACACGTGTCCGCGAAAGCCACCAGAGACGCGGAGGGGCGCAAAGCGACCTGGACCGGCTGGTTCCCGGGTTTCCCGCTTGGTGGCGTCCGTTTTGCTGGAGTCGCGAGGTAACCGGAACTAACTTAATTTAGCTCCTGAATAAACACGGCACAGCCCAAATATTGCTAGCGGATGGCTTAAAACAGTCATGCGTTGGAGGAAACCAAGAACCAAGCATACGAGCATGGGTCCCCGGCGTCGGTAGGGATCGAAGATGGCAAAATGGGAGTGGCCATGGCGTTTGCATGACGCAGCTGTAAACGAGGCCACCCCAGCTAGCCAAATGCTCCCCTATATATGGCTCTGAACACCCTGGCATGCTCGTGCCAACTTTGAGGTGACCCTGAAAGTGCCTTTCCCTAGAGTGAAGGTTTGGAAGTATTTGCGAGATCAAATGTATCTATCTACGAGAAGTGGTAGTTTAAAACATATCAAAAGTGTTTCGAGCCAAGAAAGAATGATGCATTGAAAAAAAGAGGAGTGGCGTGGAACGAACGTTTATTGAAATTCTCAGACGGCTATGCTTTTGCAGGGAAATAACAAGGAAATACCAAATGTTCCACCGTCGTAAGAAGTTGCAAGGGCGTGAACAAGCCTTAAGACTTTTGACTGCGAATCAAATACTAAAACTTGACTGCACACTGCATTCATACACCTTTGAATATGAATACTTCACATTTAGTGTGAATTCCTCCTGGCTACTTGAAAGCCACTATCATACTGCAGCTAATACGGCATACAAAACACAGTCGGCAGACACGTTAAAAGCATGTATGAAGCAAACATGCTTTGACCATGCCCGAGGCATGTCAGCAGATAATTTGGGGTCATGGCTGCAGCAAACAATGTGTCTTTTGAATGATGAACGAGCAGTAGGATTGCAGTTTAAGAAATCGTGGCTGGATGCCTTTGCTAGACAGCATACCTACGAAAAGAAACAATTTTAATTTGTAGGACACATTCCGCAAACTTGTATTAAGAAACAAAGGCCCAGATAACATGAGTAGGGGGAAGTAGTACACCACGACAAGCAGAGCAGTGACTACCTCAATTATTTCATTACAGCTTGAGGCTTCCTTTTTCTACACTCTCCATGGTAATGGCTGTCATAATACAGGTTTCCATGGTATGGGCTGTGACCTTTCCGCAGTGCCACGGCTCTCCTGAGCCAATAAAGATTAAAATTACAATTACTATTACTCTCCTTTAAAATCGGGATTGAACTACAAATCGTAACCAAAGAAGGCTGACTTACAATAGTAAGCGAAATTTCAAAAAAACATTCAGCCAACGAGATGTTCTGGTTTTCAGTCGTTTTTCCTAGCACGCTGGCGCAAAGCAGCGAAGCTTGACACATGTGCACCAGTGCGAAGCAGTAAGGCTTGGCACGAGAATTGGGAGAATTCAGAAGGCATTATTCTTAACTTTCGAATATTCGAAAATCTCTGATACTTCGATGAGTAAAAGCATGCTGCAAATAGAATCGAATAGCACTCCTAGTTCAAATTATTCCAAGTTTTAAATATTTTGGAAATGCGTACCGATTAATTCTCCATCGTGAATGTGTCCAAGAAGAGCAGACCCTTCATGTTAGTCTCAATTCACGTAATTAGTTAATAGTAGAAGACACTTCATTACATTGCAATCAGTTGAAGTAACAAAATAATACATAGGAAACAGACAACACATGGGATTAGATAAAAGCATAAAAAAGACTGAAGAAAAACAGCAAAACCAGATGAGGTTTTACTATATTTACATATAAAGAAGAGAAATAGAGTTTCTAGTGTTTAAGAAACCATTACGATGGTAAATGCTTTTCACTTTAGTAACACACAAGAAACTAGTGATCCTATGGTCAACAGCACAAATAACAATGGACTATTTCTTCGCTTCATAAGGTGTGTAAAAGATAAGGTGTGTAAAAGCCCATTCACAGACTTGCGTTTGCTTACGACCAAGTTCTCGTGATCTCTAATGACGAGGGAACACACTGACATGCTGGCGCCATCTATGAAGTGACACTGGAATTACATCTCACTAGAGCGAAGGTTTTCACACAAATATGAAAAATAATGGTTTAAACAATGCCAAAAGTTCTTCAAGCAAAAAAAAAAAAAGAAAAATGTATGGAAATGCTTGTTTCACACCATTGGTGCATTCCTAGTGCCAGAAATAATTTTAGCCAAACAGTTTTACCTCTTATACAATAGACCCTTTAATCCAATGCCGTGCCATTGAGCGGCGCAGCAGGGCCGCAGCCGCCATTAAGATGGATGCGGTGGCGCAGGCCGGTACGCTGTATTGAATGCATCATGCATTTCCAGATGCAATTTTATTGCCGCGCTGCACTGTGCAAGCGGAAGAACGCGAAGGAAAACCTTTGAAACAAGATGAGGTTTTCTGTTTTACTACAAAAATACAGCTGTCGAAAAAAATGCACCTATATAAACCGCAGTCCGTTACGTTCATGTACCACGCTCGTGATTAATGAAGTCGTATGGAAGGATATATGCTCGCATATGAAGATTCATTATGAGAGCTCGCACATTGAAAAGAACCTATCTCTACAAGCACACGCACAAAGCTTTCTCTTCGGAGATTTTATTTGGGCGTGGCGTACGAGCGATTCTGTAGTTTGGGTACTCTCTTCTCCCAAATGTCCTTTTTTTCCCCTTCTCAAGCGATCATGTTTTTCAAGGCAACTGAATAATTACTATAAAATGACAGGGGGATCTAAGGACACAAGATATACAAGGCTAGGATTGAAGCAGTTCAGGCAGACTGAACCTCACGCGGTTCCTAGTATTTTTCTTTCAACATCGACAAAAGGACTCCAAGAAGGGAGCCATGTGTCAAACTCTGCCACTGCCGACAAAGCAAACATTCTCTACCGCTGCTGCCGAAGACGTGGTAAGGGACGCAATTGTCGGTGTGGATATCACAATGCCAGCAACGAGGGCGCGGTAACCGACTCAACTGCAGATATAAACTGCGTTGCAAATTAAGGAGCAACACGCAACTCCGCCGCCAATGAAATCGCGACAACCAACTCAATCACCAATGTAAGAATGAATTGATGAAAAAAAATATTGCCGTTTCATATGAAGACCTTTTCACGTAGCTTTCACTCACAAAGTTGAACTGCGGCATCACCTTTGCAAAAATCCCAAAAGGCAGCGCGCACCACCGCGCAACGAATTATGGATGTCCTTGGTACGCCCCTCCCATAGTGTTTCCTCCCGCTACCACAAGATGTACGCGAGCAGGTGCAGGTTGTCAAGGCAACAACGCTCGAGCAGCCGAGTCGCACAAACCCACAGAGATGGGAGAGAGGGTATCACATTGGCTAGCTTGCAAGGCTGCCCTTTTCTCATCCCTCTCTGTTGCATCGCCTCCGTCGTCTGCTACATCAACGCCTTGTCGAACCTAGTCAAACCCTGCCACGGTTGCGGTGCGAAATAAGCAGATTGGGTGGCACTGCAAGACGTGAAGGTCTGCCAAGTTCTGTCTAATGGCACAATGCACACAAGAGTCGACCCGGGTACCACAGGCAGCACAGATAAGGTATGCCGCCACAACATACGACGTTCCGGCAGATGGCCAGGACGGTCACGTGCAGTTGCCGAGATGCAACAAGAGAGCGCCTGATCTGTATTGAGGGCTCCCAATATCTCCTGCCGTCGTGGCGCTGTACGTATTGCAACAGGTCTATTTTGGTCGCTTGTCTTGCGAGTGACGTAGTAGTCTTTACTTCATCTGTAGAGTATGAACTTATAATGTCAACCAAACTACCGGTCCACAATACTAGAAAATAAAAAACAGCAGCGTTGGAACTCACCATCACGGGGGTATACATCTTAATGGCAGCGCCTTGCCCGATCATAGTGGGTAGCCGCACCAGTCGAGTGTCCTCGAGGCAGCACCGCATGGTTGCCAAGAGCGATTTTGGAAAGGGTCTACCGTGGATTGAAACACTGCCACAAAAATGCTCGAATATATCTCGATTCCACAGATAAAGTCAGTATACACAGAATGTGTTTCCAGGGCATCCTTCGGGGTCTGTGGCGGTCATTTCTGTTTTTTTGTTCTACTTTTCTTTGATTATTGCACATCATTTTATGCCAAACTTTGTCCCTTTTTATGTGACGGTGGGCTCGTTGCCAATCTCTTATTTCTTCCCATAAACTGTATGAAAGCGAATGTCGTAATGCCAAACGCTAGCGTTCCATGTTCATGTTCGAACAGACTACTGTGGTAGAGACAAAGACAGCCAACTCAGCGCATACCCACTAGTTGGCACAGTCGTGGAACGTCGAGCTCGGAATCATGGGGTTGTGGGTTCCATTCCCCATTGGACACATTTAGAATCTCTTCCTTTCTTCTCAGTTTACCACCTTTTAGTACAGATTGTCCTCCGAAGTATGTATTAGACATTTCGTAACGATTTCCATGGTGTTCTGTAAAACTTTCCTCAAGGAGCCCAGACCTTAAAATCTGTTATGTTCAACGTTATGTTGTCAGTGAACATACATAAATTCAGGCAATATTATATTTGCCAGAAAATACATGGAAAAAGGGCGCGCCGTGCGTCTGGCTCTGGGCCGCTCTAAGCCTCAAGTGTCAGGTGTTCTCACAAGCGCCAATCCCCCGAGGAGCACATTCTCGGAAGCCAGCGGATGAAGCGGATGTTAGTCCGCGTTCTCGTTCTTGGGGTGCGCGTTGGCATAAGCTCAACACAGACACATCACTCACAGACACAACACCTTGCCTCCTCTTTAGACGGCTGCTCCATACCGATCAGGGGTCACGTGTGTCGTTGCGGTCTGGGTGTCAAACAGTGTCGCAGGTGGCCCTGTTGTGTTGTCTCGTCTGCCATTCGAATGACCAATGATGCTGGGGATGTAGATGGCAGGCAGCAATCCTCTTCGGGTATCGCCGCTTCACTTTTTCGGATGTGGTCAGTGTGGTGCCTCAGAACTCTGCGGTTGGTCTTTACAAGCCATGAACGATGACCTAGCCTTTCTGTAACGATTCCAGGTATCCAAGATGGTTTCCCTGAAAAGTTTCTCACGAAGACAGTACGGTCAATTGCAATGCCTCGTGAACTCTCCGAATGTTCCTTAAGTTTTTCAACTTGCTGGTCACTTGGCTTCAAGCGAGTTATCGCGGTTGGTAGTTCTCGGCCAAACATCAACATTGCTGGGGTCTTGTTCGTTACTGAACTGACCGTGGTTGCTGCTTTAGCAGGAACCGTGAGAGCCTGCATTCCAGCGTTCCAGCCTGATCCTTGGTCAGTGCCTGTTTTGTCTCGTACACCATCCTCTCTGCTTAACCGTTTGTAGCTGGATGGTACGGGGCGCTGGTGACGTGTTTAATCCCGTTGATCTTATGCCCGTGTCCCACTAGAGCGACAGACAGAAACAAAAGACAGCGACAAGCCTCAAACCCAGGCATCATGCTCGCGATGGTACACATCGCAACACTGTTAGTGCGAACACGACATCGGCACATTTTCGCATTTTACTTGCAAATAATATTAGCGAGCACGAAATTTTATCGCTTACATTATAGAACTAAATGAGCCCTTTCCACAGCAATAATAACTTGGATGACATCCCTTGGTTTCAAAGAGAAAAACTGAAAAAAAACGGCGATCGCTTGTTCGCGCTAACAGTGTCGTGCTCTGTACCTTTGGCAGGCGTTTAATCGTTCGGTGCTCGTGAAGTAAGCACGAGCGATTGCAAGTCTGCCAAAGATACCCTCGCGTGCATGATGCTCGTGTTTGAGCATAGCCTTCTTTATTCTATAAAGCTTCCCAAATCGCGAAAGACTCTGGTTTGAGGCTTGTCGCTGTCGTTTGTTTCTGTCTGTCGCTCTAGTGGGACACGGGCATTAAAGAACTGCTGAGTTTCCTGAGAAACGAAAAAAGTCCCGTTGTCCGTTACGACCTTCTGTGGCACTCCAAAGGCTGCAAAGATATTTCGCAGTTCTCGAATTAATGACGACGACTGTGTGTTCGGCATTTGGCGTACTTCGAGCCACTTTCTGTAGGAGTCAACCACAATCAACAACATCCTTCCTTCGAGTGGTCCAGCGAAGTCCAGGTGAATTACTTCCCAGGGTCCTGTTGCTCAATGCCACTCTGGAAAAGTTGTGCTCGGTGGCGCTCGCTGCTGTTGTTGACATAGGATGCAAGTGTTTGCCGTGTGTTCGAGGTCTTTGTCCAGTCCGGGCCACCAGAAGTACCCGCGAGTGCATGCTTTCATAGCAACAATGCCCCTGTGGCCGGCATGCACAAAGGTCGAAGTTTCTGGTTGTGCTGCTCTGGAGATGATATCCTTAGAACCACGAATTAGACAACCTTGCTGTGTTGATAATTCCTTGAATATCCTCGAGTAGGGGATAAATTTATCCCCTTTTAACCTGTGGAGTGCACCTTGTTGGACAGCCTTGTAAATCTGCGACAGCACTGGGTCCTGTTGAGTAAGTTCTGCAATTCACTGTGACGACAGTTGCGGAACCGGGTTGCCTGCCAACATGAGTACATCTCCGGGTAGCCGAGGTTCATCCTCATTTGACAGTGGTAGCCTGCTGAGAGCGTCAGCATTTTGATGACGTTGACCTTGTCTGTATACCAAATCGTAGTCATACACAGCTAGCGTGACGCACCAGCGTGCCATTCTTGGTAACAGTACTCGGGGTACTGGCTTGTTGGCACCGAGAATACCAAGTAGTTGGTGATCTGTCAATATGGTGACATGCCTCCCAGCGATGTACTGATGGAAATGAGTCACTCCATAGATTATCGCCAATCCTTTGTCTTGCTGGGAGTAGCTTTTCTCAGAGGTGCCCAGTGTCCGTGATGCGAATGCAATGGACCCTTTCCGGAATTCAGTGCCATCTGGTGACTCAAATGGCAGTTTATCTTTTACTATACTAATGGCGGCAATGAACCTGTGGTCTGCAGTATTCTATGGGGCACCGTCACTTTCAAAGGTCAACGGTAAACGAGAATGTGCACTTCACTACAATTATTTTTCAATCTCTTTTAGTGTCGATGGCAAAACAAATGCAGCCACTCGGAACGAAGTGCCAACCCCCATAGACGCCTTGATAGAGTTCTATACATCAAGGTGCTTTGAAGCCGAGTGGGTGCTACTAACAGATTGACTGGGACCGAGTTAGAAATGAACGCTCACGCAGCTCTTGCGTCCAATTTCTGCTTCCCGTCGCGCTAACATGTAGAATGTATAGGCCTCGAATCATCTGCTTAGGAACATCTTCAACTTCTTCCTTCATCAGTAAACAGAAGGCCGCCATTAGTATAGCACATATGCCGTTTTCAGATGACGATGATAGTGATCAAAGTGGCCAGACTGAATTCCGGAAAGGGTCTATTGGCGCCTCTCGCCCCTGAGCGTCTTTCTGAGCCAGCACAGCTCTCAAACCATATGGAGATGCATCGCAGGGCAGCAAGAGGGGTTTGCTTTCATCGTATTGCGCCAAGACGGTTGATTCTCGAATCAAATCCTTAAGCCTCCTGAAAGCTTCGCCGTGCTTGCCCTCCCATTTCCACGGAACATTCTTTTCAAGAAGTTTGTACAAGACCGAAGCGACGGTCGCTCGGCTCTTGAGAAAGCGATCATAGAAAGCAAGAAGCCCTAAGAACGCTTGTAAAGACGATTTGTCTTTAGGCTCTGGTGCTTCAAGGATTGCCTAGAGTTTCTCCTGTGTGGTGTGAATGCCAGATGCGTTAATGAGATGTCCAAGGAATCTGACTTCGCTGACCCCAAACTTGCACTTTTCTCGTTTGAGTCGCAATCCCGCCCTGTCTAGCCTGGACAGTACCTGTGTCAGGCGCTCTGCGTGTTCACGTGTGTCCTTTCCACTTACGATGATGTCATCTAAGTAGACGCCCACACCGGAAAGACCAGCCAGAGCGGTCTCCATGACGCGTTGGAAAGTTGCTGGAGCAGCAGAAATTCCAAAAGGCAAGCGATTTACCTTGCATACACCCTTGATCGTGTTGATGGTCCGGGCCTTGGCAGCTGCTTCAGTGAGTTTCAGCTGTTGATAGGCCTGGTACAAATCCAAAGTGGAGAAAACTGTTCCTCCTCAGAGATTTCCCATCACTTCACTTGTCGTGGGCAGCGGGTACGAGGCTTTCTTTGAAGCTGCGTTCACCGTAGAACATTAGTCTCCGCAAAGTCGGGTTGTGCCATCTTTTTTGCGTACCAGCATAAGTGGGGTAGCCCAGTCCGCGTGCTGAACTGGTTCAATGATGCCTTCAGTTTCCTGGAGATCAAGTTCCACCGATACTGCGATACTGCTGCACGGAGCACTAGCGGAACAGAGCGGGCCTTGCAGAACTTGGGAGCTGCTCCCTCGATCAGGTCCAAGTCAACCGGTTGTCCTTTGTAGCCGCAGATATCATCGTCGAAGATCTGTTAGTGTTTTTCGAGGACCTCCTGTATCTCCAGCGTCATGACAGCTGCTGAAGTTGGCTGCATTTGGTTTATGCCACAGACGCGAATCCGAAGTGCTTAAAACCAATCTCTGCCAAGAAGGTTGCATCCAGCCCCTTTCATGATGAGTAGTGGCAGCAAAAAGTCTTTGGTGTTGAAGCGAACGGACACTTGCGCTGAACCGAGAAGTTGCAGGTTGTCCTCGTGCAGCAGAGGAGGGTTATGGGGCCACACCTTGCGGTACGTTTCCTCGCTGATCAGGGTACATGAGGCACCGGAATCCACTTCAAATTCTAGTGATTTGCCTTCAATCCACAAGGAATTTTGGACATGGTCCGTGCGGTGTCACCCTGTTGAGCTCATGGTAAAAATCTCCATGTTCTTCTTGCTGCCAGTCGACTGCTGGGGGAGTGAAGTCCACGTTGTGCTGACTGGTTTTGTGGCTTGCACTTTTACCTTGCTTTCTCTTCGTGACGCAGGCTTTCTCGATGTGTCCACGCTTGTGACAGTAACGGCACTCCTCGTTGTGGAATCTGCAAGTCGAAGGACTGTGCTGGCCTTCACATCGAAAACGAGGTCGAGTGGACGATCGCCCGGAGTTTTCAGCTTTCCCCTTCGATGTCTTGTGAACTAGGGGGAGGTCAGTCTTTTGCTTGATACTCTGTTGCTGTTTTGAAGCACTTTCGACTCTGGTTGCGAGCTCGAAAGTCTTCTCGAAAGTGAGATCCCTTTCTGCAAACAGGCGCTGCTGCAGGAACTCGTCCTTTACTCCACAAACAAACCTGTCACGTAGCATGACGTCTAGTGGAAGTTTGGTGGCATGTAGGGGCGTCGTCGTGGCTGCTCAACTCGACGAACCCGTTGTCGATACGGCAGTTGTGGTCGCTGTTGTCACTATTCCAAAATTGCAGTCGGCTGCAAGTTTCTTTAGTGCCACGACGTAGCTGCTAATCGACTCCCCTTGCTGTTGATCTCGACGCTGGAAATCGTAGCGACTGTAGAGTTCAGACGGTCGAGGATCGAAGTGCGTTCTCAGGGTTGAGACCAGTTCTTCAAAACTGACATCTCCTGGTGTTCTTGGTGCAACTAGAGCATGAACAGTCTCGAACGTCTCCGCGCCACACAAGGTTAGTAAAAGTGCACGTTTCTTTGCCAGATCAATGATCGAGTTGGCCACGAAGTAGAAGCTCAGCCGTTCGCTCCAGGGAGACCAGCACTTGCCGGTGAAAACTTTGATTGTCTGCTCCGTCGTCATGACTTGTGACCCGGTGTCCCACCGTAGATGTCAGGCTTCGTAGGTTCAGATCCAGCTCCTCGTCGCCAATGTTATGTTCAACGTTATGTTGTCAGTGAACATACATAAATTCAGGCAATATTATATTTCCCAGAAAATAATTGAAAAAAGGGCGCGCCGTGCGTCTGGCTCCGGGCTGCTCCAAGCCTGAAAGTGTCGGGTGTTCTCAAGAGCACCAATCCCCCGATTAGCACATTCTCGGAAGCCAGCGGATGAAGCGGATGTTATTCTTGCATCATAAGGCGAAAACAACCTCGAATGTAACCCGAGCTGCACCAGCTGTGTGCGCACTCGTCCGTTCTCCGCATTCTCGTTCTTGGGATGCGCGTTGGCATAAGCTCAACACAGACACATCACTCAAAGACACAACAAAAACATTCTGTATCAGTACATTAGGAAAACTCCTCTGCATGCTCTCTGTACAGAGCGTGTCGCGGGTGAAGCTTACCGCCAGGAGCCTGTGAAGGCCCTCCGGCCCCAGCTTGGTGAGGAACCACTTGATGTAGGGCCCCGGCAGGCCCCCGAGGGCGTTGAAGCAGAGGGAGGTGTCCTCCACGAGCACGGGACCCCCAATCACCTTGGCCGCCGCTTCACACTTGGCCCGACAGATGGCGTCGGCTTCCCCCTGGTACTCGGCGAGGTCCACATCCCTGCTCTCAAACTGCACATGAGACCACATAGTTCAGATTATTTATCTAATAGTTAATATATTAATCTAGAGGGAAAGGTTCCACGCATTTTGGCCACATCGGAACAGCGGGGCACAGACACGGACATCTGCTGGCGATGGTTTGATTAATGCAAAGAAGGAGGAAAACATCACTTGCAAGGTCCATACCAAGCGTTTTTCTAGCTTTATTCTGCACTAAAAAAAAAAACGATGTAGCGCATTGCATAAAAATAAAGTTGATGAGCAATTGAACAACTTAAACTCGATGCGGCAAAATGAACATACCTAATCTATACAGAGGGCAAGTGTTCCAAAAGGCGTCTTTCACGCGTCGGAACACGAGGGGAGCACGCCAATCAACAGGAAACAAAGAGAGTGAGCAATGACGAGGCAGCCAAGTGCATGCCACCACTGGATGGGATGGGGGATTAAGGGCACGGCGACGCATCTGGGTGGTGAACAAACGCACAAGGTGCACAAAGAGCAGACGAACTTGAACACTGTATCGTCTGCTTTCCTTTTCCGCTTTTCTGTCACCTTACTTCTTCATAGCGATCGTAGTTCGTAGCAGTCAACGAAGTTGACTTCGTAGCGATCGAGTTCGTAGCAGTCAACGAAGGCGGTTACGTATCCCGGCCTCGGCATTTGGGCGCGTTTAAATCGTGTTAGCATCGACATATCCCTGCACAGACACGAACCCCAGACAAGCAGTGGCGGAAAGGCCGCCTGTGTTTGTAATTAAAAATCTACGTGCTCCGAACGGCTCCGAACCATTCCGAACTCTCCGATTGGTTGTTCGTGCTGCCGAAGACGCCGTCGCCATAGCAACAGCAACGGTGAGTTCTAGTTTTTCCATACGAGAACGTCGCTTTCCTCCTCTCACTTAAGAACACGTTCGCGAATACCGATTTCTCCTCTTCTTACGATGTTCTTTACTTACAAACTTCTTAGCTAAGTTGTCGTAAACTAAGAGGCTCTTCGTGAATCTGGCGTCAGATCTGTCATCTGCATTTTGGCTGTCATTCTCATTGGCACGCACCTGGTTGGAACGTCGATCTGATTGTGTCCCGCCGTTTTCTTGCCGACTTAGCTTTCTTCGTTTGGGACAGTTACCACCCTCCAAGTAGGAGGGGTATTCCGGAAACACTGTGGGAACAGCGCATGACCGGAGGAGCTTTCTCTTGCTGCCTTTTCTGTAGTCTTTGTCAATAAAATGGCGCGAGCACACGACCGACCTCGAAGCAGGTTGCCACGGGCTACCTTTACCGGTGCCTTGCCTTGATATTCGCTTCAGCCAAGCCGCTCGGCACTCCACGTTGCTTGGTATTTCAAAATAGTGGTCGCCGGGGCGGTTTCGGTCAGTCGACGGGCAAAGGGGGACACAGCAACTTTTAGGCATGATGTGCGCACATGAACGGAATGGGCTCTACAGTTCCTTCACGACATTGCAGATGACAGTAAAAAAACGTGACTAACCTTGCACTTGAAGGTGCACAACACAATGATGATAGTAGCACGTTGATGCAACGACGGACGATCCTTCACGGCGTTAAAGATACAGTCACGTAAACAGGGCGTAATAGCACAATACATAATAAGATCTGAACATTGACAAAAAAAAAAAACAACAAAACAACGATGAGAGCAGCCCGTGGGCGCCGTGGGGTGAGAAACGAAAAGAAAAAAAAAAAAAAGAAAAAGAGGCACAGAGAAGTCGGAGCATGACGAGAGAGCAAGGAAGAGCGAGCCGATACAGAGGGGACACGGGACGCGGGGTGTCGCGCTTTGTGGCGCCACCCAGGAAAAAAGCGGCCGGGTCGAGAAACTCTGTCTTCACGGTCCTCCTATAAAACCGGAGCGGGAGGCCAGAGAAGGGAGCGCGCGAAAGAAGATCCAGCGGCCGTGGCTAGAGCCACTCTATGTGGCAGCATAGCTGCCAGAGTAGCGCCACGCGTTTCCCTGTACCGCCTCTCACCGCGATTGGTCACACACGGTACCATAGCAACGAGCCGAGCTGGCACCGCGCCCATAGCAACTGAGTGACTACTCGTCACGTGACCTCTCAAGAGCCGTGATGTCACTGGTAAGATGGCAGCGCCCAGAGCTGGTAGATGCGAGTTTGTTTGGTGTGCGGAGTCGTGATGTGCAGCTGCTTGCCGACAATTTCGAACTTCTTTGTGCTCTCTGATGCAGGTATAACGTGAAGATCTGAAAGAATGAAACTTTATACCTTTTCTGTGCAAGATCGCTCTGGATATTAGCAGCTGTGCAACAGAATCAGTCATATCGCTGTAGTGGTGCTCGGATTCCCAATGTGTTCGAGGATCGATAAGGCAGCATGCAATATTTGCATACTCTTGGCTTTGTTTCAACGTTGGAGTGTCTGAGAACCGATGCGAAATGTATGAGTCGCAAGTTGGGCCTTGGGGAAGTTGTTTCAGCCCCAGGTAAGCGCATAATCACACAAACGTTTAGCGAGGAAGCTCCTGCGATCTTTACGTTTTGTACTAATCAACGATTTTACGATATAGCTTTTAGGATAAACATCTTTGCATTTTTCTAGCTTCCTTTAAAAGTTTGAATTTCTGAGAATTGAAACGAAAGGTATACCTCACGTGTAGGGCCTAGGGGGAATTGTTTCAGCCCTGGGTCACCGAATAACCACAGCAACTTCTAGAGAGAAAGCTCGTCTTTGTAATTAACAAGTTACAGACATAATTATTTTTACGTATAATATTTATTTTCTGCAGCTGGGCCCATTTTGTGCTTATTAATGTCAATGTGCTATGATGTTATTATCATATGTGTATGGTTCTAAATATCCACTTTGCAATGCCTACAAAGGCAAAAACGACGTCAGCCGACCCCAGGTCACGCATTGGACACGAAAGCTGCGTCACTCGGACGTATGCGCTCGTCAACAATCAATTTGTCGACAAATATTTGAATTCGCGTTCGTGGCCAACGAGTGCACTGACGGAACTTATCATTACTGGCGAATGCCAACTTCTATGGTGTGCTTAAAAAGCACAATGGAAGCTTGGGATCATTCTACCCGTGCCCTCGCATGTCACGACCGCGTGATTTCACAGTTCGCTTTTGAGTTGAGGATTACAGCTAAGAAAGAAGAAGTTAAAAAACAATTTCATGGTCCCTTTAACACGGATATGTGTGCTAAACCAGATAAAAATATTGACATTTTGCATGCCAGTAAACTTCCAGACGACCACTTGGCCTGTCGGCAAGAGCACCTCATATCCGGCTTCCGTCTCTTTTGATGGCGTTAACAATCCTATGGAGACCACCATCCTGTCCTTGGTTGAACCCCTTCGGCTGTTCATCACCCGAGGGCGAGACCGTCGTCGACGTCGCTCCTCGCCAGTCGGTGGGAAAATCTCATCTTGAATGGATGATTGGGTCTTGAAGCAGTATGATGCTAAGCATACATTCGCTTACTATGGGGCAGTCGAGCAGCAGTCATGTCCCGAGGCAATCGTCCTGTCGTGGCCGGCGTAATCGAATTTTGTTCCATCGGAGCGAAGTCCGAAAGTACAAGGACAGTACGTACGTCCCACAAAGCGGCCGCCATCCCGGTGGCGCGACAAAACCACTCGCCTTGTCCGTGAACCTACGATACTTAGCAGCTCTTGTCGACCAACAGTCCCCGGGCTGCAAATCGTCTCACTTCACAGAAAAAACAGGCACCGTTCCTTCAGAGGCCTGTGCTGTATCGCCATGCCAAGCGCCTTTTACCACTTTTCAATGAACGAATGGAGATATCAACTGGAAAAAGCTTGCCGCCCGGCGTCGATAGCAGTACGGTTACCATGACAACCCCCCAGGCCCAAAATGGAGATCACTATCGGCACTTCTGACGTCGTGCATCTAGATAATTTTGCGTCGCGTCGCTACTCTGGCAGCTACGCTGCCACATAGAGTGGCTCTAGCCGTGGCGTGGGTGACTTTTCCGGCAGTTTTGTGCCCGAGTCCCACTCGATGGACAAACGTAAATTTACACCGGCAAGCCTCAAATACGTGCAGCAAGCATGCTAAGGCACCTTTGTCAGGTTGCAGTCTCTCGGCGATTGCAAGCCTGCGAAAGGTACCTTTGTGCGCATGCCGCGCATTTAGGGTTGCCACCTGCCCAGTTTTTGACCGGCCCGGCCGGTTTTTTAGACAGCAGGCCGGTTGCCGGTCCGTAGGTAAGACCGGCCGTCATTGGCCGTTTTTTTTGACAGCCATCGAAGCGCGATTGCTTTCAGCTTATTTTTTGGGCGTTTTCTAAGCGACAATTCAGCGACTACGACGATAAATATTTGTCGACGAAAAAAAAGTATAAAATTACACAAACACCGTGAGGACACGCGAGTAGAGAAAGTATGCGGGCTAGCGCGGCAGGAGAACTCCCTGAGACGGGGGGGGGGGGGGTGAGGGGGAAGAAGAGGGGTATGGCCAACACAAAACGAAATGACCACCGGAAGAGCGGTGGAAAGCTGGAAAGCAGGAAAATGAGGGAAAGCGAGAACAAGCAAGACGCCGGCGGGCAACTCGGCGACAGGCCCTCCCGATAGCTGAGCCTTCTGGGAGGTGTTGGATTTTTTAACGATTGTCGGCATCTTCACAAGGACACGCACGGCACTTCATCCGTCCACTGTGACGGGCGGCGTATGCGCTTTCCCCAAGCTTTCCCCTTCCGCTACACATGGTGTAATATTGTTATTGTTACTTTAGATCCTCGCCGTTTTTCCCCTCCCTCTTTGTTCTCCATTTAATTGTTTAAGTGCCAAGACCAGAGAAACGCGCCGACAATGTCTAGGAAGAGCTGAGCGTCTCTCGCAGCTGTTGTCACTTTGTTGGCTGTCTGTGTCCCAAAAGTAACCTTCCCTTCCCTTCAGACTTCCATAGTTGTTTTTCTTTTGTTCTCGCTATTCGTTCCCCTTCGGAAAGCTTAGCACGAGCATAAGGGGATATTCAAAGTTAATTGCTCGAGTGCCAAGCCAGACACGCGCCGAAGATGTCTATGAAGGGATGCGCGGCTCTCGCAGCTGGGGTTACTTGGTGGCCTGCGTGCGTTCCAAAGTGACAGAGAATGTGCGCAATAGGAGCCGCACGTTGAGTGCTGACTCATTGCCTGTGCTACCGTGCACTGCCAGTGGAGCCATCGCAGACGATCAAAAGAAGACGTCAACATTGTCGTTTTTTCGGCTCACTTTCAGAGAGTCGATATGTGCTGCTATGTTCAGGCTGCATTCTAACAATTTCCAAATGGCTGCCATAAATTAATTTCGTGCCGAGAGACATGTCTGTCTTTTTCCAAAGGGAGGTTAAACACAGATGAGGTTTGAAGCAGAACCGAGGGCAAAGCTATCCATTTTCTGCTATATCCTATTAGAGATTGGGTCTTGAAGGGCAGTACCGTGCGCAGCGATGCGATTGGTTTGTACAGGGGCGTTCCCGACGTCAATCACCAAAACTTCCACGCTATTTGTCAACCACTTTTCATGTTGTGCCCATAAATACTGGAAGCAAGGTCCCTTCAAGTATACTGATCATTGGGAGAGCGAAAATCTAAATCAGTGGTTACGCGCCTCCTTTGCTTGCATCATGAGTGCGAATTCTCCGCCTTCGAAACAGCGAAAATTATGTCAGTGCGTGTTCCGGAATGAGTGGAGATCTCAACCCGAGTAGCAAGAGTTGGCTCCTGTCCGTGGACGACGATGCCACAGCTGCAAGATGTACTTTATGCGCAAGCACGTTTACGGATGAAATTTGATGGCGTCAGCGCTGTCAAGCATCACGCGTCAACGCAGAAACATAAGCAGAAGAGCCTCGCCTCGAAACAATCAGCTGCGCTCACGAAGTTCTTCGCTCCAGCGACTTCTAGCGCAGAAGATAAGGTGACTGCTGCAGAACTGGGCACCATATTCCACGGCATCAAGCACAACTACAGTTACCTGTCAATGGATTGTGGCAGCAAGTTAGCGTCAAAAGTCTTCCCGGATTCAGACGTCGCTTGCAGAATGCTACTTGGAAGAATGAAGATAGAACACCTCGTGAAAGATGTGCTGGCGCCTTATGCAGTGGAGTGCATAGTCGAGAAACTTCGCCCAGCAGGCCGCAACCTCCCGTTTGCTCTCTCCACGGATGTCTCTAACAAGGGAAATAGAAAACTTTCCCCATCGCCGTGCGCTTCTACGACGTGAATGGTGCCGGAATATGACGTGAATGGTGCTCTCATTGACTTCTGTAAGCAGGCGGACGAGACTTCTGGCGGCATCTGCGAACTCTTGGCAACAAGTTAGGAGAAGGTGGGTCTTCCTTTAGAGCAAGCTAACGCTTCTGTGAATTATGGCAAACACAACTCCGTTTTCCAGAAGATGCAGAAAGGTCAGCCGCACTTGTTGAAGGCCAATTGTAATTTCCATGTAGTGCACAACGCTGCCAAGCACGCAGTGAAGTCTTTAAAGTTTGATGTGGAAACCCTTGTACTAAAGGTCTTCAAAGAGTTTCCTTCTAGTTTGAAATGTGTAGAGCAATTGAAAACGTTTTTTGACTTCTGTGATCAGGAATATAGCAAAGTGCTGGGTCATATTTCTGTCCGTTGGTTAAGCTTGTTTACGGCCTTAGACAGACTGATTAAGAACTGGGCTCCCATCAAGTTCTACTTTCTGAGTCAGAGCGAGGAGGAGTGCGAAAAAATAATCTGGATATTTATTGGCATCCAAGCCGATGGACTTTCGGAGTGTACCATGCTTCCGGAGTGCTACCTGCACTTCATGCACTCGTTCCTTGCAATGTTTCATTCAACGATCCTCACCCTCGAAAAGAGTCACCTTGAGCCGACAGAACTTTACGCTGTAATGACTAAGCTCAGGAAACACTGATTAACCGGAAGGATGATATGTTCTTCGGTGTCAAGGCTAATTCAGGGACTTGAAACCCTTCCGGGCGGACAGGCTGCAACGCTGGACTTCGTCAATGTTTATGACAGGGCCCTTACATACCTGGGAAAGTGGTTTGACTTCGAGAATTCCCCATTTAAGAGGCTCGCCGAATTGGATCTGCGCAAAGGTGCACCCAGCATGCCAGTCGTAATGAATGCGGGGGAGCTTTTGGGCATTAACTTTGAAGAGGAAGGCGATGAATTGTACTCGGAGCTTTGTCTTTTGAGGGATACTTTCCCTGGACTTCTAGGACATGACGAGAAATCGAGCTCGATCTGGCTCAAATTCTTGAAAGAGATCAGGTGCCCCCATTTGCAGAACCTAATGGAGCATGTTTTCTCCATTCCCTGCAGCAACGCGTTTGTGGAACATGTCTTTAGCGTGATGGGGAACTTGTGGACGGACGAGAGAACTCAGCTAAGCGTCCCAATGGTTAAAGCGGAGCTCTGTGTGCGGTATAATTTGGTGTACAGCTGTGAAGACCTTCTAAAGATGGCGAGAGAAAACAAGCAGCTCATCCGAGCAGCTAAGTCTAATTCGAAATATACATTGGCGAGCATATAAAATGTTCCCTTTTTTGTTTTTCTGCGTTGTTTTGTGTATTGCACATTATTGCGCGTGTATGTATATATGATAATATCCGATACATTGTGGCATATGCACTGTATACTTTTTAATGGACGTAATGCCACTGGTTTGGTGGATTTAGTCGCGAAGAGCATTTTATGGACGAAGTATGTGCAGTTATTTTTCAGTGCCGCACATGGGGAGCCAGTAATTGCAATTTCGCGAAAGGGGTCTGCGAGTGGCGAGGCAGCATGTTACTTTTTTTTTCTGTCTTAAGCGGTTATGTGAATTTTGTATTTTTTGTATCCGTAGTATGTTGTTTCTGTCACAAGACGTTTTGTGAATTTTGTATTTTCTTTAACATAGATTAAGAAATGTTTTATTTCAAAGAGGCGCTTTTGATTATTTGATCACAAAGAGCATTCTCCCCTTTGTACATAGCTAATGTGTGCATGTGGTTTTCTGTCGTACTGCCAAACAGGAGACGGGCCCCAGACCTTGTCAAGCTGCCTCTGGCAGCTTTCTGTTTGGGGGCACCGTTGGCTCAAGGCCATAAATAAAGTTGATTTGATTTGAAGAGATGTGATCTACTCGTCCAAAACCCCGAGCTGGCGACTTTAGAAAAAAAATGGATTTTCACTCAGTCTACACGAGCGCAATGCTTTTTGAGAGCAGCAACAAAAACCTCAGTCCTTTTAGTACAAATATTATTCCATTCACTGATATTTTTATGCCAACCAGCAGACTAGTTGGTTCTCCATCTGCCGTGCGCGGCAAGTTAGTCAGAGATATCTCTAGTTTTCACTAAAGAGGGTACATAATTGCATATAGTGTTGAGCTCAGTGCTGTGTATTTGTGTACATGTACATTATACTAATTCCTCTCTAGGAAATCATTCGTTTTAATAAATTGCACTGCCTGTCAAAGACGAACATGGCATCTTCATTTCAACACAAATTCAATTTCCTAGAATTAAAAATATACCCCCCCCCCCCCTGTCAAAGGAACTTTTTTTTTTTTTGGGGGGGGGGGGGGGGGGGGGGGGAAAGGTGGCAATTCTACGCGCATGTTTGACACTTGTCGGTGTCGGTTGTTTCTGTTTGTCGCTCTAGTGGGACTCGGGCATAGGCAACCCGCAATGCAGTTTGGTGCTACACGTTGCGCCATCTAGCGGCTGCAAAATAAAGAAACTGGGTAGGCCAGGACTGCGCGGGTCGCGGGGGCTGCGGGTGGGCGCATCCAGAAACCACGTGTGAATGTTGCATTTCGGATCGGCGTGAGCTTTTTGGAACCGTTTTTCGTAAAAGTAAGTCCCAACTTCACGTCTCTCTGACCTCACTGGGTGCCTGTGACATCTTGCCTACTCCTAGAGTTCCCCCAAAAAATAAACGTTGCTTCTGCTGCGTGAAAGACTGCCAGAGTCGCGAAGGTGACTCAAGCGTCAAACTTTACCGCTTCCCTTCGTGATCTTGGGAAGCGACACGGCGACAGAAGTGGATTACTGCAGTGCGACGCATCAAGTAAGTGAACTTTACAGAAACTGTTGGGGGGGAAGTGAACGAAAATATATGTGCAGGCTTGGAAAGTGGTCGGACGAACTCGTTTTGCAGACTACTCGGCAAAATAACATATTTATACAAGTTGTATTCGAGTCGCTTTGACAGCCACATAGGGAAATACGATAGGAGCAATTGGGCCGATTGTTGCTTTACTGTGACGTCGAGAATCGGGCGATCAGGTCTTCAAGCGAAAGGCCCGTCGGCCGTTCGGCATGCGTGGTCGCAACCAAAACCTTCCAAACCTGCGAGTTTTTAAATAGTGGATTTTCGTAGCACAAAGTTTTGTGTGTTTTAGCAACCAAATTTTATGCTGAGTCTGACAACAAATGTGACGGCGTGCAGAAAGCAGGATTCTAGTTTTTCTTTAGAAAAAGCTTGTGCAAAGCGTAAATATCCTTCTTACACATACACTTTGTTGCCTGTTGCCTTTTTACACCAGGCTTTGCAATGTGCGTACGGTTCTGTAGCATGCAGAGTTTGGTTCTAATTACCCAAATTTTATTCTAGTGTGTGTGGGCGTCGGGAGGAGAGGACGGCAGAGCGAGGCGCGAGCGGGGGCCAGCCGGCGAGGAAAGAGGAAGAGCGTGCTGCACGAGGCTGGGGCCGGGCAGGAACGATAGAGCCGTTCTGGCTGGTCTGGCCCATGGCGGTTTCTGGGAGCATTCCACCAGCGAAGTTCGGATCAGGACTGGCAGAAGCGGCGAGCCCTGGCCATACCGGCCTGGGCTATGACGATCCCGGAGTGGCTCCGCAGCGAGACCCTGGCTGTGATAGCCCGGAACAGCTAGTCTACGCAGCGCTGGCGTACGGGAAGGACGATCCGCAGGTCTGGACACGAACTCAGACTGCGAACTCAGAACGAAGGGCGACAACTAGGGTCAGCGGGTCCGGACTGCCGGCTCTCGAAGACGGGCAACCGGGTAGTACAGTAAACCGATTCGTTGCCTTCTCGTTGTGTTGAGTCACTTCCTGGGAGACGAGCGAAGTGCACATACCGATCGGGCGCCGATTATTATATAGTGGTGAAGACAACTCAAACTGGTGTCCAAATGACAACTCTAGAATATGCTCTGAACACTTCGACCTATCAAGGCTCCCGATGGTCTTAAAAAACACACACACACACACACACATAAAAGAACCAGGGACGCGGCGCGCACGTGAACACGAGGACTGCTGAAATCAAGGTCGCTGCCGCTCGCCACGGCCCGACGGGCAGACTGGCCGCCCCAGTAACACACACGCCTTCGCTCGTGGCGCTGAATGCAGCACTCTCGTGGCGCCGCCTGGCCATTGCCGGCTGCCTATTATGAAATCCCCTCACGGTGCTTTCACCCGTTCAGCGGTGCGTCAAGTCGGTGGACTATTCCTACTTTTCACAGTCCTCCAAAAGATAGTTGATAAATTGACGTAGTTGTCGAATAAAGCCAAGTAACGGATCTGTGCTGTTTTCTCTCTAAATTCTGCGGAGCTGTGGTAGACCACAAATCCCGGCAAGCGCGCGAGATTAGGTAAGTGCTTTAGAGCTCTGAAAACAATTCCTAGCGATGTCGACCGCGTGTAAAAGGGTAACAGAACTTCTGTCTGGTGTACTCACTTCAAATCCGGGTACTTTTCCCAAAATGCTCAGCGCTTCTTTGAGCTTGTTGCGGTTGCCCGTGACAAACACTACGCGCTTTACCATCGCAGATTTCTCGCTGACCTCTAAGACGATGGTTGAGTTCTGTGTGTTGGATTAATCAAGGCGTTGGATTAATACTCAAAACATGTCTGTCTCATTCTCCTGTTTGTGTTTTGCTTTCTTCGTATTGACTATGGGTGTGTTCCAAAATTTACTCGATCCGACTCCGGAGTAAAGGTTTCGTACCGTGGCGTTCCAAAACTTACTCGAGCTTACTCGATGACGTCAGAACCTGCGTTCCAGAAGCGGGTTGTTTACTCTGGAGTAATTACTCCCGCTACCCTCCTCGGTCGGGGGGTAAAGTCGGATCAAATCGAGTAAATACGTCACGTGATCTGTTCGTCGTCTGCTTTCTGCGCCGACAGCCGCCGAAAGCTCGCTTGCTCCGTTGGTTTTGGTGGCGGACGTTCGAAATGACAAAGAATGAGGTGCAGCATGTGTGGTTATTGAGATTTGCTGTTTTCAACGCACGAATTGACTGCATTACATCCAGACCGTGCACCTTCCCCGGGAAGGTATACTTGTTATTATCAGAGTGCGAGCGTAAACAGGAGCTTCTCCGCATTCTCGTCCTCGGCGTTGGAGGGGATGCCGTATTCTCACGTTCAAGGCTGAAAATGTTTACACGCAGTAAATGATAAGGTAGTATTTTTGTTTTCTCCAGAGTGTGTGTAATGAGAGGATAACGCTTGTAAAGCAGTGAAGGTTTCAAAGATTTTATTGTAATCATATTCGCGTCAAAGCGAACGTAAGTTTCATATCATTCTTGAGAAAGCACCCTCGCGCTGTACCACTACACCGTGTGGAATCAATTTCTGCAAAACATGATCGGTGCAAATTACAATGCGTGGAATACGTGCGTTTAGGGCAATCGCGCTGATTAATAAAAACACATTTTTTTTTTATGTCTAACTGTAAGGAGTAAGTAATTTTTATCTCAATATACAGCTCAAAAGGAAGGTGAGTAAAAGGAGCTGGTGGATCCACCTCAAAAAACACCGCGTTGTCATTAATATTATCGTCTCTTCGAGTGCTTTCTTCATGATCAAAAGGATCGTCTGCTATTTTCTGCCATCGCTGCTGTTTTCTTTTGCCGTAGCCCAAGACGAAGCCAATCCGCATAGTATCCAGGTGATTACCCCGGCCGTTCCAAAATCGAGTCGCGGATCGTTTACTCGCGATGTCACGTGGTATTACCCGCTGACGTAGGAGGCAGGTTACTCGGGTAAGATTTGGAACATAGCCTATATGACGATTTTTAGCTTGATTTTTAGCAACTCTACCTCGTTGATTTTTAGCTCGTTGCTTTTGTAGTCACCTTCCGCGTGGATACATAATAGCACTCGTTTTTCCTTTGAATTATAGAGAAGCTCGCGCCACCTATACTCTGTTTCATACTTAGCGTGCAACGCTGTCAAAGCTACTGGCGCGAGCGTGTGGCTTTATCTATGGTTTTGTTTGCGCGAGAACGCGTGCAAATGATCAACGAGATCAAGCACCACGCTCGCGCCAGTTTTTTTGTTTTTTTTTTTAGCAAAAGTATTGTGCTTGTTGGATGCTGTTGAATACATGGCTTGCACTGAAGTCACAACAGCGGCCATCGTGGTGGTATTGCTGCCGAGCGCGCACCTTCGACAGCATACACTTCGCACCATCAAACTTGTTATTCTCGGCAAGAACAAATAGAAATGACCACCAGCACGAGGCGATGACGTCACGAGCAAGTCATGTATACTTTGTACAGGATATTCATGTGTGAGGGCCGGTGGTAGGCCCCAGGAAGAAAGAACAAGTTTAAAGATTAAGATAACTGTTTATTGTGGAAAAGGAAGGTATGTTTGAGTCAGTGGGACGGGCGGAAGCAACTGGCAGAGAAGAGAAGAACGCGGGCTTGAAGAATCTTGAGGCGAAGAGGCAGAGGCGATGTCGGTAGGCAGGGGCGAGGGCGAGGCTAGTTTATGAAATGAGGGGTAAGGTTGCAGCTGCGGCGAAGTCGGCTGCCGGGGCTTGCGAGCAGAGTCGACTTGGCTGGTGTGGGCGATGGGTAGAACTGAGGGCGAGAAGAATGGACGGTCGGTTTGGACGGCGAGGGCTCGTTGGCCTTGGCTCTAGAGAACTCTGGTTTCGGGGAGCAATTTGGAAGGAAAGAACGGAGCGGGGGCGGCAGAGGGGATAGAAGAATAACAGATGGCTACGGTTAACATATGCTCACACATGCGATGTGGGACCAGTCTGAAGTTATAAATATTTTAATTTGAAACACTTTCCATGGTCTGTCCACAACGTTACTAGATCCAACTCAGTTGTGGAACTCCGCTCCGGAGGGGGGTCCCTTTGCGTGGCGCTTGTCAGAGGGCGCGCGCTCCGCATTAATACTCGCTATCATCATCGATGGCGCGGTTCTGGCTAGAGCACTATAGACCTTTCCAAAAAAGGACACTTGGCAGGTTCCATTTTCAGTGTTCGTGCGTATGGCGCGTGATTTTCTCGCTTTCCGACTCTCGGCGACTAGCGGCGAACGCCCGGAGGTTCCAACTCCGGTCAGAAATGCATGGGGAACGTGAGAAAATCGTTGTTTCTTCAATATTG
The DNA here is from genome assembly GCA_013358835.2 of Ixodes persulcatus. Lineage (NCBI taxonomy): Eukaryota > Metazoa > Arthropoda > Arachnida > Ixodida > Ixodidae > Ixodes > Ixodes persulcatus. Next base: position 204,983 of record JABSTQ010010332.1, read on the forward strand.
TGGAGATATACGGAGCGGCAATAGTTTTTGACATAATAAAGGAACATTTTAGAACAATTTGCGCTGAGTTGTGTGCCAAGTAAGGACGTAATTTTTTTTTTTTTTTTTAATTGCATGAGCGGCATCATGCAGCAGACGACGCGGCGACGTCACAGCGTTCATGTGACCCGCTCCGGCCAACCAGAAAAGCCCATCTCCGCTGCGTGCAAACATCGTCTGCTTCAAACGCCATTGCCTTGGAAATTGCCATCTCAAAATTTGCACACGCATCCGATAATATTAAAACTTTGATAAAGTGTTTAGTGCTTTACTAACTTCACGACAGACTAGTTTTGAAAAGTGTGAACTCGCCGTTTATTTTTTAATCGGCGGGCCGCCTCCTGGAACTCTGAGTACCACGTGACTCGCGCCGAGCTGCTCTGTCGGCCATGTTGTCGACGAAACACGCGGATCAAAGGATTGCGCTACTCTGCTCCGTAGGAGCTATATAGTGCTCTAGTTCTGGCCTTTCTTACGGATAACAGCAGCAGACAACTTTCAAATTGTTTCTGCTGCTGTTGGTAGTCACATTTTTACTTTTTACTGGCGAAAGCGCAAAAACTAACCCAAAACCATGCTGAACCTCGAGAGGAGTCGGGACTCAAAAGCAGCCGCGGAGCAGTAGCAGACGAAAACGCGTGGATTAATTAAAGGGGCTTTAGAATGGATGAATGGATGGATGAATACGGCTGAGCCCTTTGGATCGGGCGGCAGCTTACGCCACCTAGCCATTTTGTCTTACCCTTTAAACTTAGAATATTTAAATGTGAAAACTATATTCACTCCGTACTGAAAAGAAAGTGAGGCTATAAATCCCCCTTGCCATCAGTTAATAAGAAAATGCCTAGTTTTCTCTCGCTTTCTGCCACCATTCACTTAATCTTTGCTTGGTAATCACTACTGTCTTGAAATCCACTTTTCCTTCGCTGTCTCTAAAACCCAATGACCTTATTAAATCTATGTTGTCTTCGGTATGCATAGGGTGAAGCCCTTTACAGTAGAGTATCAAGTGCTCAGCCGTCTCGTCCTCCTCTCCACAAGCAGCGCACACTGTGTCCATTTCCTGGTACTTCGCTCTGTATGTTCTGGTTCGCAAAACACCTGTCCTTGCCTCAAACAACAATGAGCTTCCCCTAGAATTGTCATAAATGCTTTCTTTGGCAATAACTGTTTTGTTTAATCTATAGCCTTCCAGAGCCTTCTTTGTCTGCATTCCCTCTAGCCACCGATCTCTTTCTGTGGCCTTAACTTTCTTCTTAACTGAGACCTGCTCTTCCGTAACCCCACTATAGCCTAAAAACTTTCCTCTTAATTTCCTAGTGCGCTGTCTCCATTTTGTGTCTATACTCCTCATGTATAAATAGCTGAAAACCTTTCGTGCCCATTGCTCCCCACCCATTTGCCTCAACCGATCCTCAAATTCTATCTTGCTCACAGCTTACCTGCCCTCAAATGACGCCCATCCCATGTCTCCTTGTACTCCCTGGTTTGGTGTTTTGCAATGTGCCCCCAAAGCCATCCTACCTACTCCACGCTGTTTTATTTCTGGTCTTGCATGCACTTCGGATTTCATTAATGCGCCGGCAGCGCCACCTAGCTGCAAAAAAATCGGACACGGTTTCGGACCCCCTCCAATGTACAGCGTTTATGGGAAGTTCCATAACTGAGTTGATCTAGTAACGGTGGTCTGTCCAGTCTTGTCATTTCACTCGTGTAAATGGAGCTTGCGGGTAGAGTTACAATGTAAGAGGAGAATTACATAATTGACGAGGACCTTGTCATTTTAATAATGAGGTTTTTTGATGGTGAAGGGCTCCTGGAACTCTTGTGCACATACCTAGAGAAATAGAGCCCGTTGATGCTATTTTATTACCAGTGTTGGGAAGTACTTTAAGTACGTTGTACTTAAAGTACTACTTCAGTAGGTTTAGGAAACTTGTACTTTACTTGAAGTACATTCTCTGAGTATGTACTTGTACTTTACAAGTATTTTTTTCTGGTACTTTCCGAGGAAAGTACAATTCCCGACTTCAAAGTACATTCCCCAAATTTGGTTTTGTTAAATTTGTATCACGAAATGATGCTTTGTCAGCTCCGAAGAAATACTGGGAGGGATATTCTAGAGCACTATATAGCTCCTTCGGAGCAGTGCAGCGTAGAGTTCCTGTATACGCTCCCTACGGGAGCCAGAGTTGCGCGTTTGATTCCACATGCCGCGTGCCGCCCTCGCCGCTATTCGCCGAGATCCGGTCACGTGAGGAGCCGTATCAAGTGTCGTGCAGGAAAGTAGACGTTGCACGCGCCCCGGCGTACGTTCCCCGGCTTTTGAGCTCGCGAACGCGCGGCGCTGCTATTCGCCGAATTCAGTCACGTGAGGAGCTGAATCCACCTGCCATGCATGAACGTGCAACTCTGGCTCCCGTAGGGAGCCTATAAGAAGTATTCACTGGGCGCCATATTTGTGGGTGCTGCTTAGAGCGCAAGCTCAGAACGAGCCCACATTAATAGGCTGCTAAGACCGGCAATCTTGAGGGTGCGGAATGCACGTTACAAAAGAACAGTAAAAGCTCGCCATCAGCACGCGCTCAGCAGTCGCGCACACAGCTATGGCCGCCAGTGAATACTTCCTATACAGGAACTCTAGTGTAGCGTAGAGTTCCTGCATAGGCTCCCTACGGGAGCCAGAGTTGCGCGTTCACGCATGGCATGTGGATCCAGCTCCTCACGTGACTGAATTCGGCGAATAGCAGCGCCGCGCGTTCGAGGCGCGCGGCGGGCTCAAAAGCCTGGGAACGTAAGCCGGGGCGCGTGCAACGTCTACTTTGCTGCACGACACTTGATATGGCTCCTCACGTGATCGGATCTCGGCGAATAGCGGCGAGGGCGGCAAGCGGCATGTGGAATTAAACGCGCAACTCTGGCTCCCGTAGGGAGCCTATACAGGAACTCTAGTGTAGCGTAGGTAGCTATATACAGGAACTCTAGTGTAGCGCAGTGGTGTAGCGCAATCTAGAACGCCATCTTTCGGCGACTAGCGGCGAACGCCCGGGGGTTCAAACTCCGATCAGAAATGCATGGGGAACGTGAGAAAATCGCTGTTTCTTCAATATTGTGGGGATGTACGGAACGTCAATAGTTTTTGACATAATAAAGGAACATTTTAGAATAATTTGCGCTAAGTTGCGTGCCATGTAAGGGCGTAATTTTTTTAAAGAAATTGCCTGAGCGGCATCACGCAGCAGACGACGCGGCGACGTCACGGAGACGTCGCACCGTCCACGTGACCCGCTCCGGCCAACCCAGGAACTCCATCTCCGCTGCGTACAAAAATCGTCTGCTTCAAACGCCATTGCCTTGGAAATTGCCTTCTCAAAATTTTCACACGCATCCGATATTATGAAAACTTTGATAAAGTGTTTAGTGCTTTACCAACTTCACGACAGACTAGTTTCGAAAAGTGTGAACTTGGCGTTTATTTTTTAATCAGCCGTGTTGAGTCGATCTCCATGTATTCTCCCATAGGGCGGGCCGCCTCCTGGAACCCTGAGTACCACGTGACTCGCGCCGCTCTGCTCTGTCGGCCACGTTGTCGGCGAAACACGTGGATCAAAGGATTGCGCTACTCTGCTATTCTACTCCCACCAGAAACCTGAACAGATGACGCATATCTCCGTTTGTTCTGGGGGCGGCGTTCCCGTAGCATTTTATACTCTCGCTACTTCTCGGTCAGTCAGCGCAAGCGAGGACGTTTAAAATATCAGGTGAGGACAGTTAATCATGATGTAGCACCTGAGACTGTGATGCGGAAAAATTAAACTTTCAAGTCGAAGTAAAAGACAACGGAGGAGAACGTCGCAATGTTTTGAGACATTCCCTTTTGTCTTTTCCTTCGACTTGAAAGTTCATTCATTTTTTTTTTGCACCCCCTTCTCATGTGTCACATTATGATTAATTATCACCAGCTCGCCTGCACAGTCACTGTTTTTTTTTTTTTTTTTCATTCTGGAGAGGGCACTCCTCTATGAGAGGATTGCTTGCGGAAGCTACGGGACTGACTTCACACTCTCTCCTAGTACATATTACCCCCTTGGGTGCAATAATCCAGTGCAAAGGGCGCCAAATTCAGAAGAGGGACTTCTAAATTTGCCTCCATTCCTGAAAATAACTACTCTGTGGCCACTTGACTTTATCAAATATTCGCCGCTGTTTTTGAAAATAGGTCATGCACCCCTGCTTATCCCTGGGCAATGCATACCACTTAAAAAAAGCACTGTATAGGGGAATGGAAGGGCATTATGAAAGATTGTGTTAAAATATTTGTACTTTGCTTGAAAGTACATTGTATTTATGGTACTTTACTTCAAGTACGTTGCACCAAGTGTACTTCATACTTTACTTAAAGTACATCACATCTCATTCACTTTGTACTTTACTTGAAGTACCTTTTAGATGTACTTTACCCAACACTGTTATTACACAATTCAGTAAATTTTATTGCGATCGCACGCAAGAATCAATAATTCACACTCCATAAAAAAATACACAAAACAAGAACGCGTTACACATAAAGAACAGAACACGGAATATATGCTGTCCGTGTTCTGTCCTTCATGTGTAACTCTTTCGTAAAATTTTATTCAATACCAACGCACTCTCCAAAAATACAGTAAGAAAGCGTACGTATGCCGAAGAGTTTTTCTGCAGCCAGGGGCTCTGCAACCGGGAGTGCAGTGGGGACAGTCGCCCCCACATGTTCTAAACCAGTGGGAGCAGGGGCGGATGCAGGAATTTTCTGAGGGGGGGGGGTCAGGTGTTGGTCAGCGTACCATTTGTTTAGGAACCCCCTCCCCCTCTCTCTCGTTTCACGCCCTAAAGTTTACACATGCAGAAATCAAGAGGGGGGTCAGGACATCCGGACCCCCCCTCTAAATCCGCCCCTGAGGGGGAGCATGCCCCCACACGACGCGACCAAGGGAGTTTCTTGCTGTCGGTCTGCTTGAGAGACTTGTTTCAAACATTACTCGCGTTATGAGAAATCGCACTTTGACAGTATGCAGTTGCTACGCGTAATGTTGGATGGTTTTAGAAACTTTCACCGCGCTTACCCTCTTACTTCACGGGTCACCGAGCACTGGTGGCTGTCGTCAGGGGCATCCACGACGCCAACCACGACGGCTATGAGAATTAACCACGATGCACCTCCGTCCTCGCGGGCACGTGACGGCACCCCTCCATCCGCATTGCGCGACCGTGCTACAACTGTCGCTTTCGTTTCTTCGCACCTTTTTTTTAAGCGATTGAATTATAAGAGAATCTTGCACGGACCTTGCTTGTTCGTGTTGGTGTTGGTTGCGCTGCAGCATGGCAATGGGAGGGGGTGTCAAAAACAAGCTCAGCTGTTGGTTTGACGTCGTAGCCGCTTTCATGAGAAGCGAAGTGTCAAGGGAGGTCATGATGTCACGTGACATCACAGTGTCGAGCATCGTCACAGTGTCACGCCATGTCACACTGTCACGTGACGTCATGGGGCCACACGAAGTCACGTGATCTGAAGGTGTCACATGACGTCACAGTGTCTCGTAATGTCATGGTGCCACGAGACGTCACAGTGTCATGGGATGTCATTGGGTCACGTGACGTTACAGTACTGCGTGACGTTGTAGGGTCAATAAAGCCAGTGTCACGTGATCTCAAGGTGTCACGTAACGTCGCTGTTCCACGTGATGGCACGGTATTATACGTGACATCATGGTGTCACCTGAAGTTATGAGATCTGTGTCACGCGACGTCACCGTGTCGCGTGATGTCACAGTTTCACGTGACGTCACTATTTTCACTCTGTATTTGGGGGCAATATTCTTGATTCCGATAGAAAATGCTGATCGTGAAACCCCATCAGGTGCTATCGCTCTTTCATTATAGCACTTCCAACCATGCCACTTTGAACAAACACAACAAGAATAACGACGAAAAAAAAAAAGTTGCGTGCTCAGGCAATTTGGCGAGCATCGTCACAGACGTTCGGTGGTGAAGACTCCGCTGGCTCTGGATGCTTGGCCTAGGTGCTGTGACGTAGCCGACGTCATAGAAGAAAGCGCGCAGGCTTTAGTAGGCTGGTTTCAAACAGGACCGACTTGGATGAGGATGGTTCATGTCGTTCCAAGAGGACTACGGGGATTCCAGTGTGGCCTCATCCAGTCCGCGTTTTTTTAATTTTTTTTTTTTTTTACATAAACAGTCGCAGGACGAAAATTAGTCAGAAACAACTCAAGGTTCCTACAGGTTGGATATTTTAATCCGCTTTATCGGGCAATATACACGAACTTCGCATATTAAAATAATAAACAACTTGCACACCAAAAAAATTACGATGTTTGGTTTTGGTTTTGATTTGTTTCACCGCAAAAATAAACTACACAGCTCCAAATGCTCAGCCTTCGCACAAATGTAGCGCTAGCGGTACGGACCACATGCCAAAAGTTCAGGACAAACCGATAAATCATGTTCAAAAGGTAAAAGCGATTTTCTAAAACTTTCAATGGGAAAATGTGGCCGTTCCCGAAAGCTCGCGGCACCCCACGTGGCCTTCCGAATGAAAATCTTCTGTCGGTGACAGTGTTTCTATCGGTGACAGTTTTTTCATAGAAGATTTTATGAAGAATACACGTACGAAGGATCTAATGTTGGCGCACTAGAAATGGCATATCTAAATAATGATTCATGGTAGTAACACTAGGAGTACGGTGATAGTTGCGAAGGATTTAGCGTATTGGGCGATTTTGAACGCATTCAGCCGAAGTACAATTAGCGATGAAAGAGGGGGTCCACACAAGGGCGGATTTAGAGGGGGGGGGGTCCGGATGTCCTGACCCCCCCTCTTGATTTCTGCATGTGTAAAATTTAGGGCGTAAAACAAAGGAGAGGGGGAGGGGGTTCCTAAACATATACCCTGACCAACACCTGACCTCCCCCTCAGGAAATTCCTTCATCCGCCCCTGGTCCCACATGACGCCAGCATGTTCTAATTTTGGACGGATAAGCGTTTTGCAGAAGGTTTGTTTCAGTAAAAACAAAACGAAAAAGAAGTTTTTTTTGTTTTTTTTTAAGTACTGTAATATACGGTTAGCACTGCCAACTACATATTCGACATGAACCTTCCAAGAAAGTTTATAGTTCCTGTATAGGCTTCCTTCGGGAGCCAGAGTTGTGCGTCTGTTTTCCACGTGCCGCCGCGCCGCTATTCGCCGAGATCCGATCACGTGAGGAGCAAAATGCAAGTGCCACCGATACGGCCCCTTCGCCGACGTTGCTCGCGCCCCGCCGCATGTTCCCCTGCTTTTGCCTCCTCCTCCTTTCCTGTTTTTCATTAAAGGGGAATCCCGGTCACGGTGTAAGATACACTCTTTAGGTGAGGACACGGCGGGGCTGAACGCGCGGCGCGAGGAATCGGATAGTGTTCGTTCGACGGGCATCCGAAAGGCTGCATTATTCCGCGGCCACCGTGCCCGCGGCTGACAGTGTCGCCGGCGGCTAAACGGCGAAACTGTGTGAGCGCGAAAAAAATGATTTCGTTGCCATGACACCCCGGTACACCGTGGTCTTTCTGCACGAGCGACAACCTCGCTGGAGCTCTGCGCGTGTGGAGCATGAGGCGGCACGAGCCGTCTTTGCCGTGCCCACGGGTCGACGAGTCATCTGCCGGCGCCGCTTGAAACCATAGTCAGAGGGAGAACGAGAGAGAGTGAAAAGCGAACTTTATCTGCACTGCGCGAGGGGCGCGCTGTCCTCACCTGTGATCCCGGGCCGTGCAGGAAAGCCGGCGCTGTGGGGATGAACGCGTAGCCAAGTTTCCGCCATGTTGCCGGGGGGGGGGGGGGGGGGGGTGTTCGAGGCGGGGCTTAGGCCGCACGTCCGGAGGCTTCCTGGCCTTTGACGACGACCATTCCCCGAAGTGAAGAACCCAGGGGTCCAGTGGAGGTGGGAGAATTGGTAACGTAACGAACGGTTTAATTACATGGTAGCGATACAGTCGTCAAATCCAAGAGAACAACTGGAGCCGTCTCACGCCCCGCCTTATATAGGGTCCGTTTTCTCCCTCACTCTCCGCCAGGGCAGCAGGTGCGACCGCCGAGTGCGTAGCAGAAACGTCCGCCGCGTCGTAGCCAGAAATGAGTCATAGCCATGGTTCTCCGCAGTTAGGCCAGGCCTCTCTCCCCTTCCGGAGCGCACGAACCCACACGCACACACACACACGTCCCGTTGACGTCACGGACGCGTTGAGACACGTTTTGGGCAGGCTTCGACAGGTGGCCGGCAGTCCTGACACATCGGGACTCGTTTCGGGACTCGTTTCCGCAGCGTTGAAACTCGGAAAAGGTGGCCGAAGGTTCCATTCTTAACAGCCCCTCCGGGGCCAGGGAAACCTCGAATGGCCGGTGGTACAATCGCTGGCCTGAAGAGATGGGCTTGGAGTAGGCCTTGAGAAGACGCTGCAAGCACCAAACAAACTCCCAAACCTCTCACAACGGAGGCATCAGCGGAAACGTCCCCCACAACACCACGCCACACCGCAGTCAAACGCTCGGAATTCGCCAAAGACCCGCCAGACTGGATTACGGATTACCAAAATTTGGTACAATTCCGGGTATCGAGACCCCCTGTCGCCAAAAAAAACTAATTTTTCCAACGAGGTCACTAAGAACAAAATACAAAAGACAAAAACTCTTCGCAATTTGTGAGGTCCTTTTGGGGTTTCAACGAAGTGCCCCCACTTAGATCCTCATTCCCGTGGATGACGAAAACCTCTGAGATCATCCCTACTGTTTTGGTGATATCAGAAAAATCTGCTCAACCCATCGGCATTGCCGTTAAATTTGCCGTTCCCTTTTCTTACGCTGAAGTCATAGTGATCGATTTTCACGTGATTTCTAGACGTGAAAATGCGGTCCTTATAGCGCCGATAAAACAATCCGCCTCTTTCATTCCCCGTCACATTGGTCCTAGCAATCTCCTGAGCTGTACAGCGAAACCCTGACACACTAGGGTCGCTCTTCTGCTCGACTGTCAAAGACACTCTGTCTACTCGTAGCAGAGGACCAAAGTTACGTGACGCCGGAGCTACGAAAGATCTTTCTCTGATCCCGTCTTCCTCCGCCTTTTTCGCCGGCGCTTTGGGACGGCGTACGCTTTCTAGTGCTACGAGGTCAGGCTGTTCTACAACCTGGTCCCTCTCATCCTGGTTTTCTGCCTCCAACTCTGGGAGTGCTTGCTCCCCGTCAGCTGCCTCTGGCTCTGGATCACTCGTCAACAAAGGGGCGACCTGACGCGATTTGGACCTCGTACACGACTGAACTAGCCCTTCTCCCAGTTGTTGACCCCTTTCGCGCAGCAGGAAATCTGACCGGTTAGAAAACAAATAAGGATACTCCAACGGGACTGTTTGCGAGACAGCCGCCTCTGTCACTAGCTCTCCGAACGGGATTCGGTTGTCTGGCACGGCGACACGTTTAAGGGGCTGTGACATCAACGACACTGCAGCGCAAGGGTCATAAACGAGAGACGAATGGCGAATTCGCGTGGTTCTTTCTGCGCGCTCTCGAGCGCTCTTTCCAGAGCGCGCCAAATCGCGTGGTGGAAAGAGAGTTCTGTGGCCTGATCGGCTGGTTCATTCTGAGGGCGCCTCTCCCAGAGCGCTCTCTATACTTCGTTTCACCTTATCTGCGAGTGAAGCCAAAGCTAGAAGCGCGAGACCAGCGCTTTTTGCGTTTCTCCCCAGCTCGCGCGCTCGAGCAAAGCCTGAACACACGGAGCTTTCGTGCTCGCGCTTCCAGCTTTGCCTACGCTCGCACATAAGGTGAAGCGAAGTATAGCACTCCGTCTGTAGCCGTCGGAGTGCGGAGCGGCGCAGGCGTCACGTGGTACTTGGGCAGGGATCACGTGGTTTTGTTGACGATGGCCGGCAGTGGTCTGTGGTGGTGTGCAGGGTCCGGCGAGACGGTGATTGATATGTGGTTCTACAAAGTGCTTGTGCATTCGACGGTGCGAGGATTACAACGAACGGGACGACATTTGTTTGTGACTGTAACAGGAAAAGTCGACGTGTGAAGTATTCCCAGTGCTTTCGCGAGATATTTTATCTCATGGCAGTGAATCCGCTAAGCCTAACCGACGAAGAAACAGCTTGCAGAGCTCGCCGCTGTTTTACCGAATTTCGTGGTCGCTTCCAGAAATTTCCAGGTTTGGTAAAAGTGCGTTCAAAGGTTTGTGTTGTAAAATAAAGGGAAAGCCGAATCTAATGCACAGTCATTTGTGTCACATGGCGATATCTGTTATAGCCTGGGGTGCTATGTTGCGCTTTTTGGACTCCCAGGAGACTTGGAAGAGGGAAGTGACGTCAACGACTAGAGAAACGCAGATTGGATGTTGACAGAAGAAAACAAAATCAACATCCAATCTGCATTTGCTGCGTTGTTGACGTCACTTCCCTCTCCCTAGTCTCCTGGGAGTCCAAAAAGCGCAACATAGCCCCCCTGCCTGCACTTAGACCCCTTTCAAAATATCTGGCAACGGTGAAAATCCGCTAAACGAGTGCCGCAACATTGGGCGGCCGACACCATCTTGCAGGGTTGTTCCGGACGCCAACGTCTGCTTCGTGTTACTCCGAGGTAAATTTCGTTGAGGTGCCCGCGTCGGCTACCGGTCGTAGGGGACATTTTAGCGTCCGCTTGGGCGTTTTCGGGTTGTCGGCGCTGTTTCTTGACGTCGCGTCTCTCTGAGGTGAATGTTGTCGAAGTGCTCGCGTCGGCTACCGGTCGTAGGGGGCTTTCTTGGCGTCCGCATCGGCGTTATCGGCTTGTCGGCGCTCTCTGAAAGGAATGTAGTCCAAGTGCTGGCGCCGGCTAGCGGTCGTAGGGGGCTTTTTGGCGTCTGCATCGGCGTTTTCGGGTTTTCGGGCTGTCGGCGCTGTTTCTTGACGTCGCGTCTCTCTGAGGGGAATTTCGTCAGAGTCGACTCCCACCCTATCCTGCACCCAGAGCTTGACTGACTGCGGAATGCTACGAAAGAACTGTTCGAGGCACACACACTCGACTACCTTGTCTCGGCTTTCGTACACTTCCTCGCTCTTCAACCATTCTATCAGGTTGGTTTTAAGCCCGTACGCGAATTCCGAGTAGCCCTCGCTGCTCTTTTTGGATGCGTTTCTAAACCTTTGACGGAACGCCTCGGCAGAAAGGCGGTACCGCTTCAAAAGGCTGGACTTCACCTTGTCGTAGTCGTCCGCGTCTCCAGCACTAAGGCGCGCGACAACCTCTGCAGCCTCACAGGGCAACAGAGTCAAAAGCCGTTGCGGCCACGTTTCTGGGGCGAAGCTCAACTCTCACATGTCCTCTCAAAGTTAACTAAGAATAGGCCCACGTCTTCCCCAACTTTAAACGGCTGCATGAGCTTCTTCATTTGATACGACTCGGTCTCACTTGCTCGTACCGGAGCCCCAACTCTACTGTTCTGCGAGTTTAATCGCTGTTGTTGAATTTCGAGCTCTAGCCTTTTCAGCGCTCGCTCCTCTGTCGCTGTAGTCTGTGCTCGTTCCTCTCTAGCTGCAGCTTCACTCTTAGCGTTCTGAAGCAGTTCCCACGCAATTTTAATTTCCTCTGCTTCCGCGCTCTCTGAAATCGCTTTACTGATCTCAGATTTCTTCATCTTTTGCTCCACCTCCACACCCAATTCTTCACATAAACAGAATAAATCTGTTCTCAGTAACCTCATTAGATCCATGATCGCTGCTCTTTAGCTTTGGCTTTGTTCTAAACTTGTCGCGAGGTTGTACCAAAACCCTAGCGCACGAGTCAAACACTAAGGATTCCCAGCAGTTCAAAATTAATTACCCATAATCTGAAGCCTGGCGAATCTCAAAGCAAAGTCCAAACGCTCACCCGCAGATGTAGCACGATGTCGCATGGTCCGATCCCAACCGCTGCCAACCAGTTGTTCGAGGCGGGGCTTAGGCCGCACGTCCGGAGGCTTCCTGGCCTTTGACGACGACCATTCCCCGAAGTGAAGAACCCAGGGGTCCAGTGGAGGTGGGAGAATTGGTAACGTAACGAACGGTTTAATTACATGGTAGCGATACAGTCGTTAAATCCAAGAGAACAACTGGAGCCGTTTCACGCCCCGCCTTATATAGGGTCCGTTTTCTCCCTCACTCTCCGCCAGGGCAGCAGGTGCGACCGCCGAGTGCGTAGCAGAAACGTCCGCCGCGTCGTAGCCAGAAATGAGTCATAGCCATGGTTCTCCGCAGTTAGGCCAGGCCTCTCTCCCCTTCCGGAGCGCACGAACCCACACGCACACACACACACGTCCCGTTGACGTCACGGACGCGTTGAGACACGTTTTGGCGCCGGCTAGCGGTCGTAGGGGGCTTTTTGGCGTCTGCATCGGCGTTTTCGGGTTTTCGGGCTGTCGGCGCTGTTTCTTGACGTCGCGTCTCTCTGAGGGGAATTTCGTCGAAGTGCACGCGTCGGCTACCGGTCGTAGGGGACATTTTAGCGTCCGCTTTGGCGTTTTCGGGTTGTCGGCGCTGTTTCTTGACGTCGCGTCTCTCTGAGGGGAATGTCGTCGAAGTGCTCGCGTCGGCTACCGGTCGTAGGGGGCTTTCTTGGCGTCCGCATCGGCGTTATCGGCTTGTCGGCGCTCTTTCCTCACGTCGCGTCTCTCTGAAAGGAATGTAGTCCAAGTGCTGGCGCCGGCTAGCGGTCGTAGGGGGCTTTTTGGCGTCCGCATCGGCGTTTTCGGGCTGTCGGCGCTGTTTCTTGACGTCGCGTCTCTCTGAGGGGAATTTCGTCGAAGTGCTCGCGTCGGCTACCGGTCGTAGGGGACATTTTAGCGTCCGCTTTGGCGTTTTCGGGTTGTCGGCGCTGTTTCTTGACGTCGCGTCTCTCTGAGAGGAATGTCGTCGAAGTGCTCGCGTCGGCTACCGGTCGTAGGGGACCTTTTAGCGTCCGCTTTAGCGTTTTCGGGTTGTCGGCGCTGTTTCTTGACGTCGCGTCTCTCTGAGGGGAATTTCGTCGAAGTGCTCGCGTCGGCTACCGGTCGTAGGGGACATTTTAGCGTCCGCTTTGGCGTTTTCAGGTTGTCGGCGCTGTTTCTTGACGTCGCGTCTCTCCGAAGGGAATATCGTTCAAGTGCTCGCGTCGGCGGCGGTCGTAGGCGACATTTTGGAGTCCGCTACGGCGTTTTCGGCTTCTCGGCGCTGTTTCTTGACGTCGCGTCTCTCTGAGGGGAATGTCGTCGAATTGCTCGCGTCGGCTAACAACGGTCGTAAGGGACTTTTTTTGGCGTCCGCTTTGGCGTTTTCGTCATGTCGGCGCAGTTTCTTGACGTCGCGCGTCTCTCGGACGGAAATGTCATCGAAGTAATCGCGTCGGCCAGCGGTCTCACCGGATTTTTTGCTGGCGTCGGCTAGTGGTCGTAGGGGACTTTTTTGCGTCCACTTCGGAGTTTCCGGCCTGTCGGTGCTATGTTTGTTTACGTCGCGTCTCTCCAAGTGGAATGCCGTAACAGCGCTGCCGCCGCCAACCCTGCAAGATGGCGGCTGACGCTGATTGCCGCTGCGTTCAACAGATGGCGCTGTTTTTTTGTAAAGGGTCTATATTTCGCCGTGAGAAAAATACGATTTATGAACCATTTTATATTTGCCTGCTCGGCCGTACGCATTACCGCTATCGCAGCGCGTTCACTGTCGAAAATGCGATGAGTTGACAACTCTTTCCAAGCATTGGCTTTCATTCTGTTCTGCAAAAATCAATTCGCATATTGATGGCTTTTTTACATTTTTTTAAATGTCAATTAGATTTAATTTAAAACAATTCACGTCACAACCGTTATTTCATCACGTTGCGAGCGTAAATTTCGCTCAATCGTCACTAAGCTCCTTTATAAAATCGACGAACCAGCGCTCGCCGTAGAGCACGTGCACGCGCCACAGAGCACGTGCGCACTCCACGTCGCGAGCTGATTGGTCGATTTTTTAAAAGGAGCTTAGTGAAAAGGATCTTTAGAACGCCGTCTGACAGGGGTATTACTTCCATTACTGGTCTGAGAATCTCGGAGTGCTCCGAAGCCAGCAGTTGTGATCGGCTGAAAAGGATCCCGAGTAGCTCTGGCGGCGAGGAGGGGGAGACCTTTGCAAAAAGAGCGCTCTGGCCGCCGCCATTTTGCGAATCGAGCGACCCCTATCAGCCAGAAATTTCTGGCACCCGCCTGAGCTGTGGAAACCCGGTCAGCGTGACTCCCCACCTGCATTTTGCATTCGGAGTTCGCCGGCTTTTCTTGGAAGGTTTTACTTTAGTTGCCTGTTTAGGGTGCTTACCCTTTGTGTGTTATCTTCCACTGTGAGAACCAGGGAATACCAGGGCTCGTAGCCTGCTCGACCTTCGCAGGAAACGAACGAAGAGAGCGAACGTCAAGCAGCCCCCGACACAGGCAATTCGACGTTCTTGGAGGATTATTTCCGTTGAGATAATCTCCAAAAAGCCTCCCCACCTTGTGTTCCGGGTCTCCGCGAAAAATAGCTGATAGGGTTGGTCCGGGGTGTGGGGACAGAATAGACACGTTCGTTCATTTGCTTTGAAACTGTGCAAAAAAGCAGCTCTCTTCAATACGTGCCCCAAAAAACGCCGGATTCCGTCCGATCGTCGTGAAGTGACTATCGTCGACACTGTATATTGGATATGCTGTGTTATTTGAGACATTTCTCAAATCCTGTTCGGATAACGCGGCACCGTGGGGTACGTACAATATATGTTGTTCGATTGATGAGACTCGTTGAATTTCATGTCGTGGGCGGAAAATACCCATGCAGTTCGGATATCCTGTGTGGTGAAATATTTTCGACGGTTAAGACCTTTGTAGATTGACACGGCTGAGAGTATGGTGCCGTAAAAAGATCAACATAAAATGAAACCAACATTCCAGTTGCGTTTGTTCTGTCGCACACGGACTCACAAAAACAGCTTTCATTTCTTTGTTTTGGTTTCCAAAAATAGTACAATACATTCTTAAAAAACCCGAGAAATTCTATTCGCCATAGAACACAAAATAAAGAATAGAACGCGGCAATTTAGCCTCCAACAGCGTCCGGAAGTGCGCCTACGCAGGCTGCCACAGCCCACTGACGAGAAACTCCACAGCTCAGCGCAGTCGGGCAACACTGACGTACCCTCTCAAAACCAGGGACGCGCGCTGTAAATCGCTTCGTTCGAGACTGCCGCTGGAAAGGTCTATAGATGACGAGGATGAAAGCCAAAGAAAAACATTATCTGTTCACCTGACAAAAGGGTGAGAGGGAAATCAGAATTGATTGCGAACTAGATCGCATTTTAAACATCATCGTTCTCTGAGATATTTCTATTGCTTGCCCTGCTTTGTTTGTTGTCTACCGTTCTGCAGAAAAGCGAATTCACAAACTTTTCTTTTTAGAGCGCCTGTCTTGAAATGTCTTTCTTCAGTTTAAACAACTAAGTCCTACTTTGTCTTGCAGGTTAATTCGAATCTTAATTGTTGATTGACAATAACGTCGCACTAAAAAGAAAATATCAGTAACGCTTCACACGTTGCTTGCCATTGCGGTTTTGCATAAACCGTGAATGATGAGCAATCTCCAGTTTTTCGATGTATTTATTACGTTCCTAAATTATGGTAATGTTACGATAAAATAAGACGCAACAAAAACTATGCTGTCGCCTCGACTAAAAGTGAAGTAGTGGTGTCAGTACTTCTTAAACTTCACATAAAGCCCTCGCTTTACGTAACCCAAGACGAGCATATCTTCCATGTCGTTATCATTCAGGTCAGCCTGTAATAAAGCGTAGAGCACATGTAGCGTAAATGCACTCTGACATGAAATAATGAATACGCGTTTAGATCCCAGAGGGGTGTCTTTTTAAGTCGCTCTGTCACACACTGGCAATACATTCTGTATTATTCTGTACAATGTACGAGAAGTGTGACCACGGCTTTAAAGCGCACTGGCGATAATACATCGTGTATTGTGTACAATGTACGAGCAGTATGGCTGCAGCTTTAGTGTGTGTTATAGTGACAATATACGAGGCCGTAGCTAACCTCGTGATCGGCCCGGCTGAGAACGAGCCTGTACTTGGCGACCACCTTGGCCGCCAGGAGCATGATGACCTTCTTTGAGAACGCCATAGCGAAACAGTTTCGGGGTCCGGCGCCGAAAGGCTGGTACGCACCCGCATCCTCGGGCTCGAAATTTTCCGGACGAAATCTGGAGAGAGAGAACAAAAAATTAATTACATATTTGACAGATTGGAAGCGTTTCGCATTAAACCGTAGCCACATGGCGCATACATCGTACGATAAAGGCTTCAAGCCTTTATCTCTGCGCCCTAAATAAAACAACATGCAAAAAAAAAAAAAAAAAGAAGACGTTCTGTTTGCCGCAGACATAATGCCCTCGGGCATGTTTGCTTCATGCATTTGTGTGATTTAAACACAACTGCGGACCGTTTTTTATGACCAGTGTCAGGGGGTCGTCATACCAGGAAGAAACGTGCCGCGGACAGTCTATGCAGACTGCCTTTTGTACGATGCAGGGCAGTGTGAGAGCGCAGCTTAACCAATGACGAATGTTTGTTCGTTCAGATGTATCACCTTTCGGGATCAAAGCTGTTTGGATCTTGCCATAGTTCTGGGTCGTGATGAAGGAGGTAGGTCGGGATAACGATGCTCACTCCTTCGGGGATTTTGACGCAGCCAGCATCGAGTTCCTTTTCTACGAGACGAGTAACGAACCTGAAAACGCAAATGTACCGGGAGGAAGACATACCGTGTTTTTCGCGCAGCAAAAAACAAACTGCGCACTAGGCCAGTTCACAGGCTTGCGTTTGACTCTGACCGACTGAGACGAGACCGGCCACAATTAAGAGGCTTGAAAACCGATCTTGTTTCAGTTTGTCGTATCGAATGAGGCTGGTTCACACTTGCGACTGCTTACGATTTACTGCATTAAAGAGACACTGACAGGCTGCTTACGCATACAGATGTTTTTCTTTGAAAATGACCTGCTAGAGCCCAACTACTCAGAAAACGATTTGGGGCTCGGAATTCGTATTTTCTTTCTGCCCGAAATCCGCCGATCGAGAACGCGAAGCGCAAGTTCGTCTGCTTCTTTTGCGGGGGTTGTGGTGACGTCAGAAAGCCGATCTCTGATTGGATCCGATGGAAGGATAGTGGGTAGACCTCAAAGCAAGCTGCCTTGAGGTCTACCCACTATCCTACGATCAGAGCCAATCAGAGCTCGGCGTCGTTCTGATGTCACCGTAACTCCTGCACTAGAAGCAGACGAGTTGCTGTTGGCATTGGCCGGTTTCGGGAGCGCTCACTCTTTTTTCTACGGTCACGCACGTGCCGTTCATACTGATGCATACCAAATATATTCAAAGTCGTGCGTCATCTCAAGCACGCATTCAATATTAAAATAAAAAAAAAGAAGAATATGAACCTAATTATTTGTGGCTTCATAGAAGCTGCACATGATCGAGAAAAATCGTTACATAGCTAGATAACAGGAAGTAGATGTACACGTCATTCTCAATATGGCGACGTACTGTGGGCTGGTGGACGCGATGGCGGCACACAACGGACCTGGGACCGCTTCTTCGGAACTGTAGTTCGAGGTACGGGCAAATCGATTTTCAAGCGCAGAACATAGAGGGGAAGGGAGATAAGTGCGAAACAATCGCACGACAAACGGTTCGCGCAAAGCCTTCCTCGTCGTCTGCTTCACACGCCCAAAAAGCGGAGGAACGAAAAAAAAAAAAAAAAATGCAGTGACTATTTGGACGTTTGCCGTCAAAATACCTAAAAAATTATTTCGAAGTCTGCGACGTCACTTCCGTAAAACGCCAAAATAGTGGCTTTACTATTTCGACGTCCCCCTTGAATGCAGCTGTCGCAGTGGTAGCCGTTTTGTGGTTTCGTTCTGTTTAGTTTCTGATGGTGCTGTCGCTGTTGTGTTGTCGTTTTGACGGATTCATGTGCTGCGTACCTAAGAAGTTTCGGTCCTAGTTGGCAGTGGAAATGTCTTATTCAACGTGCGTGTGGGACTGGCTCGGACAGTTGTTCCTTTCTGACGTGACAGGCTCGGCGGCGATGTCCTGAGCGTTTTTCGCATGTCATTTAACAAAGGCGAGCTAAATATCCCCCTGTCTTTCTCGCACGTAACGAATGTAAGTGCGTAGAAGTAACACTGAGAAATTTGGCACGCTTTTTGTGACTTCCTATCATGGGAGCGCGTCTTCGTATGGTTGCAGTGGTTGCAGTCTCGCTTTGCACCTGGTTCCCGTCCCGTTCTTAACTGGGTTTCGTGAGTTCGTAGTTTCGTTTAGATTTTCTGTTTGGTTCGTTCGTGTATAAGGAGCGGCGTAACTACGAAACGATCGGCATGTTAAATAAAAGGTTGTGAACGCAAACATTGCTTCCTTGATGTTTCTTGACCGGTGCGAACGAACATAGGTTCTGGCGCGGAGATACACGCATTTTCCAATCAACTGCAAATTTTATGGCACGGCACTCCGCTCCTTTGTCTATATAAAACACGTGAAATAAATCATGCAAAGCAGCGGAGGCGCATTCTGTAATGCATGACATTTGTCTTCGGAAAATGCGTGTCGAACGCTGCCTGTATGCAATATGATTTTTTTCTTTTTTTTGACAGCCACTTTTGATTGATCCCCAGACCGGACTCCGAAGCTTCAGAGTTCTGAGTTTGAGGCGTCAAAATAACGACGAAAATATTTGGACGGGGTCACAAGGGCCGTCAAAATGATTTTGAAAATTTTTTCACTGCTTCCGGAATGGCGTCGCAGACGTCAAAGTACAATTATATATCATTTTAAAATTAAACGTTAAAATATTCACTAGAAAAAAAAAAACAGCAACAACAACAACGACAACAAGAAATTGGGTAGGGAGCGATGGCCTCGTGACTTCCGGCAACTCTCCTCCCAGCCTCCGTGCACATTTTCGGTTTCGAGCAGTTGCGTTTTTTTTACTTTATAAAAACAAATACGTGACTCTGTAGCAAAATATTGATTGGGTAGTCTTCTAACACCAAACTAAATCGCTTGGCAAAAAATAATGAAAAGTTCGTGTTTTTTTTTAAAGAAACAAAAAGGAGCGCGTCCGTGTTTCCGGTTTTTATTACCGGGTGAATTCCTTGGCGCTGTCTGATGGGCCCCTGGGGCGCGCCCTTCTCCGTGATCTTCATTCCCCTTTACAGCGGCAACGTTCTTTCGCGATTTGACGGGCTTTCAGAAATCAAGGAGGCCGTGTTCATACACTTGCGACCGACTCCCACGCAACCTTTTTTTAAGCCTCTTGGGACTGCTGAGAATAGGCAGCGCAGCAGCAACGATGCATGTAATCGTAAGCGGCTTAAAAATGCACTGACAGGTCAAAATCATATATTTGTTTATTATCCGAAACGATTGAAAACGACGCCTGGAGGTTACCTTCAAAATTCGAAACTTAAGGGGGATTCAACCGCTCGTCACTCAATGGGCAAATTTCGCTACACAAACCTGAGTTTCAGGAAAGCACGATAGTATTCATTCTTTTGGGGGTTACTTAATTATGATAACGTAATGAAGGTTGTGCGGCCCTTGGATTTTTCTTTTAGAGCGCTGGAGATTTTTAATAAAATCCAGAAATATGACCGTTTTGACTGTTTTTAGCGCGTTTTGAGGCATTTTTGAAAATACAATTATTTAGAAGACAAACGTGACAAAACGCTTGGCCGTACGTATTAGTGGTGCCTCTAATCTTAATTTTAAGACCATGACGAGAAAGCGAAATATTGTTGTATTTGCGTATTTGTGTAAATAAAATCACCCTGTTAATTTTATGTCCAACTTGATAAACGAGATGGCGACACTAGTACTAAATGCCTCAAACCGGAGATTTTCTTGCTGTTGCTGTTGTTGTTTTTCTCTCGAGCTCGAATTCGACCGCGATGTCTCGTTGCTCGTGGATCGGTAGCACGTGTAGCGAAATCTCACGCTGTAAAGCTCACTGATCGTGGATTCAATCCACCACCTCTGCCCATTTCAATCTGGATGAGCATCGTACCGGCGTGCTGTCATGTATCCAGTCTTGTACACGTTACTAAAAAAACGTAATCGATTACAATGACTATTACTCTTGGCTAAAAAGTATTCGATTAGATTACTAGATTACTCGACAGCAAAATTAATTGGACATTACTTGAAGAAGAAACCGTTACTTTTCTGATTACTTTATTGTGTTAAGACTTACATGTTTAGCGCTCATAACAATGAACTACTTCGAACCTATATTTCACATTTTCACAAGTATTGAGAAGAAAAAACGGATTCCCTCTTCGTGGTCGTTGCACCTTCACAATGCGGACACAAGCATAGAATTCGTTTGAAGAAGTTTAATGATTTGGGCGTTCGCCAGTTTGGGGGAGGGGGGGGGGGAGCGGAGGGAGTTCTAGATCTTGATTGTCGCTCATTTTACTATTCGCATGTGGATGAACTCGCATGTTATACAAAAGAGCAGCAGCTCCAGGATTTGAAACGGATCATGTGTAGTATCAATTAGCGGAAGAGATCGCCCCGACCAGTTCTCAACTCGAAACCTTGCTTGTCACAAAGGCTACGTAGGGGAAATTGGGAAATATTTGAACTGGCTTTGTTACATTTTGCATCCGCTTTAGACATTCTTCGGTTCTGGTTCTCCTACGGGCTGCGCGTAGGTACCGTAAGCAGGATTGTTTTTTATTATTATTTGTGTTTGTTTGAACGAAGGACTTACAAAGCTACATTCTGCTCCCTCAAACTTCGCCCTGAATGGCCTTTGTCACGCACTGGGGCTTCCCTGGGGCTTCCCAGTCCCAGTCCCAGCGCGAAAAAAAAAACGAACTCCACAAACATTGTACGTACAAAGGGGTTGAGCTTGTTTCGTACACCTCCGTAAAAATCATTCTTTTTTCTGTTCAAAGAAAGAAGTAAATTTTATTTTTTCATTTCAGAAAAAGAAGGTTGGTGCTGGGGGTTAGAAGTAATTTTTATTACTTCAAAAAGTAATCAGATCACTCTTGTGATTGCTGCCTAATAAAAGTAATCAAGTGATTACAAAATTACTTCAAAAGGTATTCGATTACAAGTAATTTGATTACTTGTAATGCGTACTGTACAAGTCTGCATGTATCACTATTGCGTGATGCACGTTTAAGATGTCAAGGCCGGTTCAGACACTTGCGTTTGAGTGCGTTTGACTGCGCTGCGACGGGAACCGAAGGCGAGTCACCGGCACAGTATGAAGCATGGAATCCAATTCAAGGAATCGTCTTGGCACGCGATACAAGCAGCAGGGATGTCCTGGTTTCTCGCTGCCGCAACGCAGTCAAACGCAGTCAAACGCAACTGTCTGAACCAGGCTTCAGACAAGCAGTGGTATACTGCACTGTCTTTCATCTCAAACGAAGACACCAGATGCCCTCAGAGCTGACTAACTTCCCGCTGGATAAACATAGACACAACAGAATTACAATAGGTGAGCGGCGTTTGGCAACTTCCGGTTCCTTAGGAAATTTTGTTTCACTGTTGACAAACGACGACAATGAGCTACGAGCCTCTGCAAGCATGGTTTTCAAACCTCCAGACTAGTTTTCATAACCATGTCTTGAAAGGCCTCCAGAATACCATACGTCTTTTGTTAACAGCTAAACAAAATTTCCTAAGGAACCGGAAGTTGCCAAACGCCGCTCACCTATTGATGGCTCCGTTGGTCGGCACTTTTTGAACGTTGCAAAAAAAGTGTAACTATACTCCGTTTCACCTTATGTTGTACCGCAGCGAAGGCTAGAAGCGCGAGCTCATAGCGGTGGCAGCTGCCCTTGGTGCACGAGAGCTTGTGCCGCCGAGATGTGCCCTAGAGCAAGGAGCTCGCGCTTGTAGCCTTTCCTGCGGTGATAAGGCTGTGAAGGCGATACTTTTGTTGATTCTATTTTTTTGTGTGTGGTATGTTAGCGCGTGTGGTCAAACGCTTCCATACGCTACAAGCGTGGCTCGTAAGCACCCTAAGATCGTGCAGGGTTGAGCAGAGATATCCTATACTCTGTTTCATACTTAGTGTGCACCGCTGTCATAGCTACTGGCGCGAGAGCGTGGCTTCATCTATGGTTTTGTTTGCGCGAGAACGCGTGCGAATGATCAACGAAATCAAGCCCCACGCTCGCGCCAGTAGCTTTAACAGCGTTGCACGCTAAGTATGAAACAAAGTATAGGGTGCATCAATGTCCTTTTTAGGGTGACGCCACCCTTTGTAGTACCCTTTGCCGTCAGCACGCGCTCATGGGGAAAATACAAAGAAATCGACGAAAACAAAATGTCGCCATAGCACAGTCAGCGCCACAAACCCTTGCCGGGACACGCTCTTTCACGCGCTTCTGAACAAAAAAATAAAAATAAAAGTGTGAGACAAATTGGCCAGATGTCTCCACCCTAAGCAAAGCGCACATGAAGGCGCCCGACTGATATGTATTTGGAAATTAAAAAAAAAAAATAGTTGAATGAGTTGCAAAGAAGGCTAAAATACTTATTCCGAACAACATTTATTTTATGAAACATTATTTCAGATATTTTCATTCTCTGTAGACCTTGTTTGGTGGCTAGTGGATATGAAAAACAAAAAAGAAGCATGAATTCTATTATTTTGAACAATTACAATATATTTTCTTAACCAACAAACAGGTGCTTACTCTGAGATGCAAATTGAATTTTGACGTTAGCGTTTTGGCGTCCAAAACATTTTTTTTTTGTAAATTTAACACTTCCCGTTTTGCGGATTACTAAGAAAACCAAACGGGCCATCAATAGGTAGAAAATACGTTTGTACCTAAGGTGAGGCGTACGTTTCTTTTTTTTTTTTTTCTCTCTTCACCTTTCTTATTTTTAGGCAAAATTAAATGAACCTCTAAATAACTTTAGTGTCTTCATAAGTAACCTCGGGAGTTCACTATGCTATTGTTTGTTACGAACACCTCTTTCAACAGTGATCTTACTATGTCACGGTGGAACCAAGCGGTGCTACTTTACGTGTCTGGAAACAAATTGGGGTGTGTGTATGTTTATACAGCCTAGAACATAGTCTGCCTCAGCGGGCGACTTGTCTCCCAGCTGTAGGTGAGCAATTTAGCCAGTGCAGTACAACCGGTAGCCTGGGGTCTTTAACGTGCATCACGCAATAGTAATAATACACGACCGCACGCCGGTACGATGCTCATCTAGGTCGAAACGGGCAGGGGTGGGGATTGAACCCAGGATCCCTGGGTAATACAGCGCGAGCTTTCGCTCCACGTGCTCCGACCTGGTATGCTCTAGCCCACTCGGCCACCGATCCTTTTTTTTTCTTTATTGCACTTGGCCACCGATCTCTCCTTATCTGCCTGGACTCAAGCCTTTCGATGTGTTTGCGTTTGTCTTGCAAGTGGCGTCAAATGCGCCAGTGCACGAGGCCCGGGTCTCGAGCGGCTCTTGGAAGCAGTTGTCGGCGCAGTACTGAAATGAGCGGCCCTTGGAAGCGAATGGCAGCGGAGCACCCGCTCCTCGCACGTGTCTTGGGCGTTTCTACAACAATGGTTCGCGGTACTTGAAAGCGTTAAAGCCCCTCGATATGTTTCCGTTTGTCTTGCAAGTAGCGTCAAATGCGCGAGCGCACGTGGCCCGTGTCTCGAGCGGGCCTTGGAAGCAAATGGCGGCGCAGCACTGAAATGAGCGGCCCTTGGAAGCGAATGGCGGCGGAGCACGCGCTCGTGACACGTGTCTCGCGCGTTTCCACAACAATGGTTGGCGGTACTTGTACAAAAAGCCTTTATCAAGGGGCTTTAGAAAGCGTGATTTTTATCAAATGAATTTAGTCTGCACTTGTCGGCAGCGCCTTCAACTTATGGAATTTACAAGGATAACGCGAGTTGCAAATAGGCTTTGTGTATTTGGGTGGTTCTTTTTCGCTGACAGGCAGACAGACGGAAAGTGTCCTTTCTTGCCATACCCGTTGCCAATGTTGTCAGCTGCTGTGCACTTGGCGCGCGATTATGGACGAGTAGTAGAGCCGCGCCACTTGCTTGGACAGAGAACTTTTCGGTACAGTTCACGGGTGGGAAACGGTTGCTTCTTGTTGCTTTTGACTCGACGCGCAGAAGTGTGGACCTCTTCGACGAGGTCCACACCTCTGGACGTGCAGAAGTGTGGACCTTGCCACTAAATGAGCGATGCTTAGGGTCGGCACTCTGTTTCCCAATATTGCTGTGGGCGCCGCCATCTTGGTGCTTGTACAGAGCAGACGCCACTGCCGATCGTCATGATTCCAAAGTGCAACTTCCTCGGCATTTTATTCGGTGTTAGAAAGCTCATGTAATATTGCTTTGCTCTGTCGCGAAGCGTTTAAACATTTGTGAAGGACGTAAAAGCATTTCCTGTGATTTCAGATAAATTTTCAGATAACTGGCAGCCATGATTTTAAACCACAATATGGACAAGTGTCGTTACACTGAAGCGTAGCTTATTTAGTGGCACTAGGGAAGATCATGGCGGAACAGCGCAGCACTGAGCTAGATTTCAGATGCCATGTTCTTTTATATATAGTGCCACTAAATAAGCTACGCTTCAGAGTAACTACACTCTTTCATATTGTGGCTTAAAATCATGGTTGCCAGTTATCTGAAGAATTAACTGAAATCGTAGGAAACGCTTTTTCGTCCTCCATAATTTTTTAAACAGTTCACGACAGAGCAAAGCAATTTTATATGAGCTTCCTAAAACCGAATCTAATGCTGAGGAAGTCGCAGTTTTGAATCATGATGATCGGCAGTTGAGTCTACTCTGCACAAGCACCAAAATGCCGGCGCCCACAACAATGTTGGGGAACAGAGTGCCGATACTCTAAGCCCAGCTCATTTAGTGGCTCTAGTTCTTCCCAGAAGTGGCGCACGGCACGTGTCTTTAGCATTTCCACAAAAATGATTGGCGCCACTTTACCCAGGACAGATGGGCTTTACTCCACACAACCTGAAAGCGGGTTTGCAAACCACTATTCAGACGAAGAGCAGGCCGATATACGACATAGGAAGTGCAAAACTGCCACTTTATTTCTTTTTTGTTTTCTAGCTCTATATTAAGCTCTTTTTTTTTTTTCAAAACAACGTTTGCGTGTTAAATGTGGTGGTCCAAACGGCCGCAACGCCGCACCTTGTGCTTTTGATAATTTCGAACGTGGATGGAACTTCGAATTCATTCCGAAATCAAAGCTTATTCTACGTTTTGTAAGCCATTGCAATCTACGTATGTACTGGCTCGT
This sequence comes from Ixodes persulcatus, assembly GCA_013358835.2. Lineage (NCBI taxonomy): Eukaryota > Metazoa > Arthropoda > Arachnida > Ixodida > Ixodidae > Ixodes > Ixodes persulcatus. The sequence goes on from JABSTQ010010332.1 coordinate 230,426, forward strand.
ATATCGCGCCGCCTGTTGGCCGCTTCCTCCAGCGGCGGACGCAGAGCGAAGAAGATCTAGCTCGAGGTCGGCGGCGAACAGCCCGTGGCCCGAGCCCACCACGAGCGCCCGACCTGCATGCGCAGCTGCGAACATGCAACTCGTTTGTTCCGGAAAAATTCTGCGCCATCTATGAGGAAAAGGGTACAATTAAATAGCGGTTGAATCCCCCTTAAAAACACAATATTTGTAAAAAAAAAAAAAAAAAAAAAACTTCCGGGAGCTGATTTGAAATTTTAGCGCGGTCGGCGCTAGTGCGGTGACGTCGAAGTGAGTCGCCCTGCAACTCGAGTTTCGCTCCCGCCTCCGAACCGTCCCAACCGGAAATGTCGTGTTCTCCCGCGTTCCCCAATCAAGCGCGATTCTCCGTGCATGCCGCCTATCGCTGTGAGCAGGCGACGCTTCCGTTTCAAGTTTGAAGTTCTTTTAGGACCCTTTCAGGGATCTCAAATCCTTCGAAACGGTGTGAGGTCGAAGAGAACGGGCAGTGGACTTTTGTGAGCGACGTGAGGAGCCATGTCGAGCTGGTGCTGCGTGAAACGCTGCCGGCCGGCGGAGTAACAGCCGAAAGTACGCTGCACAGGTTCCTGAAGAATGAGTCGGAGAAGGTGGTTATTCCTGAAGGACTGGAGGGTTTCGGATGGAACTCCTTTATTTGTTCTTGACACTTTGTCGACGAGGATTATGAGGTCAGCCAAAGCGTCTCTATATAGAGCGTTGGGGGTTCAAATGGTACCTCGGTTGAGGCGTGGTGTCGTTCCTACGAACTTCCCGCAGCAGGTCACATCCCACAAAGCAAAGCGCCCCAGGCTAGAGGGCTAAAGGTGAGTCTACCAAACATAGAGAACTTCGTCCTATTCGCGATCCAAACCAACGCGTTTTTGTGCGCGCGTAGGTCTTGCGCTTCCAGGAAATTGCGTTTTTCGTGACGTTTTTGCTGTTTCCGGTGCACTTTCGGAGCCACCACCATGCGCGTTGGTTGGGACGGTGCGCTTTCGGGCGAGGGGAGAGCATCTGCCCTATAGAAGGCGAAGAAACGCGGAGCCGGAACTGGTGCCCTCCACCGATTGGCCGGGAGAGGAGCGCCCTACTGCGTTGCAGCGCGTTTTCGTGCGCGTTCAGAAAAAGTTCAAATTATGCAACTTTCTTATGCGCGCCCGGAAGGCGAAAGGAATCAGCGCGACGTCACGAAATACGCAATTTCCGGGAAGCGCATGGCCTACGCGCGCACAAAAACGCGTTGGATTGGAGCGCGCTTTCCAGGTGCCGAACGCCGCCATGTTTTCCGAGGAAGGATAACGAGCCAGGAGGCGACATCACTTCGGGACTTCGATTTTCGATATTTCAAAAGGGGCGTAGTGCGTTAGCAATTGCGTTAAAAAAAGCTTGTTTTACGAATGCCGTAATTAAATAATATAGAAATGTCGCTTACGAACTTCTAAATTTTATAATCACGTTACAAATAAAAAAGGAGCGAGGGCGTGGAAAAAAAAGAAAGGCGCGAAAAACTAAAAAAAATAAACGCATGGGATTTTTTTTTTTGTTGCGGTATTTTTGTTTTGTTTATGAGTGTTATACTTATAAACAAAAAAAAAATACCACAACGCGTTGCTGTGCTAGTATTTCTTTAAAAGCTGGTTGCGGCGTAGTCGTTCGCAACAAGGAGGGGGCACGTTGCAATTTGTGTGAAGCTTAGTCATAAAAAGTTTAAACGATGTTGTGCCCAACGCGACTCCCAGATCTCTCTGGCAATTGGTGCGCGTGACATGTCACGTGTGAGATGGATGGTTGATTGTAGTAGGATTCCTTGCAGGCTTCCGCGTGCTCCGTCCGGTAAGTTTTATCAGATCGAAGGCTAGACGTGAAGCAAGCAGCTCCGTCCGGTAGGTCACGTGCTGGGCCGATAAGTGAGGAGGGTAAGGAGGAAAATGAGAAAGAGGCGAAGCTTCAAGGGAGCTTGGCTTGTGGAGGCTACGCGGCTGACGTCATGACCCCTCCTACCCTTCTAATCTCCTTGTTCACAAGTGTGAGAACCAGGCATTAAAACATTATAGAATCTCGTACGGCGAGAGAACACACTGGCGCCATCTATCGGGTAGCTACTTGATATTTCCGTAGATTTCCTTTCTTTTTTTCCGCGCATCATTCTTTCTTGATTAAAAAAATCTTTTGACTATGCGATTATGTTTTTGTTGATAGTACGTACTACGTACATTTGATCTTGCAAATACAGCAATACCTTCGCTCTAATAAAATGCAGTTCCAGGATCACCTCATAGATGGCATCCCGGCAGTATATGGTCTCGTCGTATGAGAACGCAAGAACTCGGTCGCAAGCAAACACAAGTGTGTGAACATAAGCCTCAAACTGGCCTATACTGCCGCTACCACTGATACTGGGTCTCAGTTGAGAACGGCAGTATATTGCTCAAATAAATCAATAGTAATAAAAAAGCTTTGTATACATTACCCTGATGGAGACGAATGTGTCCGCATCGATTCGAGAAACACTTGTTCCAAATATTGCATCTTTGGTACGGCATCGTAGTTGAGGACACCCTGACCGATTGGAAGAGTTTCAAGATAAAGCAGAGAACACATGAGCGATGCAAACAGGGGCTGCAGGGCAGCATCCATAGCAACCCGAGCTGACGTCCCTATGTCACTTCCTATTCATTATAATGTACGCTAGAGGTTCAACTGGCGCTAGTGTCTATGCGACTTCCGTGACGCAAATTGAAGCAGACAGCAACCAGTCTACTTTTGCGATACTCCTGTGCATTCCTATGGGGAAACGCGCGTGCAATTTGTCTCTTGGCAGAAAAAAAAGGAACATTTTTTGTTACTTGCATCGTACCGAATAGTATGTATCTTTATTAACATTCTAAAAGTGTGATTGCTTTAGTTAGCGATTTTTTTTTTTTATCAGTGAACGATCACTTCGCTATATTTCAGGCCCAAACCTCTGCTCCACTGCAGATGTGTAAAACTAAAAACAAGTGACGATTCTAAGTAAAATAACAATCGAAAAGAATATAGAGTGTGTTCAAGATTCGTCAGCATTCCGGTGACAGTTATATACTGCTAATATGACAGTCCTGTCACTATATGAATATGACCCCGTCTTGCATCTTTTCGAGGGGTTAAAAGTATTAAAAACGTAAAGAAAAAAGTACGTGGGCTATAAAAGGTGTCTTTCTTTTATCAGGAACTCGTTCTCAAAAATTTCGAGCGTGCGGGTGAAGTTTTGAATGTAGAATAAGCATTTTCGCATAGACCAGAAAGAATAAAGCTGTACTTATTAAAAATGAAATTATATTACGTGGCCTTCAATTTATTTTGATCGTACACAGCGCCGAAGTCATGTTCGTGCTAATAGTGTCCGACGGTTCACATAAAGGCATGTAGTGTTAAGAATGGAACCTTCGGCAACCTTTTCCGAGTTTCAACGCTGCGGAAACGAGTCCCGAAACGAGTCCCGATCTGTTCTGGACTGTCGCCCACCTGTCGAAGCCTGCCCAAAACGAGTCTCAACGCGTCCGTGACGTCAACGGGACGTGTGTGTGTGTGCGTGTGGGTTCGTGCGCTCCGGAAGGGGAGAGAGGCCTGGCCTAACTGCGGAGAACCATGGCTACGAAGCACTTCTGGCTACGACGCGGCGGACTTTGCTGCAACGCACTTGGCGGTCGCACCTGCTGCCCTGGCGGAGAGTGAGGGAGAAAACGGACCCTAGATAAGGCGGGGCGTGAGGCGGCTCCAGTTGTTCTCTTGGATTTGACGACTGTATCGCTACCATGTAATTAAACCGTTCGTTACGTTACCAATTCTCCCACCTCCACTGGACCCCTGGGTTCTTCACTTCGGGGAATGGTCGTCGTCACGAGCCAGGAAGCCTCCGGACGTGCGGCCTAAACCCCGCCTCGAACAACTGGTTGGCAGCGGTTGGGATCGGACCATGCGACATCGTGCTACATCTGTGGGTGAGCGTTTGGACTTTGCTTTGAGATTCGCCAGGCTTCAGATTATGGGTAATTAATTTTGAACTGCTGGGAATCCTTAGTGTTTGACTCGTGCGCTAGGTTTGTGTACAACCTCGCGACAAGTTTTATAGCAAAGCCAAAGCTAAAGAGCAGCGATCATGGATCTGATGAAGTTACTGAGAACAGATTTACTCTGTTTATGTGAAGAATTGGGTGTGGAGGTGGAGCAAAAGATGAAGAAATCTGAGATCAGTAAAGCGATTTCAGAGAGCGCGGAAGCAGAGGAAATTAAAATTGCGTGGGAACTGCTTCAGAACGCTAAGAGTGAAGCTGCAGCAAGAGAGGAACAAGAACAGGCGGCAGCGAAAGCGGAACAGGCTGCAGCGAAAGAGGAACGAGAGCAGGAACAGGCTGCAGCGAGAGAGGAACGAGAGCAAGCTGCAGCTAGAGAGGAACGAGCACAGACTGCAGCGAAAGAGGAACGAGAACAGGAGCGGGCTGCGGCGACAGAGGAGCGATCGCTGAAAAGGCTAGAGCTCGAAATTGAACAACAGCGATTAAACTCGCAGAACAGTAGAGTTGGGGCTCCGGTACGAGCAAGTGAGACCGAGTCGTATCAAATGAAGAAGCTCATGCAGCCGTTTAAAGTTGGGGAAGACGTGGGCCTATTCTTAGTTAACTTTGAGAGGACATGTGAGAAGTTGAGCTTCGCCCCAGAAACGTGGCCGCAACGGCTTTTGACTTTGTTGCCCTGTGAGGCTGCAGAGGTTGTCGCGCGCCTTAGTGCTGGAGACGCCGACGACTACGACAAGGTGAAGTCCAGCCTTTTGAAGCGGTACCGCCTTTCTGCCGAGGCGTTCCGTCAAAGGTTTAGAAACGCATCCAAAAAGAGCAGCGAGGGCTACTCGGAATTCGGGTACGGGCTTAAAACCAACCTGATAGAATGGTTGAAGAGCGAGGAAGTGTACGAAAGCTGAGACAAGGTAGTCGAGTGTGTGTGCCTCGAACAGTTCTTTCGTAGCATTCCGCAGTCAGTCAAGCTCTGGGTGCAGGACAGGGTGGGAGTCGACTCTGTCGAAAGGGCCGCTGAGCTAGCCGAAGAGTACGCAACGCGTAGAAAGCTGAGCGGAGAGGAAAGCGAATCCGGCCGAAGCGATCAGCGCAAGACCTTCCGACAGGGAAACGGCTCGCGAGAAAACGGGCCCGAGAAGCTCGAAGCAGGACAAAAGGTCCCAGAAAAGAGCGCAGAACACTCGAACGGAGACGAGGCGCGGAAAAGCCCAACAGGGCAGTTCGAGGCAAGGAAGCCGTTCCTGTGCTACAACTGTCAGGAGCCGGGACACACAGCGGCCAGATGTAAGAAACCGCGGGTTGTGTTCTCGTACGTGAACGGTAGTGACGAGGACCTGAAGCTCCTTCGTCCCTATCTTCACGAGCTCCAGGTAAACGGAAAGCCGTGCAGGGTGCTTCGTGACAGTGCAGCGACGATGGACGTTGTTCATCCGTCGTATGTAACGACATCCGATTTTACTGGAAAGGTAGTTTGGATCAAGCAGCTGCTCGAAAAGCACAGTGTCTGTCTGTCTATGGCGACAGTAAGGATAACTGGCCCGTTCGGAGAGCTAGTGACAGAGGCGGCTGTCTCGCAAACAGTCCCGTTGGAGTATCCTTATTTGTTTTCTAACCGGTCAGATTTCCTGCTGCGCGAAAGGGGTCAACAACTGGGAGAAGGACTAGTTCAGTCGTGTACGAGGTCCAAATCGCGTCAGGCCGCCCCTTTGTTGACGAGTGATCCAGAGCCAGAGGCAGATGACGGGGAGCAAGCACTCCCAGAGTTGGAGGCAGAAAACCGGGATGAGAGGGACCAGGTTGTAGAACAGCCTGACCTCGTAGCACTAGGAAGCGTACGCCGTCCCAACGCGCCGGCGGAAAAGGCGGAGGAAGAGGGGATCAGTGAAAGATCTCTCGTAGCTCCGGTGTCACGTAACTTTGGTCCTCTGCTACGAGTAGACAGAGTGTCTTTGACAGTCGAGCAGAAGAGCGACCCTAGTGTGTCAGGGTTTCGCGGTATAGCTCAGGAGATTGCTAGGACCAATGTGACGGGGCATGAAAAAGGCGGATTGTTTTATCGGCGCTATAAGGACCGCATTTTCACGTCTAGAAATCACGTGAAAATCGATCACTATGACTTCAGCGTAAGAAAAAGGAAAGGCAAATTTAACGGCAATGCCGATGGGTTGAGCAGATTTTTCTGACATCACGAAAAATAGTAGGGATGATCTCAGAGGTCTTCGTCATCCACGGGAATGAGGATCTAAGTTTGGGCACTTCGTTAAAACCCCAAAAGTACCTCACAAATTGCGAAGAGTTTTTGTCTTTTGTATTTTGTTCTTAGTGACCTCGTTGGAAAAAATGAGTTTTGTTTTGGCGACAGCGGGTCAATTTGCATTGTTTTACCAAATTTTCGTAATCCGTAATCCAGTCTGGCGGGTCTCTGGCGGACTCCGAGCGTTTGACTGCGGTGTGGCGTGGTGTTGTGGGGGACGTTTCCGCTGATGCCTCCGTTGTGAGAGGTTTGGGAGTTTGTTTGGTGCTTGCAGCGTCTTCTCAAGGCCTACTCCAAGCCCACCTCTTCAGGCCAGCGATTGTACCACCGGCCATTCGAGGTTTCCCTGGCCCCGGAGGGGCTGTTAAGAATGGAACCTTCGGCAACCTTTTCGGAGTTTCAACGCTGCGGAAACGAGTCCCGAAACGAGTCCCGATCTGTTCTGGACTGTCGCCCACCTGTCGAAGCCTGCCCAAAAGGAGTCTCAACGCGTCCGTGACGTCAACGGGACGTGTGTGTGTGTGCGTGTGGGTTCGTGCGCTCCGGAAGGGGAGAGAGGCCTGGCCTAACTGCGGAGAACCATGGCTACGACGCACTTCTGGCTACGACGCGGCGGACTTTGCTGCAACGCACTTGGCGGTCGCACCTGCTGCCCTGGCGGAGAGTGAGGGAGAAAACGGACCCTAGATAAGGCGGGGCGTGAGGCGGCTCCAGTTGTTCTCTTGGATTTGACGACTGTATCGCTACCATGTAATTAAACCGTTCGTTACGTTACCAATTCTCCCACCTCCACTGGACCCCTGGGTTCTTCACTTCGGGGAATGCTCGTCGTCACGAGCCAGGAAGCCTCCGGACGTGCGGCCTAAACCCCGCCTCGAACAGTAGGAAGCCGTTTTAGCACAATTGTTTGTGTAATGACTTCGAAAAAAAAAAAAAAAACACACACACACACACACAAGAAAAAAAAAAAAAAAAAAAAAAAACGTTGCAACTGATTAATTATTTCGTCGACCTGACTGAGAAATGTTCCAAGCTACCTAGAACGTACAAATTATTGGGGTTATTTGCTCTTATAACCGAGCGCAGGGAGAAAAGTCACTTACTTTTGCCCCTAAAAATGCATTACCGGAAGTCAATTTTTCCACTGGTTACTGCCTACTTCAATTTGCGACAGCACACTAGCGCCACTTGAACCTCTAGCGTACATTATAATAATCATACTTGGGTAGTAATTCAATTACAGTGATTGCATTACTGTAATTTAATTACTTTTCCCGTTAATTTGTAATTGTAATTAATTACTCTTAGCTAAAGCAATTGTAATTGCAATTTCATTACTTTCTAGCATCAGTAATTGCAAGATTCCAGGCACACAATTACTTTGCAAGATTGTGCGGCGCCGGCGCTTTTCCTCCCCTGACTATGGGGGGACGACAGTACAGCCAAAGCGACAGGGGAGAGAGTGTATCCCAACCTGCTCAAAAGGAGGGAAAGGAGGAATGGGAAAGAGAGGCTGGGATAGAGCGGAATGAAGGGTCTTGTAGGCTGTAAAACGATTTAATGAAAAAATTCGAGAAATAATTTAATAAATGAGGGCTACATTCACGTCGGTTTTCGTTCGTGTCGCATTTGAAATTTGTCTCTTCGTCTCGTTCGCTTCCTGTTGCTCGTGTTCCGAGGGGTCTTTCTTATTTCTCATTCCCATCAGGGGGGGTTCGAAGTCGAGCTGGTTGGGCTCCGATCACATCATCTGGTCGAGGCAGGGAGGTTCGAGGTTCTCTTTACGCGTCTTCGTCGCTAGCATACTCGCTTACATATTTCAGTCAAGGTTGGGGACTTCTATTGTACACGAAATTATTCTGTTTTCTTTACGAGTTCTTCACGTCCCTCTTCTCTAGCTCGTCTGTTGGTACCAGTTACAGTAAATTGTGCCACCCTAAATTCGAGGCGAAGAAGCAGCAGGTCTCTTTAACACGACTCACACTACCTTACTTCCAACCGTTGTTGCTACACTTCTCTTCCCTCTCCCAATCCTCGTCTACCTTTTTGCATAAATTTTCATTATTTACTGTTTGCTCTAACCCCTAATTTTTTCAATCCATTTGTCAACCTGATTGGACGAGATTCCACAACTTTACAAACCGCGGTTTTAGACACTCAAGAGCTTGTTTTAAAATAAAATAAAAATATAAAATAATTTATTTTAATTTATTGAGAATATAAGAACGCAGGAGTTCATTACTCCAAGCTGTTAAGTTCTATCATTCATTTAACAATTTTAATAAAAGTACAATACGTGACATTTATACAGCGGCCATATAACTCGTTTAAAGTTATATGGCCCAAGGGGGGTAGTTCTCAGAAATAAGTAATTTTAAAGTAATTGCATTACTTTTTAAAAGTAATTTGTAATTGTAATGAATTACTTTCGCGTAGTATTAATTGTAATTGTAGTTGAACTACTTTTGGAGCAGAGTAAATGTAATTGTAATTAAATTACATTTTGAAAGTAATTTACCCATGTATGCTAATAACTATATGGTTCAGAAAAGGCCGCACGGAGCGACTCTGGAGCACCTAGCGGCGAGCACCGCGCTGCACCCAGTTTCACCGCTAATATGTTCCATGCTTAAAACTGAAAATATGCTATTTTAAAAATTATTAGTAAATAATATTGATAACAATATTATTAATACGGCAGGGCTATCTTGCAAAAAGAAACATGTTTATTTTTTTTCTCATTGCCAAAATAATCTGCGCATCGAGCAACTGCTTAGTCTCCATCCAGGTGTAGCGCTAGCGGTTGGGATAATGTTTCGGAACTTACCATTATCTAATAGAAACGTTAAAAGCGATTTTTGAAGACCTTCACGGAGGAAATGGCGTTTAACAAAGACTGTGAATCACGAAGGTGAATGACGTCTTCTATATTGTGAACGAGCCCTGTTTTATCATTGAAGATTTCCTGAAATCGCTCGTAACTTTTGAACAAGGTAACGGCACACTCTCAGGGGCGGATCCAGAACTCCGTTTTTTTTTTTTTTTGGGGGGGGGGGGGGCGGAAATTTTTAAGGATACTATTCTCCCATTCTTTCTTGTGCAAGGGGGGTTCACCCATGTCAAATTGCCCTCCGAAAAGGGGGGAGGGAGGGGGGTCGACTTTGTTTAGGGGGGGGGGGGGACGGCCGCCCCCGTCGCCCCCCCCCCCCCAACCCCCTTGGATCCGCCACTGCACACTCTAAAAATAACATCTGATTCCAATCGGTAGCACTGCATGTGGCCGGAGACTGAGCATTTGGCGAAGTGTAGTTTAATATGGCGACAAGGATAGCAAGGTTCTTTTTCTCCCGAACACCCTGTACTTCTATCAATAAATTTATGAATCAAACTAGGATTAACCGCGAACATGATTATAGCACCGTTTTAATGTAGTACGCCAGAAGCACCGCGTCCTCTTCAGGAATTATTCTGAGAAACCTGTACCGTCGTACACTCGCTGTATCTCTAGGCAAATTATGGCATCGCTGCCATATAGAAGCCCATGCGTTAAATATACAAGGTGTTTAAAAAAAAAATAAAGCATCGAAAGATACATTAATGCGATCTTGTGCAGGTGAGTTACACGCTCAGGGGGCATAATACAGGAGACTAATTGTCGCGATAAGTCGATTATATAACTTAAAAGTGTTCTTTAACTCGTTAATTAATGAAGATAAATCTATGGTTCCAATCAAAAACTTGCTAAGCGTCATCGAAAACTACAAAATGAAGAGACTTTAGAAATATTTGCGGTGGGTTTCCTCCCGCTGAAGCAAATTCGGCCGAGTACAGGTCTGAGCGTATAGGTCCGAGTCTCAAAAGCGCCGACTCACCCCATTTTGAAGTACGGTTTTCATCTCGTCCCGGACTTTTTCTTGAACGTCCTGGTGTCTTGCCAGAAGGTACAGTAGCCAGGACGAGTACTTGCTCAGGTTCACGGTTCTGGAGTAACAAGTTTGCCCGAGGGTGAACACGCGGTGCCTGAAGCGTGTCTCCGACCGGTCTGTTTAGCGTCCTAGCTATTCCGCCCATGCATCGCAAGGGGTCCCCAAAACGACGACAAATGACCTCACGAAAGGCGGAGTGTTCTGCCGTCGGATGTCGCGGTCCTGTTGGTTGGCCGCAGATGTTCCGGGCGCAAAAAGAACGAGCAAACGCGAGTCTCGCAGTCGTCCCGGCGTCCCGACTCCCGGCTAGGCCGAGTACCGTCAAGCTGCAGAGCGACGGTAGAACGGGCGTTGGCTACTTCCACGACCACCGTTGCCGGGACCCCGCTGCAAGATCGAGACCGGTGAGAGCACGATACTACTATGACGTCATCGGGCGTACATCGAGCTACCACTTTTTGACGCGGTAAACGTGCCGGCCAGAGACGCGCCTTCCAGGCAGTCGTACTAATATCCCTTAGTCACCGACGAAGTGGGAACGTCAGGGCGTCTCTTTCGAACGCCCGGCCTCCTGCCCGCGCTTGTTGCCTTCCGCCGTGCTTTGACTGCGCGTGCATGCTGGAGGCTCATGAGACGCCGAAGCGCCGTCGAGGGTAAGCTCGCGCTGGAGGTGGGACAACCGAAGCTCCGCCCTGCCGTTCTGTCGCTGACTATCTGTATCAACATGTAGCAACTTAAAAGGGAAGGAATTATATTTTTTTGAACGTCTTTTAGACTAGGTGGAGCAAGCTACCGCCCATTAGGCCCGTAGCTCTCAAGTTTCGAGCAGCGCTCCAGGCGAGAAAAATGGAATATTTGGCTCGCGTTTCGAACATGCATCAATACGCTTCCCCACTAGAGTTTTTTCTACTCCGTTCCATTGTAAATGCCAGCGTAGCAGAGGCTACAAGAGCGGGCTGCGAGCTTTCAGCGTCCCTGCCAAGCACGCGCGCTCGTGCAATGCGAGCATCGTTCGGGAAGACGCGCTTTTGATAGTAGCTTCGGCTTCGCTATCACGTAAAGTGAAATATGCGTGCTCGCGGAAGCTATGACAAAAACAAAGATGAAAGGAATGTTTATTGGGACGCTGCGGCCGCGAGCTGCATAACTCTGTTCTTTTTTCTTTCTTCTTTTTTTTTTAGACGTTTTGTTACCGCGCATCTACAGCTGCTGACAGCTGCTTGTATTCGAACGTGGCACGTGCAAAATCGAACGTTACAGCGCCGCCTGGATAGTGCTGCCAGCATAACATGGTCGCGTTTTGCGGACGCGTTCGCGCCCCCTGCCCGAGAGCAACGGGTCTATAGCCGTTTGTATCTGAGCCGTATACACAGAGAGTTTGGCTATTCATTGGGAAGTATAGGAGGCAAAGGAGGGGACGCCATTTGCCGAAAGCGTGCTGGGCGAATTATCAGGGCATCTTCAGAAATTCGAATGTGGCCAACCAAAAGCAGGAAATACAGTAATACCCTGACGGTGGTCGCGAGAAACAAAATGAATGAGTGCGTCGGAGTAACTCTCGGTGAGTGAAAGTATGGGGGACGTGATGTTTCAACCGCGGTCGCCCAAAATCATGACGGAAGACCGCGACTAGCGGGACCATCGGCATAATACGTAGGCCAGGCACCGAGGGTCCGGAATCTGCCGTCCGAGCGGTCAGACTCCGTCCGAGCGAAACAGAGTTCGAGTGGCACATTCCTGCCTTACATCTTTTAGCGTGATCAGAATGGAAAGATCACGTGCACTCTATTTTCAACCACGAAGAGTTACTACATTTAACCCTCATGCTCTTATTAAACTGTTTCTCGCTACCACCATTAGGGGATTCTTTTCGGCTTCTGGTCGGCCAAGAGAGCATGCCAAGCCCTCTATCTGCGTCTGGTGCACACCCTGGCTCTGCCCGCTCCTCCCATTGACCACTCTCACTCTACATTCGGCTCTGGTTTGTATCCATCCATCCATCCGTCCGTCCGTCCGTCCGTCCGTCCGTCCGTCTGTCCATTCATTCATTCATTCATTCATTCATTCATTTATTCATTCATTCATTCATTTCTTATTAAGATTAGTGCTGCTACTTGCCCTGCTGTCAGAACGAGGGAAGCGTTGCTCTCTACCTCCTCAGGACTCAGGAAGGATTGTTTTGGCGGCGTTGTTTTCCCTTCGGGAGAAACTAAAAAGAACATGTTTGGGTCGACACATTATAAAGCCGCCGTCTTGCTGCTCATACATCAAACAAAAGACACTGTGTTCTTTGCAGACACATTGACAGAATCATCAGCGGACACGCCTCGAGAATGCTCCGAGATGTTTGGTTCAAACATACGAACACTTTAAACATGTCTGCAATCCGCCTTTGTTTGACCAATAGGACAGAACCGCCACACAAGGAAGAAACATCCCACAGACAGTGTCTGCATGGTGTCCTTTGAGTGATGTGTTTGCAGTGTGATCGTGCCTTAATTAAGGACTGCTCTAAAGTCACTAAGAGCTAAGAAACGCAACGCGCGGCTGACCCCGAACACCTTTTTCTCGCTCCGGCCTAGGAAATGAACCTTCGTATCTGCCTTCTTGCACAGACTTCTCCCAGAGCCACTGACTTCTCCGATTCACGAGCGCCGTCTGTGGAATTGTTTCAATTGACGTGCAGCCCAAGATGAACCCCCCCCGCCCGTCAGAACACAATGACATCGTGCCTTTGCATCGGTTTTCATTGCTACCGATGCTCGGAAAAGAAGAATAAAAAAAAAAAGGAAATACAACGCGAAAATAAATGCTGCATATATAAAAAAAAAAAAATCTTTTAGATTATCGACAACAACTAGGAGAACATAACACCGCCTGATAGTCTCAAGATTTTTTTTTTTCTGTTTTTTTTCCAATGTGATTGTTTATTAGCTCACCTGCGCAGTAACCCTTATTTCAGTGTTGATTCTCTTGGTCGTGCGGGACGCTACCCTCCGAAAATGGTGACATCCAAAAGCAAGATTAGGGGAGAGGGTGCACGCAGGCGCAGAAGCTTCCCGTGTATAAGCATTAGCCAATGAGAAGGTCGAAGAACGAATGACGAAGCCAGAAGCTTGAAGGTAGCCAAGACGCAGCCGACGGGAGTCAATCAAGCAGCGATAAAAGTGCATCGTCACGGCGACCGAATAGACCGATCTCACCAGGCAGTTTGACGACGCCACCGCTGCCGCATTGCATCGAGGGATCTTTAGTTTTTCTGCATGTGCGCCAACCTCGCTGGAGCTCTGCACGAATCCTCTCGCGCACTGCCGTTTGCCTCCAGTGAACTAAGGTTATGGCGGCGTCACGCATGCGCCGAACGCTTGGTGAGATCGGTCTATTGTACTTCATTGGATCTCTTACCGCCGGCTAAATCGATCACGCACTCAGAAATCCTAGGATCGCGTCCCATTCACTGTGCGTGATTGATTTCGGCGTCGACAAGAAACGCACAAGGGCGACGAGTGCCGCGCCATTACACTCTCTTGGTGCTGTTTGATTGGTCTCAGCGAATTGTAGCGTTGTCTGCGGCCGGTCTTAAAGCCAGTCGTTCCTTGGGATTCATCAGACGGAAGTTGTATTTAGCTCCCCCGGAAACTCGTTTACTAGCTTTTTAAGTCCTTTGTCAGATCTCAGCTTGAATATGCCAGCATCATATGGTCTCCCCACCAGGATTACTTAATTGCCAAAATAGAAAAAATTCAAAACAAAGCCGCGCGCTTCATATATAGTGACATTTCACCTTACACGAGCATTTGCAGCGCTGAAACAAAGGGCTAATTTACCTTTATTAGACGCCAGGCACAAAGTTTCCCGTCTGGCGTTCATCCACAATATTCATTACTTTGATATTAACCCAAGGAACGTTTATTGCCTCCCCCTCATCGCATCTTTCCCAGACATGATCATCCTCACAAAATTTGCTTATCAAATTGTCGCACGAACCAATTTCGCAACTTGCCATTACAGCTTGCCATTACAGAATGGAACTCATTGCCCCACCACGTTGTAAATATAACTGATAAAAATTAATTCAAATGTACATGTGAACGTTTGTTCCACTTTTCTCAGGAATGAGCCATAAAATGGTGTCCCTTTTGTTTTTCATGTGCGAAGATAATTTAATTTCTTTTCCTGTAGCCTGGTTGGCACGATGCTCCCTGTTTGTGTCCGAGTGTTCTTCTTTTGAGTGGGTATATTATGTTATTTTTGTTTGTGTACGAGTGTACTTTTTCTTTAGTGGGTATATTTGCATTGTTTCTTGTCTTTAAGCAAATATGTACGAAATTTATTGTTTTAATATTTTTGTCAAAATCGTGTACTCCCTCCTCATACAATGCCCGAAGGGGCGCTTTGAGGTATATTAAATAAATAAATGAAATGAAGTACGATGTGGCGGATATTTGTCGAACCTGACGTTTGATATCGAACCTCGAGTTTCGACTGGTTCGGCGCAACTTGGAACTTTTAAAAAAGTTCAACGAAGTTCTTCTTTTAAAGACCGTTATCGACGGAAGTCGAGTTTTGACGACCGTTCTCATAAAGACCTGTTACTTGAGGAACGAACACACACACACAAACACACACACACACACACACGCACGCACACGCCCACACACACGCACGCACACGCACACACACACACACAGAAAGAGAGAGAGAGAGAATTGCTTAATTATTGAGTTCGTTAATGTGAAGTGGCGCGCTCAACCAAAATGGCACCCCTCCTTCGGTAGGTGCCGCGCCAGCTCGTTTTTGATGGTTGTGAAGAATGGTAGATGAATTCTTGTGCTTAGCGGCGATAGGATATGCTTTACCGTTCTCCATTAAAAATAATTTTAATGCGATATTAGTTAGTTGTTGGATCTAGAAGCTTTGACTAGGTGGCGCAAGCTGCCGCCCGATTAAAAGGGTTCAGCCGTATCCATCCATCCATCCATCCATCTATCCGATTTTCACGCATGCGAGAATAGTCGAACTTCAATAGAACTTTCTGTCGAACTTCTTCGTGTCACTTTTTGGTGTCATTTCTTTCTAGATATCGTTTCCTGGTATTGCATTCTGTGTTAAAAGGCGGTCGGAATTGGGACACTTGTAATAAGCGTGGATGCTTGAATGATCATTCATACCCTCATCGGTCTCAATGGGAACACCGGCTGCATTGGAAGCTCCGCAGTCACTCTCCATTGCGTCAATCAGAGACTGCAACAAGTCCATTTTCTTGCGCTCCTTCGCCATTTTGAAAAAAAAAAAAAGAAAATAAAAAGAGTATAACTAAGTTGTAGCAATTTCTATATGTGCTTATAAACGAGAATTCTTACCGCTTGGCAGTTACTTTTTTTTCCCCTACTCTGGGTTTTTGTATCCTCCTCTCCATTTATATTATTAATGGTGTAAGTTCTGTGTATGTTTAGACAGCAGGCTGTTAGTCAACCCCCAATGGGCGCCTGTTGTCTCACTGTGGATGACAACTTTAGCCAGTGCAGTACCACCTCGAGCCTGGGGATTTTAAAGGCACGATGGAAATATTTTTTAAGCTTCTTTCCTCCTTACCTCTCCTCCTCAACTCAAAAGCGATATAAGAAATAACGTGGTCGTGACGTAGTATTTCACCGGAACCGGAAGATCTCACAGCCGTCTGAGAGTCGGCGAGGTGGGCCGCGTTTGTTTCATCGACGTACATAAGAACACTGTGAGATCGTCAACGCTGACGGTGTTAGTTTCGGAATACGATGACTCCGAGCTTCCACCGTGCTTTTTAAGCACACCGCGGAACCTGTCATTCGCAAATGATGACAAGTGCCTTCACGGCATTCATTGGCCACGAACCACCAAATATTCGTCGACGGATTAATTGTTGACAAGCGCGTATACGTCCGAGTCACGGTGAAAGAAACATGTATTTCTTTTACCGTGGTCCAAGCGAAACAGTGCGCGCGTCCAATACGTGAGCTGGGTTCGGCCGACGTGCTTTTCTGGGTACCGCGGATGTATAACAGTGAAAAGGCTGGGAGCTTTCAAAAGAAAGGATGATAAGAAATAGTCCTGCTATACTATCAACATCTCGTACCGAAATACAGGCTTTTGGTTCTCTACCCGCGTGTACTTGTCTTCTTTCAATCCACTAAACGATATGCGATTGGTAGAATCTCAATCTAAAATTCTTTACTCCAGTCCAGAATTAATTTCATGGTCTCTGCAACGTGCATCGTGCATCAGGCAGTAGTGATAAAGGAACGCCCACCGGCACGATGCTCATCCAGATCTAAACGGGCAGGGACGGGGATTTAACCAAGGAGTTCAGCAGCGTCCATTTATTGCTTTATGCAAGCACCTATACGTAAAACTGAGGAAATCTATATCTACATAAAAACAGTGCTCTGATACTCAGGGTGACGAAAATTATTAAAAGAAAGCTTTACACATTTGCCCGAATGACAAAGGATGTAACAGTAATTGTTACTTTTAACGTATGTTAGAATTGCTCACGTTATTATCACCGCATAAAGATAATCGAATAAATATGAGCTTACTTATAATCGGGGTTGTTTGCAACTTGATTATGAAGATGCTTTTCAAGGTGGTTTCTAAAGCGATTTACATTTGCTTAAATATTGCTAGTGTTTGCTTGCTTTGATCTAGAAATTTTACATTTTGAAAGTCTCGTTTTTTAAGCTTTCGTACTGATTTTACAGTTGTTTCAAAATAAAGTCAAGGACAAAAAACAACAACAAAAAACCCTGTCCATTATGTCTATGTGAGTAAAACACCAGATTTAATGAACTGAATCTAAGGGCGCAAACGAGCTGGTAAATATTAAACAAAACTCCCGAGACTGCGGGTAAAAACGACACATCGCCTAAAAGGCTTCAAAAACAGGTTTCAGCGCATGCTTCGTTTTTACGCGCAGACTCGGGGCTTCTGTCATGCCAGATTTATTTTGTTGAGCATGAGGCTCAGTATGCATAATTCGTTCTAGATTTAAGAAAAAACAAATTTATTCCAGCGAAGTTTCTTCTAACGGATTTTTCAGAACACTACGGTACGCTGCACCTTTTGCGGCACGACTTGACGTTATATTTTAATGCCGATTATGAAGGATTCAGTTACAGTGCTTTGAACGCGTCTTTGACTGATATGTGTTTAGCGTCGTAGAGCACCCATACGTCAAAGGTACTTTAGACGTGGCAACAAACGACATTAAACGAGCCGGCGTGTCATGCTGTCGGATGTGGCGATCCTGGCGGATAATTGCAGAAATCCTGGCGAAAAATGCGAGCAGACGCAAGAGCCGCTCTCGTCACAGCGTCTCATCAGAGAGCCTCGATCTTAGAGAGGGCGCAACTCATACTATAGAGGGCATATGAAGTTTAATGGAAGACGCCTCCTGGACAGATTGGTCGCAAGTGCGCATACGTTGCCTTGTTGCGTAGAGAGGAGGAAGGCGGACGTAGACGCTTGTAGGCGATCAACGGTTTCGTCCCTGCCTCGCAGGCAGCTGTGGCCCTGATCGAGCAGTTGGATGCACTCTAACATCTGGGCACACCGCATCTCATTTTGTGTCTACTAGAGGTTCCGTGAACTGTCAAGCTGAGCCTCATCTACAGTAGCGGCTTCGTTCGCAAATATAAAATTTGTTTGTTGCTTTTCCCTCATAAAAAAGCTATAGGCATTGCAAAAAGCTGAAACTCCGTTAGAATATCACTCAAGCGCTGGGGATAGGATGAAAAGGTTTGAGATCATGACGTTAACTGGAGCGACAGATAAAAAGGAAACACGAAATCTTTCTATGACCCGACGTTCAACTAAGCATAATCTTGTGAAAACAAAAAAAAAATGCCAATGTAAACGCTTGTAGAATTTATATATATAAATAAAAAAAACACACACACACACAAGGAAACAAACTTATTAGCAATAAAAATATATCTTATTTTTATCGTTGACAGCTTTGTTTTAGTGCCGTGAATGCCACCGGTGCCCACAATCGCCTTTCTTGTTTGGACGAAATTAGGCTTACGTGGATGCCGGCTCACAGAGAGGTTTTGTCTTTTTTTTTTTTTATTCAGGTAACGTTATGTTTTCAGAATTTGGCATCCTATCCCCACCAGCGTCATATTCCGACGGATTTCCAGTTTTCTGAAATGCGTAGTTTTTTTTTTTATGTGTGTCGAAAAACCTGGCTTCATTTAACCCTACCTCACCATGTAAACACGCCCCTACCGCGCATCCACCGCGGCTGTTGCGTCATCACCAGGATATAGCGGCAGCCAACAGAATAAAGGTTTTTCACCACCACGGCAGCCAACAGCGCGACACGAGTGTGACGTCATCAGGCGAAAATCGAGGGTCCACAAACGAGGACGCGGTAAAAACACCAGTCGCAGGCGCGATCGAGGCACTCACTGAATTGACTCGCGCATTTCATTCTCGGACATCCGATATATGCTTCTTACTCACCGATGAATCCCATTTTCGAGCGTAGATAATCGGAGCAATGGCATCTTGAAGCTCCCGCACCCCAGGTTTCTGGACGCCCTCAATCATCCTCAGCACGAGTTGGATGACCAGAGTAAATTCTGGGAAGCAATCTGCGCGAACAAAAATAAAGGACAGAGGTTTTCGAGTAGCGAAAAGGGTTCAGTGGAGGCTCCTCGCATCTCTTTACACTTTAGCAGAGGAAACTCTGTAGAGGAGTCTGCCTCCTTTCTAGCGTTGGCTCTGTTAAAGTGGAAAGGGATGGAAGGACTTTCTTCTGAACTCTTAGCTCTCGTGATACCTTGTGACGAGAGTACACAGTGGCACGCTGGCGCCATCTATGAAATCGATGAAATCTCTCTTTAGTGAAGACTCTGCGGTATTTGCGAGATCAAAATAAATACTATCTAAAAAAATGGTCGTTCCCAACATTGCCAAAAAAGTTTCAAGCAAAAAAAAAAAAGGATGTATGAAAAAAAGAAAGAAAGAAAATTGGCAAAAACTGAAAGTGTTAACGGCGTCCCGATAGATGGCACCACTGTGCTATTTCGTCGTAAGATATTATAAGAGGTTATAAGGCACACGGTCGTAAGGTTGAAAGTGTAAAGCAACCTTTACGCCAACAATGGTCGAAATACTACCCCGTGTCCCAAAATAGTGACCGGGCTCTTTAAATCGACCGCAAAAATCGGTTTCTTAACCTATTGTGTACCGATTTTGTACAGCGTTGCCCACAGGTGGTGCATTTTTTCTATAAAATTCGCAAAGAGCGAACATACCTGAGTAAAAAGTAAAAAAAAAAAATAAAAAGGCTTAACTTCTATGAAAACGCAGTGAAGCCACCGGTTTTCAAACCACAGGGCGCCCTATGGTTTGAAGACCGGTGGCTTCACTGCGTTTTCATAGGAGTTAAGCCTTTTTTTTTTTTACTTTTTCCCCAGGTAAGTTTGCTCCTTGCGAATTTTATAGAAAAAATGTACCACCTGTGGCCAACGCTGTACAAAATCGGAAATCGATAGGTTAAGAAACCAAATTTTGCGGTCGATTTAAAGAGCCTGGCCGCTATTTGAGACACGCGGTACAAAGCGGATGTTTCTGCGTCTGCTGCCTCGAGTGTGCGTTCGCAAACGCAGACACGAGAGTAATCTGATCACTTTTGGAAGTACTAAAATTTCTCGTAACAGTTACTATCTTTCCTCGCCCTTTCTAACGGCGCCTTTTTTTTTTTGAACGAGTTTCCTGCCAAGGAATCCTCGAACAAAGTCTTCGACAGGATGGTGGTTTATCAAAATTGGCGGATTAAAAAGACAGGTAGTTTATAATTTGATCATTCGAATTCAACAATGGACGGTACAAAATATGTGTCCTTAAAGAGCCAGACAAATATGTTCTCTTGAAAATCTGAAGTAAAAATAAAAATAAAAAATATAACGCTTTCATTTTTAATTAACGGCGAATTCTTCTCAGGTAAAGAGGTAATCAAAGGATACTTTTTAACCAGGGGTAATAATATTCTATTACTTGTTTTGAGTGTTCAAGACTGTTGACAACTTCAGAAAGCCAGGGCGTGACATATCGCCAGGCGCGTCGCCGAGCAAGCGCGTGCATGGTCGAGTGGTTTCCGTGCTTGGTTTTCGCGCAGAGGCCCAGGTTCGAACCCCGGGAGCGGAACCTTCCTTTATTTATTCTTTCATTTTGGCGTTCTCGTAAGTTCGAGAACCTTCTCGCCTTATCTAGTTACGAATGTTCTAGGCGCGAAACATTCTAGGCAGAATGTTCCAGAAATCCACGCGTCTATAAAAGGTGCTCCGCGTGGCAAGCCGGAAGTTCGCCCCATTAAACGTTTAGTTTGCTTCAGTTTTCGTCGCCTCATCAATTGTCATTCGTGACACTATTATGATCAGGCTTCTTGCTTCGGGGTCCTCATCAACTGATGCCGCAACCGCGGCTAGCGATAATAAGATGCCCCGTGCTCGCCACATGTCGCGCTTCTTAAAAGCGAACTCCCCGTACAGAAATACCGTTTATGGCCACATCTGGGTAAGTCGGGTGCGTATATAGCCATCGTACAATATATGGCATATGTGGCCTTATTTTCCCCATTCTTGACTGGCTGAAAATTTTATATGTCTCATTTTGAACAATAGTAATTTCAAAGGTAATGAGTGATTTCCTCAAAATTTCTGGCCGAATGTAATGCGCTACATTGCTAAATTACCAGCATAGAAAATTAAGTAATTACATTAGTCATTACTGCAAAAAGTAATTTAGTTACTATGATTTCATTAAAGTAATGTAATTACTGCCATCTGTTCGATATGTGCTCCGCCGTAGATTGCAAATACGTTGCTAGAAAAAAGTCTATCGCTCTTTTTTTTTTGCCTCTTTTTTTTTGGGGGGGGGGGGGGGGGGAGGGAACAGCGCTCTGCGGCAGGTGTGAATGATGTAGGCGCTTTAGCGCGAGCAGTGCGCCGAGAGAACTAGTGTTACATGAAACATATTGGCTTGAGCTCAAAATACCTCAAAGCTGCGAGCTGCGAGGGGCGGGACCAAAAGCGTCGCTGTGATCGGCCTTTCACGACTGGCCAATCGCGCTCACTATGACGTCATGAGTAGGATGATTTCTGCTCTCATCGACGGAAATAAGAGCGAAGACAGACTCTCAACTCTGACGGTGTTGATTTAGGAACGTCATGACTATAGGTTTCCACCGCGCTTCTTACGCACCATCCAACTTGTCGCCCGCTTCTAATGCGCAGAGCCAGTCGTCTGCTTCTTGCGCAGGAGTTGCGGTGACGTCAGAAAGACGCCGAACTCTGACCGGCTTTGACTGAAAGGATAGTGGGTAGACCTCAATGCTAGATGCCTTGAGGTCTACCCTCTATTTTGTTTTTCAATCAGCCAATAAGAGCTCGACGTTCTGACGTCATCGCAACCCCTGTGCAAGAAGCAGACGAACTTACGCTCCGCATAATCTTGTTCGTGACGTCAGGGAGGAACCATAAGACGGTGACAAGGAAACTCCTCGTCGACAACAGCTGTTGCAACTGATTCAAGGGCGGCAATACGGCGAGCAACTGAGGGAGAGGAGGAGACCAGAGAGCGCGGGGACGTCAGAACGCTGATCTGTGATTGGAAGGCTTAGTGGGTAGACCGGAAGCTATAGCTGCCTTTGTCTCGTCGAATGTGTTTGAATGCGAGAGCCAAACGCCGGACGCCGGCGTTTTACGTTCTAACGCGTCCGACGAATGGAGTGGAGACAAAAGCAGAGCTTTAGGGCTACCTAGAGTCACTAAATGAGCTGCAGCTTAGAGTATCGGCACTCCGTTCCCCGACATTGTTGTGAGCGCCGCCATTTTGGGGCTTGTGCAGAGCAGACGGAACTGCCGATCGTCGTGATTCAAAAGTGCGACTTCCTCAGCATTAGATTCGGTGTTAGGAAAGTCATGGTATATTGCTTTTCTCTGTCGCAAACTGTTTAAACATTTATGGAGGTCGGAAAAGCGTTTCCTGTGATTTCAGAGAAAGCTCCAGATAGTTGGCAACCATGATTTTAAGACACAATATGGCCAAGTGTCGTTACTCTGAAGCGTATACCTTATTTAGTGGCACTAGGGCTACCCACTAATCATTTGAACCAGAGTTAGCGCTCTGACGTCCCCAAGCGGTCTCGACCCCTTCTCAACCTCAGTTTCTCTAGCATGGACTAACTGCAAAGGCCGTGCAAGCGCGAGCGGCTAGCTTTGACTGCCTGGACTGGAGCACTCGC
The DNA here is from genome assembly GCA_013358835.2 of Ixodes persulcatus. Lineage (NCBI taxonomy): Eukaryota > Metazoa > Arthropoda > Arachnida > Ixodida > Ixodidae > Ixodes > Ixodes persulcatus. The sequence continues at coordinate 252,986 of JABSTQ010010332.1, forward strand.
TGCACGAGCGTTCGTGCGGCCTCCGAGGCTTCATCCCATAGAGTTACTGACTCCGTAAGTGTGACGTCATGGGTCCAAACAAACCGTTGCTAGGGTCGTTGTTATGGACAAATACATGTGGCTAATTTTCGCTACGAAAGCCCGACCGTTCAAAAATCAGGAGTAGGATTTAAACTTCTAAAAATCACAATATAGAAAGCTTGAATGTCATATATGTTTCGACAGAAATGTGCCGGTAATCGCTTGTTTCTGAAATATTTACGACTGCAACTTCCGGTCCTCAAGATGCCTGCAGCAGACGACAAATGCAAGTAGTATGCCGTCTGCCACACGCCCGCCGGCCAAGCCGACGCCGGCGTCTGAATCGTGTGAATAAAGACGATATTCTGATATTGCATTTGTTTGAAATATAATGAGTTTCAGACACTTATTTAAATTCATAGTGGGGTGCGATGCAAAATATGGTTTATCGAAAGTCCGGGCGTCGATCGAGATGATCGTCTGCTAAAAGTGCATTGCACCCGTGAGAAAAGCACTTCAGGCGATCGGTTGAGATCCAAACTTTTGTTTGCGGACTCGCGCTTAGGGAGGGTGCTTCGTACCTGGTTGTAACCATCGCGTGGAGAAAGATTCTTGCAGTTTCTCCAGATTTCCACAAGACCCCAAAGCGCGAAAGAACTGGATAAAAAAACACAAGGTGAGTTTATTACAGATTGTACTCGCATCGCGGGTTCGATGGAGATCTTCACCAAAAGAGCACATCCACGGAATTTGATGTATACCAAGGGGAAAAAAAGCAAAATACTGCGAAATCGCGATGGACTCAATTCTTTAATAACCTGACAACCTCAAGAATAATAATAAAAAGAAACGACTTACTCGACGGCGTACGATTTGTTTCTCATGATGGCCTGCAATGCACTTCAGGTCGTCGTCGTAACTGATCTGCATGGCGTGGTTTGATTTTACAGCATTTTCACCCCTCTGAACTAAGCTGGGTTCTTCACAGAAAAAGAACGCACATTGCGGAGGCCTCTACGGCCATGGTGACGCACTTGTTTTTGTCGCTCGTTTACCGACGCAATTCAAAGAGGACGTCCGCTGCAACAGAGGCCAGCAAATATATCGTGTCGTCTGCTACCAAAGCAAGCGGAGTGTAACACTTCAGAAATGGCTTTCACCGTTGCAATACGACACTGAGACGACAAGAACATCTTCATAATTAGATATCAAGAACTTAAGTTGCTTACAAAAATAATTTGTACGTACTAGGCACATTGAAACATTTCTCAGTCACGCAGACGAAATGATTGGTCAGTTACAGCATTTTTATTTGAAATTCGTGGCATGAAAAACGGTGCTGAAACCGCTTCGTACGTGTATTTATGTGCACTGCCGGACACTGTTAGCGCGAACCCGGCGTCGACGCTTTCCAGCATGGGGGATATACGTGCCAAACGAACGAGGGACATGTGGAAAACCAAGAGAGACGGCAAGAACTACGCAGTAACACTGGGTAAGTAACTCCTCGAGAATGCAGACGATCAAAATAAATTGAAAGCCACGTAATATAGTCAGATTTGCAATAAATATGTACGGCTTTATTCTTTCTGCTCTTGAATATGTGCGAAGATGCTTGTTCTGGGTTCTAATCATCACCCGCACGGTCCAAATCTTTGCGAATATGGGGAGCCAGAGAGCAGGTGCCCGATAAGAACTGCCCGACATAGGAAATAATAAAACGACACACATGTCGTAGTTCACGTGCTTTATTTTTGCGTTCGAATGTTTTTTTAACCGATCGTAGAGATGCACGACGGAGCCATTTTCATCCAATGACAGGACGGACATATTAGCAATATATAAGCACCACCGAAATGATGGCGAGCCTTGAACACACTCTACATTCCTTTCGATCGTTAGTTTGCTTAGAATCGTCGCTCGTTTTTACATACCTTCCATTCAACAGAGGTTTGTGCCTGAAATAAAGCGAGGTTTAACATCGTTCAGTGGTAAAAAAAAAAAAATGCTGTAACTGAAGCAATTACATTTTCACAATACCAATAAAGGTACATACTATCCGGTACAACCGAAATAACAAAAGTTATTTTTGTTATTTTCCGGCGAAGAGACAAAATTCACGCGCGTTTTCCCATAGGAATACACGGGGAGGCAGGAAATGTAGACTGCATGCTGTCTGCTTCAATTTACAACCGGAAGTCCCCTAGACACTAGCGCCAGCTGAGCCTCTAGCGTTTATTGTAATAACTCTATGCTTCATCCAAAGCAACTAGCTCGCGCTTTTAGCATGCGCGGCTAACAATAGTCTATGCTAAGGTGAGACCACGGTGTAAGATACACTCTTCAGGTGAGGACACGGCGGGGCTGAACGCACGGCGCGAGGAATCAGATAGTGTTCGTTCGACGGGCATCCGAAAGGCTGCATTATTCCGCGGCCACCGTGCCCGCGGCTGACAGTGTCGCCGGCGGCCAAACGGCGAAACTGTGTGAGAGCGAAACAAATTATCTCGTTGCCATGACACCCCGGTACACCGTGGTCTTTCTGCACGAGCGAAAACCTCGCTGGAGCTCTGCGCGTGTCGAGCATGAGGCGGCACGAGCCGTCTTTGCCGTACCCTCGGGTCGACTAGTCATCTGCCGGCGCCGCTTGAAACCATAGTGAGAGAGAGAAAGAGAGAGAGTGAAAAGCGAACTTTATCTGCACTGCGCGAGGAGCGCGCTGTCCTCACCTGAAGAGTATTATCTTACACCGTGGGTGAGACGAAGAGTTCACTGGCGGCCATAGCTGTGTGCGCGACTGCTGGGCGCGTGTTGATGGCGCGCTTCCAAAGGGTTTTTGCGACGTGCATTCCCCGCCATCAATATTGCCAGTCTTAGCAGCGTATCAAAGGGACCATAAAACGGTATCGTGTTGGAATGTTCATAACTTTGCACAGAGAGAAAGATAGGATACATTGTATCTCTACACGCCTTGTTCGGCGCTCGTTAAAGGGGCCCTGAAATCATATTTAAGCGTCTACCTTTTTTGCGGTTACCACGTTTCTTGGGGTTCGGGCAAGCCAGCGGGCACGGAGAGAGTAACTAAATATCAGTGCGTCATACTTTAACCGGACGACGCGGAAACCTCCTCCACCTACGAGGGCGACCCGCGTTGCCAAAAGCGCGCGATATGTGACGTCTTTGGTCCTGGCCTTACTACTGGTCAGAGCCGCTAAAAGGTTTTTTTCAGTCGAGATACAAAATAGAAGTGTCGCGAACCGTTTCAATTATGTATGAAAGTAGTTTTTGTTCAGTGTTTTAGATTAGAAAAGAAACAAATGCAGTTTATAAAGTACGGAAACATGAAATGACCCGTCGACTTACCCACCACCATGCGGCGGAAAAAACGGCGCATACTAGAAAGGGCTAGTGGGATGAGGCACCGACGAACACGAAGCGTAGAAAGGTCCCGGATGTACGCGGCGGCGCTGCCGTCGTATACAGGCTCGAGGATCCGACCGGTTCCGAGCGTTCCGAAGGCCTTCGGCGCGGGCTTGGCTGGCGATTTGGCCATTCGGCAGTATGGCAGCGCGAAGTGGCTCCCGTTCTGAACTGATCTTTACCCCGTGTTTGCTGTCGTTTGTGGCCAATGATGTGTTATGCTGAATTAGTCTCTAATCACGCAGCAAATGCAATGCGAGCCGCCCTGGCCACCCGCTTCATACAGCCTATCCAACACATGCTTTAGTGGCGCCCTCTCGAGCCGTCGACACGGAGTACGGCAGCCGTGAGCGCTCGATGAGCTCACTACCCCTCCTCTAGTTCACGGCCACTCAAGCCAGGACCTACGACGTCATGAAGGAGGTTATTTTTTGTTTGTTTTTGTAATTCTAATTTGCCTATAACTTTTAAAATGAAGCGAAATTTGAGAAAAGAAAAGTTTCATTAAGTTACTACGTTCAGTGGGCTCAGGTTCGGTGCAAACTAAAAACCAGTAAAAAAGTCCTTGCAGGGACCCTTTAAGAAAGTTTTGGTGTGTCTACTATTCCTCTTCTTTGAGGGTGGTCATGATGTGTGTAAGGAGGGAGCCGTACTGGTCCTAGTCTGGCTACTCGCAAACGATAACAACTGAATAAAGTTGCCTTAGGTTTTCTTTCTAGGAATAGGCAGTCGCCAAAAAAATTCTATAAATATGAGCATCGTTCATCCTAGTACCACTAAATAAGTTACGCTTCAGAGTAACGACACTTGGCCATATTGTAGCTTAAAATCATGATTGCCAGTTATCTGAAACTTTATCTGAAATCATAGGAAATGTTTTTTCGTCCTCCACAAATGTTTAAACAGTTCGGGACAAAGCAAAGCAATATTGCATGAGCTTCCTAACACCGAATCTAATGCTGAGGAAGTCGCACTTTTGAATTATGACGATGGGCAGTTGCGTCTGCTCTGCACAAGCACCAAAACGGCGGCGCCCACAACAATGTCGGGGAACGGAGTGTCGATACTCTAAGCGCAGCTCATTTAGTGGCTCTAGTTCATGCCAGACATGTACAAATTACTCAAAAAAGGTAGTTAAGTTAAGTTACTGAGTATCGACGCCAAAAGTAATTGGAGTAGAGTAGAAATTACACATTTGTAATAGTAATTGAGTAAACTACTAACTACTGTACAAAAGTAGCGAGTTACTTTGAAGTTACTTTCGAAGTTACTTTTTTTATATTTTTGTGGTAGCAAAATGAACTGCAGTTTTGATTCGTGAAAAACTTTGCGAGCCTGAAATAAATGCAGTCATTTTATGACTCGAGTTGTCACCAAAATAGTTAATTCGCTCGCAGAAGCAATTTACTTTCGAAGTTATTGATAGGAGAGTTTTTGCCTTTTGCTACTAACGACGTCCCCAGCTAAGCTAAAAAGACGTTCCACCGACGCGCTGGATGGAACGGCAGCGTTGAGTTTGAGAAACAGGCTGTGCAGGGTCGGGTAAGCGAGTGTTGGCGTCTTAGGTGTCCATGACGAAACATGTGAGGTTTGCCACGTTTGGGGGGTTGTATAACAAACTCTCCTCTTTTTTCCTTTTTCTTCGGCAAGTTGAGATTGTTATGACTGGCCCCTCTTTATTCCCACGACGTTCGGAGAGTACGCTGAGCGAGTACACCTGACCGTCAAGGGTTCAAGTCTCACGCCACGACGATGAGATCATCCGGATGACTGCGCGTCTCGTTGCAGTGCTAGTGCTACGCTACCAAAAAAAAAGTTTTTTTTTTTTATTTAACAGAAGATGAAACGAAGTATACTTCGCCGCTGACACCGGATCTAATAAAAGGAACTCCCAAGGGTGACTCGCAACCCTGGCCGGCGACTACGGTATCCTGACGCGCCTGACACGCCTGACAAGTAAATCGTTTTCAACAAAGAGGAGGTCTCCCTGTCGTGGAAGGTCGGAAGAGCTCGAAGGATTACGTGAACAAGCATTGACGCTCGTACAGTTGCAGCTGAAAGCGGGAATGTGCTCCCATGAACGGATTATCCGTGTCTGCGTTTCTGTGCGGTGGAGTCCGGCTGTGCAAGCGAGTATTCGCTGACGACGAGGCGACGATGGGAACAGGCGCCCAGCTGCGAGGTCATGTCAGTGGCGCCTCCCGTAGAACCCCCAAACCGCTTGAGTCAGAACTCACAAAGGGCAGGCAACATGAAAACAACAACAACCTTCGGAGTGCCACGTCTTTGCTTGCACGGTTGCAGCTGAAGGCGCGGCGCCTGCGTGCATTACCGGATTAGGTCAATACCTGACCAAGGCTTGTTAAGCACCTCTTCCTGCGTTCGTGCGCGTCGGTGTTATGTTTTGGCTGCTCACCGCCACCTTGGCTCAAGGACGCCTGTGATGCATTTTCTACGGCTGCGAGGGGGCCCCTTGTTCGGGAAGGCCACTTCATCTGCCGACGATTTCGAAAGTAGTTAGTAATTTGAGTAGAAGTTACCTGAAAAAGGTAGTTAAATTAAACTACTAATTACCCAAATAAAGTTGTAATTGAAAGTTACCAAGTTACTCGGAAAAGTAGTTAAACTACAGTAGTTTGAGTAGAGTAGTTGAACTATGTACAAGTCTGAGTTCATCCCCTCAACTCGGAGCCAGAACAAGCGGCCACGTTGCCTGTTGCCTATCCTATGCCGCCAAGGATAATCATAGCTACGCGCTGGGGTTGGAAAAGTAGGAAACGCGTTCTGAGCTCCAGGCATTGTTAGTTAGGCTATTGTTATCACCACAGTGGTTGGACACGAGCCACTGCCCGAGTGTCCGCCGAGGCATTGATTGCTACGAGCCGAAGTCGAGTGCTCACGCAGTTCTCGTATCCAATCCACGAGCCGCGCTCGTCTGTCATCAGGCGGGTGGTTTCGATCCCACAATTAAGTCACGAAGCTTCGTGAAGGCAAGACTGAAAGAAATAGTTCCCTTTTATCCTCGCAATTTCAACACGACAAATAACCTTCTGAATCAGTGGCGGTCTGTGCGAGTATACTTGGGCCAGAGTAGGAACAGTACCCCTCTGCAAAGTCGTGAACATTCCGACCCGGTGTCGTTTTATGACCCCTTTAAGGCTCGGGTAGTTTAGCAGAAGGTCTATCGCAGAGTGAAGCCTGCCCATATGGCGGCAACCCTATTTAAAGTGGAGAGCTAATCTAATCGAAAGAAACTTCATTATTGATACTCAGTCTCACTTTTAAGTGGAGCCGCGCCAACGGTTCACAATCCAACAGCGCCCAAAATCGCACCGCCACAGTGATCGTTTTCTTTGTAGGTTTGTGATCACCAGCTAAAACGATCATGCACAGAAATAAGCGCAGGATCACGGTGCATTTACTGTGTGTGATTAGTTTAATCGGCGACAGCGAATGCACAAAGACGATGAGCGCCTTGACGATGCACTTTGGTGCTGCCTGGTGATCGCTGTGCAGTCAATGGGATATCCCCGCGACCAGACCGCCGATGAACAAATCAAGGGGTGAGGAGCTGGATCACAATAGGCGAAGCCCTGTCTGTGACAATCATAGGGTCTTAAAAACAAACAAAGCAACAACAAAAAACAAACGAAAAAAAACGGATGCGTACTTGAAAGCCAGTGCAGGAGTCCTTCCTGGAAGACCGCGATGTTCCGAAGCGTGAGCTTCTTGACGCAGTCCCTGACTTCTTTACCGGTCTTGTCTCGCCCGTCCATCCTGAAGCTGAATGCCGTCCGAAGCATCGTGTTCGCCGCGAAGGTCCTGCATATGGCTAAGGTGTCGATGGACTCGTCTTGGGTGCACGTCGTTTCGAGGACTTCCAAGAACTCGTCCGTGCAGCGCTCCAAGAGGTGCGACATCTGAAACGGAAACGTCGCAGACCTCGAGGATGCAAGTTCCAGCACTTGCGTTTGCCTTTCGACCGAGTTCTTGACATCTCTTACGACCGGACAACAGACTGGCAGGCTGGCGCCATCTATGAACTGACCATGGAACTTCACCTTACTGGAGCGAAGGCTCAGCGGTGTTGCCGAGATCAAATGGACGTACTATTTATGAGAAATGATCGTTTATAACAATGTCATGAGTTTTTTGAGCAATGAAAGAAAGGATAATGCGCGATAAAAAGGATATATACGGAAATGCCGAATGTTCCACGGCTACCCGATAGCTGGCGCCAGTGTGTTCGTTCGTCGTAAAAACATTTATCGAAGAAAGGGCAAAAACACAGGCGAGCTGGTGAAGAACTTCCATAGTAACCGGTGGCACGAACCGATAAAGAAACGGACAAAATAACAACAAGTCTCAACGACGACACGAATTTCAACCAGGTAGAATACTCAAAGGTGTTTATATGACAGAATTAGTACGTTAAAATAACTGCATTTGGACTTTAACACGTAGGAAAGACTATGTTAATACCTTTGAGTATTCTACCTTTTTGCAATTGTTGTCGTCAGTGAGACTTGTTGTTTTATCTGTTTTTTTTTTATCGTTCCGTGTCTCGGGTATTATGGATGAAATTTTAAAAGGTTTTAAGGCCTGCATACGGTCTTAAGCAGACGGAAGTCTGAACCAGCCTCAAATGTTGCGCACATGAAGCCCACCACGTTCAATGAGTTCACGGCCAGTACTATGGCCAGTACTTAGCTGTCTACTCAGACAACCAATTATACCTTCCTCAGATGGGTGGAGTTGTATGATCTGGTGCACACTCCACGGATCGTCCGCCATCTCTGACCCGAAGCGTTGAAGATGTGGAACTTTCGGAAAGGATGATGAAGAGAGAGCATGGACATGATCTGCAAAAACGTAACACGTCATGTTGAGAGAAGATCCGAAACCGCATAATAAACGCAGGGCGTGACTTTTACGTTCCTTGCTTGGTGATTATTCCTTTGGCTTTATTTATCGGCTGATAGTCTTTACTGGCTGCAATATGATGATATAATGCTTGGGACTATTTACGCCTAGCTCTTCTTTCAGGGACACTGACAAAGTACTTCTGCTCGCCGAGTTTTTTTTTTTTTTAAACATGACCTATACGACGCGATGGCGGTGCACGACGGAGCAACATTGCGACTACTGATGTCTATTGTAGTTGACTGGATCGCCGATCGAGGCTTGTCTTGCTGTTGTCGAATTGCACCACCGGCAGCCATCACTTCGCACCAGGTAGTGCATGGGACTCTATAGGAAAAACGAGACAAAAAATGCCGTTTCTCCTGTTTCTAAGGTGTTGTCGGCACTGAAACTTTTTGGCTGCTTTTTGGGAAGCCAGTCAAATAGCTTGCACACAAACTTTAATACTGACAGCCCTCACAGTTCTTATAAATCAATGTTTTGTGGTCGAGAGTGACTCCGCTGGGCGACCAATGTAGTGCAGCTCAATGAGACAAGAGTTTCCTATAGGCTAGTATACCGCGGTGTCGGTGACGGTTTCGATGGGTTTGGTTTAGCAGACGACAAATTTGAAGGCTTTGGTACGCGGAATTCGCTCACTCCCTGAAAGCCGCTATCGAGATGGAACTTCTTTGTCATTCATCAACTTCTGGACTTCCCCGAGGACTGTCTCATTGACCAGCAAGTTCCTTTGTTTACTCCACTACGAGAGCAAGCTTGCCAGCTCAGCCGTGGGTGCTCCGGTACGTTTCATTTTTTTAATCGGCGTTCGAACGTTTGACAAATACTGATTCGATCTCCAAACACCCGACATAAGGATCGCAGCATTAAAAAAAAAAAAAAAAAAAATACTCGCCTCCGAGTACTGCGTACAAGCTTCAGTATTCCTCCTTTTCTGTGTTTCTCCCATAGACTTGCGTGTATTGCCTGGTGTCGAGTAATGGCCACGGTGGTGCCACCGACGGGCTGTCGATCCACGATCCAGCCCACTACAATAGAGGTCAGTGGCTGCGATGAACGTGGGGCCGTTCAGAACTGTCGTTCCTGGTACCAGCGCAGTACATTGAGCGGAAGGTATATAGGTGCGAAACTGTTGCGCGACAAACGATACACGCAACGTTGTCGTCTACTTCACACAGCCGCAGAAGCGGAGAGAAAAAAAAAATACCACGGTCGGGAGTAGTCACGTGACTTCCGGCCATGAGCTTCAGTGCTCGTGTTTGGGTTTGGAGCAGTCATGAGGTTTTTAGGTTTATTAAAATATACTTGACTCCGTAGCAAAATATTGTTTGGGTAGTCTCCTGACACCATATTAAATCACGAGGCAAAAAATATTTTTTTTTTGGTAGGTTTCAGTGTTTTTTTTAATGTGTACTTGGCTGTAGTGAGCGCGAAGGGTGTGAAGCGTCCAGAACGAGAGAACCACCTTACCCCGCGGGAACTGCAGTCTTTAAACTTGGCGATTTGAATTTGTTTAATAGCGTCGAGGTCCTTGATTAGCACCATGGGTACTCTTCCATTGTAAAATCTAAAAGACGCAAGAAGCATAAGAAATTGAGTTAAAGTTAAAAAAAACAAAAAACTTTCAGAAGTCGTTTCATTAGATGGGGTTCCGTGTTTTCGGCATATACCGAATAAAGCCGGAAAGCAACCTCCCAGCTGGGCTGTGTTCCGAGTCGGCATAAATAAAACTGTATACTTAAATATATTCTTCCCGCCAGCTTGGGTTTTTCTTGTTTTCAAATATAACGTCCGTTCGGATTTTTTTTAAAACATAAAATGCTTTTTGACAGAACCCCCGATTCCAAAATTTTGCCCGCCCGTCCTTCCGTCTGAGCTTTTCCCCCTAAATTTGGCAGGGACATTGATGTCACGTCGTGACCTGCGGTCACGTGACCTGTGCACCAATTAAAATGTTTCAATAAATTTAGCCGGTGAATCGATAAAAACGACTGAGTACCGTATTCGCAAACATAAACGATCGCTTTTTAAATACTATGCATTTTATGAATTACTATAGTTTGGAAATACAGGTCTTTAATATTTTCTTGTTTTCCTCGATTTTAATAAAACCATCTTGAGGGTTAATTTTTGGGGTTCAATGCGGAACCTTAAATAGAAACTATAATATTGGTCAGAAATGGTGAAGATCATAAACCTAGCCGGCTGGAATGCATACCCGTTAAACGCAGTGACTTTGGTACCACCGATCGAGGGACTAATATTGCTATAAGGTTGAGGCAATTGTTTTAGTGCAATAACCACACGTATGACTGCGCAATCAGTGGGCTTGCAACTTTGACCAAGCCTGCTGTAATCTTATAAAAAATAGTGAGAGCGTTCACGTACCCTACGACCGATCCGTACTTCTGCGTCCATTGTTTGAATGTTACCACAATTCCCTAAAAGGTAATCGAGAAAAAGAAAAATCAAGCTTAAATAGTTCCTTTTTAGGAAAAAATATATAGAGTGCATTTCCTTCGTTCTCTCTTTCTTAAAGCCAGCTGCCATTGTCTCCAATGCACTCGTCGAAGGCGTTCGAATGCAAGAGCCAAACGCTGGACGCAAGCGTTTCGCGTTCTAAAGCGTTCGACGAGTTCAGTGAAGACAAAACCAGCTAGTTTTAGGTCTACCAAGAGCCTGTAAAGAGAGAGGTTTGTCAATGGGAGGAGTGGGCAGAGCCAGGGCGTGCACCAGACGCAGACAGACGGCTTGGCACGCCCTCTTGGCCACCCAGAAGCCGGAAAGAATCCCCTAGCGGTGGAAGCGAGAAACAGTTTTAATAAAAGCATAAGGGTTAAATGTAGTAACTCTTCATGGTTGAACAAAGGGTGCACGTGATGATTCGATTATGATCATGCAAAAAGGTGTAAGAAACGTATGCCATCTCGAACTTTGTTTTGCTCGGACAGAGTGTGACACCTCGGACGGAAGATTCCCGGCCCTCGGCGACTGGCGTACGGATTAGGTCGATCGTTCCGCTAGTCACGCTCTTCTACCATGATTTTTGAATGACCATGATTGAAATATCGCGTGAACCTAATTTTAAGTCACCGAGAGTTACTCCGGAGCATTTATTAATTTTGTTTCTCGCAACCACCGCCACGTTGCTATTTCCGGCTTCTGATTGGGCAGATTCGAAATTGTGAAGACGCCCTGGAGGAACACACCCAGCCCGCTTTCGGCCAATGGCGTCTCCTCATTTGCCTCCCATACTTCTCATTAAATGGCCAAGCTCTCTGTATATACGGCTCTCGGTCAACCTAGAGTCACTGAATGTTCTCGGAGTACGGAAACACTCAGGCTCGATGGCGCCAAGATGGCAGCTGATCTTTTTTCCTTCCGTGGTTATTATGAGTTTTTAGAAAGCATGCTTTTGCGTAAGTACAAGAGGAGAAAAAGCTTTTTGTAGAAACCTTTATTAGAGATTAGTACATAACAAGAGCCCGATGTTTTTATAAAATTTTAGTTTACAAAGTTTTGCGTCACAATTAATATTTTTTTTTATACAACCATGTCTCACCGGGAATTTCAAGTAGCGCGCCCCGAGCTCGACGCGTCCTAATTTGGGTGGTAATTCGCGGAGAGTCCGCTTAGGAGACGGGGGTTGGCATGTCTCCCTTACACAATATATGTTTCGGAGCCAAAATGGCTGATCAGAGCTAAATGGAACAGCCACAGCGGGCGTTATCGAATGCGGTTCTTTGGAAATATTCAGTGACTCTAGGTCCCACTAATCGTTCCAACCAGAGCTTGGCGATTTGACGCCCCCTTGCGCTTGCGTCTCCTCCTTTCCCTCAGTTGCTTAACGCATAGTAAATGCAAGAAAGTAAAACTGCCGTTGTAAAAAAAAAAGTGAAAGCCGTTTACAACTCCCTGTAACGCCGGATTAGAGCGCAGCTCTTGAGGAGGAGGAGGGAAGGGTACTGGGGGGGGGGTGGGTCAAGTGACCTCGGGGGGGGGACGTCATGCGATCCTTAGGGGGGTCACGTGACGATGCCGATGACGTCATCAGCGACGTCACTGATGACGTCATCAGTGACGATGACGATGCGGATGACGATGACGTCATCAGTGACGTCATCAGTGATGATGACAATGACGATGCGGATGCCGATGACGTCATCAGTGCCGTCACTGACGACGTCATCAGTGATGATGCCGATGCCGATGCGGATGCCGATGACGTCATCAGTGACGTCACTGATGACGTCATAAGTGACGATGTCGATGCGGATGCCGATGAAGTCATCAGTGACGATGTCGATGCCGATGCCGATGACGTCATCAGTGACGTCACTGATGACGTCATCAGTGACGTCACGCGTCCTATTATGCACCGCGCGGTTACTCCGACGGCGACGGCGACGCCGATGGCGACGCCGACGCCGTTCAAGCCGGAAACAGGCGCATAAGAGCTGCGCTCTAAAAAGGAAAAGAGAAAGCAGTTTACAACTCCCCGTAACGCCGGAATTAGAGCGCAGCTCTTGAGGAGGAGGGAAGGGTACTGAGGGGGGGTCATGTGACCTCGGGGGAAGGGGGGTCACGTGACCTCGGGGTGGGGGGGGGGTCACTTGACCCCCCCTCTTCGAGGTCACCGAAGGTGCCCAGGTCCTCCCGAGGTCTTCCCAAAGGAACCCGAGGTCCTCCCGAGGTCCTCCCGAAGGAACCCGAGGTCCTCCCGAGGTCCTTGGGGGGGGGGGGGGGGGGGGGCTTGCGGTTACGCCGACGCCGCTCAAGCCGGAAACGGGCCCCTAAGAGCTGCGCTCTAAAAAGAACGAGGTGGGCATTTGGGCAGTCGGGTTTCTCAATCAATCGTACCTTCTCCACTAGTTCGGGCAAATTGCCGCTGATAATGTTCGGCGTTGGTCCAGGAATCCCGAGAGTCTCGAAGAGCGAGAACGTTCGTTTCCGCCAGCTAAGTTGATAAAAAACAAATCACAACGAAACAGCGTTAACAACAACAAAAATGCGGTCAGATCATGCTACCTTCCACACTAGAAGCAATGCACACCGTTAAGAGTTTAAAGAAGGTGTGCATTCATATAGCGTCTTCCATTGGGTCCATGGGTGTGCGCTCGGTGAGCACCAGATAGCTATTCCATGCTTCATTGAGCCGCACGCCACCACCTCACTCAGCAAATTCCATTCGTGGCATGCACGGCACGCGTGGGCACGGGTGGTGCACGGCGGCGCACCGAAAAAAAATACAGTTTCAATATGGCGGTGCCCAATCAAAAAAAGGGTTACGATTCTGATGTCGCTTCCTGGCCCTCTTTAGGAAAGAAAAACCTTGCGGTGTGGGTTGTCCGTCACAAAGTGTTATTATAATGTACGCTAAAAGGTTCAACTGGCGCTAGTGCCCACGCGACTTTCGGGATGCAAACTGAAGCAGACAGCAACCAGTCTTCTTTTGTGCTGCCCCTGTGCATTCCTATAGGAAAACGCACGTGCATTTTGTTTCTTCGCCGGAGAATCAAACGTGGATCGCTTTTGTTATTTTGGTACTACCAAATTGTATATACTTTATTATCAATGTGCAACTGCAACTGCTTTAGTTACACTATTCCTATTCATCAATGGACGATGTTAAACTTCTTTATATTATAAGCACAAACCATGTGTACCACAGCAGGTGTGCTAAAACAAGCGATTCCTTATGTGACAGTCCTGTCAAAATATGCAAATGATCCCATCATTTATATTTACGAGCAGTTAAAAACCATAGAAAAGTAAAGAATAAAATACATGGGCTATGGAAAGTTTTTTTTTTTTAATTATTACTTCGTAATGGGCAGCTTTTATCGTGCACCTGTTTTATGGCTTTTCCCTATTTTTAAAGACTTTGAGCGTACGCTCAAAGTCTTTAAAAGCGGAGAAAATAAGGCAATACTTATTTAATGCAAATGAGACTATCATTACTTAGCGTTCACTTTATTTTGGTCGTCTTTATGCACGGATTACTGATCAAATGTTAATGCGTAGCTGTTGACGTCTCCCTTGGTTTTCTATACTTTGTCTCATCCTACGATGGACTAAAGGCCAAAGCCACTGGCCGCCAGGTTCAATCACGTTCCACGCTAAACTTTGACATCCCTAGCATTGATTAGGGGTGGACGAATAATGCTCCGAACCCAAAGACGCTGCATCATTTCTATAGCTTCGACACTGCAAACAGCCTGTACGTCGTGGCTTTTTGTAGCGTAAGCTACACTGGCCGAGGTTGAGCAGTTTCGCGTGGCTCCTGGAGAGCCGTGCTGCGCATGCGCGAGGAGCAGTGACGTCACGGAAAAAACGTATCGTCCAGAATGCGATTCCAACCGCCGACCCCCAGCTCCTGAAGCCGACTGCTGTACCCACAGCGCCACGAGGCACTTCCGGAATGGGCAATCCATCAGACATCTGTATCGGTTGCTGTTGCCGGTGAGGGTCACCGTCACCGTAGTCAGTTCCTATACATATAGCGGGGCGTTTGCCAGTGTGGTATAGAGAAGGAGAGCGAAATGGCATGCTCAGCGGCGCAGAAGAGCGGAGAAGCTTAACTCATCGGATCCCGAAATAGTCACATAATGCGTACACCGTGTGTGTGCCATTGAAGCAGCAGTAAGCATGATAATCAAGCTAATCCTAGACAACCAGGAAAGCTAAGAATAACCAGCTGAACCTAAGCTCACGCTACGTATATCCTGGCATAGCCGAGCTAAGCCACTGCAATTTTTTGCAATGTAACATTGTTGAGTAACTCACTGCTATTCGATTCGAACCATTGTCCGCCCATTCCCACCAGTGATCCGAAACGCGGGCCCTGATGTGTGCATCAAAGCGCAATACCACGCAATTCCTAAGTGGCTCGTGATTGGATCTGGCAGTTCGTAGCTTTTGCCTTTCGTTTATCGCAGGGTGAAGTGAAGGATAGATGTCCTTCTTTGGTTTGGCACGAAAATACCCCCTGCAGAAAAAGCGCGGACGCAGTGTTCGCGCTAACAGTGTCCGACAGTGCACATAAATGCATAATGGTGCCGTTTTAGCATGCTTTTACGGTATTAATATTTGTTCCAAGTTATTTACTGTGTTATAATATTTTGTCGTCGTAATATTTTATCTTGTAAGTTATAATCAAGAGCTGAGAAAAAAATGAACCCGCTTTTCCCCATAGGAATGCATTACCAGAAGTCAATTTTTAACTGGTTGCTGTCTGCTTCAATTTGCAAAGCAGACTTCCATCAGTCGAACCTTTAGCATACATACTATACTAACTCGCTACGACATAACTGTCACGAGTTCGTGGGGTACCTCATTCTCAGTGAACACAGATTAAAGCTGCTGTGCAACGATATTGGGTAGGAACGTTTTTCACTTTACACTTTCAGTCTCGCATTCGCAAAACTTGATGACGGAGCTGTGGGGACAATGCGAACAATGCGATTTGCAGAAGTGCGTCATCAAGCTTTGCGATGCCCGCTGTGACGGCATCTAAACGCTGCTCGTACTGGGGACACGAAGTCTACGTACGCATTCGATTTTGGCTTGTGACAATCAATGCCTGGACATGCATTCGGGTAGTGGCTCGTTCTTAATTGAATAGATGACGGGAATAGCCGAAACGCAATAATGCGTGAAACTCAGCACTCGTCCTGTGCTCTGCCAACCCCAACGCATGGATATGTTGAAGGCCGGCTATGCAACAATTTTTCTGTTTTCAATAAATACAGCTTAGAATTATTCCTTGAAATTTATAACCTATGAAACACGCGTTGCTTTTTATTTTTTTTTTTCCTCTATGCAATGGCAGTCGTAGAAAAAATCAGAGAAAAACGAACACCGTTTACCCCCTCAACTCGCAGCCAGACAATGCGGCTACGTGATCTCGAGGCGATTATATGCCGCCAATGTTTTTAACGTAGCCACGCGTTGGGGTTGGTATAGCACAGGGAACGCGCTGAGTTCCACGCATTGTTAAGTTTCAGCTATTCCCGTCATCCCAGCGATTGGGCACCAGTTCCCGAATGCACGTCAAGGCATTGATTATCACGAGCCCGAATCGAATATCTCCGCAGTCTTCGTGTGCACCGTTTGAGCAGCATTTAAATATCGTCACAGCGGGCATCGCAAAGCTTGATGACGAACTCCCGGGGATCGCATTGTTGTCATTGTCCCCACAGCTCCGTCATCAAGTTTTGCGAAGGAGAGATTGAGAGAAAAGGTCTGCTTTTATCCTTGGAATTGCACCGCGACGAAGACGCTTCTTGGTCAGTGGCGTTGCCTTCGAGAATTTTTGGGTTTCGCTAGTAGCAGCAAGCTGGTGTAAAGTGAGAAACCTTCCTACCCAATATCGTTGCACGGCATTTGTAAAAACATTTGCGGCATATAATCGGGTCCACATCACATGGCCGCTTTTTCTGGCTGCGAGTTGAGGGGGTAATCGGTGTTCGTTTTCTCTGATTTTTTTCTGCGGCTGCAATTGCGCAGAGAAAAAAAATGAGGCGTTTACGATTCTTTGTAATGCCGAATTAGAGCGCAGCTCTTGAGGAGGAGGAGGAGGGGAGGGGAGGGTATGACCGTGTGACGTCACGAGGGTGACGTCACTTGTGACGTCGCACGTGACGTCACTCGTGACCCACGTGGCCCTTGTGACGTCACCAGTGACCCTTCTGACGTCACACGTGACGTCACGTGTGATGTCAAGCGGTTACGCCGACGGCGCTCAACCCGGAAACGGGCACCTAAGAGCTTCGCTTCAAAAAAGCAACCTGTGTTTCATAGGTCATAAATGTCAAGGAATAATAGACCGTTCTCACTAGGCGTTCGGCGCATGCGTGTCGCCGCCATAACTTTAGTTCACAGGAGACAGACGGCTGTGCATGCGAGGGCTCGTGCCGTCTCGTGCTCCACACGCGCAGAGCTCCAGCGGGGTTATCGCACGTGCAGAAAGACTAAAGTTCCCTCGACGCATTGCGGCAGCGGTGGCGTAGTCAAACTGGCTGGTGAGATTGGTCTGTTTTAAGCTCTCTTTATTGAAAGTAGAGAAATTGTTACATCGCTTCTTTAAGAGAGAAACTTTGGAACGAAGAGGGAATTCCCTGTTTCAAAATGCGACAAATGGCAGTGATTTCGCGTGTCATCAACAAAATATATATTTTCGTTTTCCGAAGTTAGCTTGTTTGAAAGCGACAATGATTGCGAAGGTGCGAAACGACTGGCTATGATTTGGTATTCATATAAATCCCGTGACAGCGATCCCAGCGCAAGGTTCGAAACCAAAGCAAATGGGAAGGCGAGCTGGTTGAATATCGGCATGGTAACCTATAGGAGCTTTGTGTTATCCGTCGTGTCTTTGCCCTCACCTGCGTTACTATGTCAGCAACGCTCGATTAGCTTCCCAAAGGGTACAACTGGTTTGACTACCTGTTATAGGTTCGAGCGACGCATCTTGAAAGTGTTCAAGAACTAGAACATAGCTAGAACATATCGTAACAGATCCTTGTCGATCGAGCGCCAACCTGTTTATGCTACACTGAGAAGGGTGCAACGTTTGACGAAAAAACAAGAACCATAAAAACAAAGAAGCAGATTTTTGCAAAAAAGAAGGTTTGAAATGCATTTCATTCACTGGCACGAATATTATATACGTGAGGGGAAAACTCATAACAGGTGCACCCGGTCGCTTTCCCGATCAACATCCAACTCCAACATCCGGGCGGAGAACACGTGGACGCTGCACGGTCCCCCGGTTCCAGCGTCGCGTCGATTGTCCTTGTCGTCTTCCTCGTTTATTTCGAACGTCATATCGTACCGGCATGTGGTCGTGTACAGCGGCGGATGCAGGAATTTCCTGAGGGGGGGGGGGGGTCAGGTGTTGGTCAGCGTACTATTTGTTTAGGAACCCTCTCCCCCTCTCCCTCGTTTCACGCCCTAAGTTTTACAAATGCAGAAATCAAGAGGGGGGTCAGGACATCCGGACCCCCCCTCTAAATCCGCCCCTGGTCGTGTATCACTATTGCGTAGTGCACGTTAAAGACCACAGACTCGAGGTTGTACTGCACTGGCTACCTATATTTCTAATTTACAACTCAGAGACATGTCGCATGCGGAGGCAGGCTAAAAATTACTTTTTCGCACGTCATTATACATAGATGGCGCGATAGTATAGATGCTTGCCTGTGGAGGGTTTTCCTCGTCCAATGAGAACTGCACTCGCGCCGTCGGCAGGCGAACCGTGACGTATTTTTGGCTGCACTGCGGGAAACTTGCAGCTCGGTGGCGGTGGCTCGCCCAATGGAATTTTCTAATAGTTTTCCAGCAACCCTCTTTTGAGTAACACAACCTTTTAAAGCTCGAAATAGGGCGCTGTTGGAAGGAACATCCCTATTAAGGAGTTTTCGTAGACCGCGTTTCCCCCTCGCACTCTGCAACGAAGAAGTCGCTACTGCGGCTAAAACACGATAGCCTTGACTGTAGAGTTGCGGGTATCGTAGCGGGTTGCGGAGGGCGTTGCGGAATGGCGAAAACGGTCTACGAAAACTCCCTAGTTTCCGAAGGGTGTACGCCTTCGAAAATTGAAGGATGTTCTATGCAACATCGGGAAGGGGTGAAACACTTCTTGCTTCATGATTCGTTCTTCGGCGCTCTTATCAGCTATTGCTGCAGTTTTACAGGCTGCGGAATGATATCGCCACGCCTGCATAGACCAACACACTGCATAGACCAACACACTGCTTACAAACGTTTGCCCACATTAGGTGTGGGCATTGCGCGTGCGCAGAAGCCCTATTCGCGTGAGAGGGTGCGTCTGCGCATGCGCATGCCCGCAGCAGCGCCCCCGCAGTGGCCCGACGTCAGAAAGTTGCGGTGTAGCGCAATTATCTGAACCTTATGTGTTCTTTCTTTACATACGCTGCGCTTACCCGGATCCCGCGAAAGATTATACAGGGTCCGATCGAGAAAAGTAAACCCTACTTTTCGGCCCGCGTAAAAAAACTACGCATCGCAGAACGCTCAAACTCCGCCAGAATGTAACCCCAGCGGCCAAGCAAGTTGCCAAAGTTTCAGCGCGATCCGATAACTTAATCAGAAGTTATGACTGATTTTCTGAAAATTTTAATGGGAAAATGGCGGCCGACGGAGTTTTCGAACAGATGGGGCTCTATGGCACCAGGAACCTAAAACGGGCAAAAATGGGCTCCATTTTCCCATTGAAATTTTCAGAAAATCACTTATAACTTTTGATTAAGTTATCGGATCGCGCTGAACATTAGCGCACCCAGAATGTTTGCCGGGGGTGGGGGGGGGGGGGGGGGGGGGGTTGTGAAATTTTGACAACCGATTGGAGGCGAGAGGGCTGGCCGAGGGGGGGGGGGGTGCAATTTAACCCTTCTTTTATGTCCGTTTTTTTTTTTCGTTTGCACGCGTCATTGCGAGATTTTATTTGCACTGCGCGAATTAATTTTAATCTCATCGACACGATTGCATTCTTTGGTATGTGCATTTATCCAAAACGGTTGTTTAATATTCATAGAAAGGGAAGAGCAGTAACCTTTTTGAATTTTTCCTACATCGCACCCGCGTATAATCAGGCTGGTCTTTAAATGGTAGAAAGTTGGGGAGAAGTAATTTTTGAGAAAATGGCTTTTCTGATACTTGGACATAGCCACCCAGCTCTATACAAATTATTATTGCTCTATCTAATTTTCAAATATGAAAACAAAAAATGAAGTCTTAATTTTCTATGAACATTTGAATGTAAACGTCCGGCAGCCCTCTGCCTGGTTTGGAATAGACATATGAAACGAAAAATAGGGACTATGACCAAAAATTAAATTTTTGGTTAGTGTCCCTATTTTTCGCTTCATGACTATGAAGATTCAGTACAAATGCACATATTTCAAGTGCTTTCTTCTCGCTTCACACTTCTTTCACAAGTCAGCGTTACCGTGACTGAGAATGTCTCGTCTGCAAAACTTTGTTGCTCAACATTACACCAGTGGAACGAGGTTACCTGTCATGCAAATAAGGCCCGACCTGTGTGCAAGCCATCCGAACAACAGCAGTAACGCATAGGAACCAGTAACGGGACAACGGGAGGAAAAAACGTGGCCGTTTTTTCCTCCCGTTGTCAACAGGAGGAAAACGGGAGGACAACGGGAGGAAAAAACGTGGCCAGAACCTATTATTTCTTTGATTTACATTTACATGTAAATCAAAGAAATAATAGGTTCTGGCAATCCAGTTATAAGTAAAATATGCAAATAATATTTGCTTAAATAGTCTCAAGGAAGAGTCATAAAACGATTACGGCTTTGCTTTTGTTAGTCAACTCACGAAGGAATAATAAAATACCCAAAATCGAAAAAAAAGGATGCTCGTTGCGATTAAACATATTGCGACTTCTCTTTAATTCGTGCGCTCACGTTTTCTTAAAAATTAGAAACGTAAAAACTCTGACATAACTTGAACAAAAAAGAAAAACCAAGCAAGAAAGACATCCAAAAAGAGGGGTCATTTCTAAAATTCGCTAAGAGCTAAAATAAATCAATCCCAAACTTAACGTTGCTGGTTTTAACTTTCAGGTCATTTTATTAGTTAGATGCAGCATACAATTTTGGACGTTATGTATATAAACAACAGAGTGACAAAGATTCGCGAAAAAAAAAATCTAGTCACACTTACTGACAGTGACTTTTCAACGTAGATGCCCAAGTCATTTGGGTAAGTCGCTGCAGAAACTGGAAGATGCTGGCCAGAGACGGATCGGTCAGAGGGTAAGGATGAGGGCGTCTGTTGAATGATCCACTTTTCAACGCTGGGAGTCATATATTCCGATGGTGATGCATCCGTTGGCTCCAAATCGCGATTTTTTTTTAAGGGAAGTAGTAGGTAAGCACTGAATTTGGCTGGCGCTTCAATGAGGCGGCCTTGGTGATATAGGTCATCGCGGACTTTTGAATTCACACACCGATCGGTCTTAGCAATTAGTTGCTAGACTTGCACTGTGGAATGGGTGCACAATGAGCAGTACCAGTAGAGTAGATACTCTAAGAAAGATAAAAAACGGCAGTTTGTTGTGTAGCTCGAAGCCCGGATGTCACTCCTGATTGAGGGGGTGGCGCGCCGAATTCAATCGCTTCTGTGAAGTGCATGAAATGACGGCCTGGCGGAAAGGAACAAATAAATAGAAAGATAAAGAACGAGACAGAAAAGAGAAAGAGTAAGAAAATGCACAGCAAGAGAAAGAGAGAGAGAGAAACGTAAAGAGAACACGGAAGAAAAAATTTACGCCTCCTCCCTCTCTGGGGACGGCCAACAAATCATTTTAAAACACCCAACAGAGCCACAGCCTACAGGGTGACCCCCGGACCCCCGTCCAATGGCCAATTGCAAAGGACACAAAGTGACAGTTAGGTAAAGATATATTATTCTTTTTTTTTTTTTTTTTTCGGTTTGTGTTGAAGCGGAGCTGTATCGTCGGAAGGATCGCCCCAGGCGGCGGGGGAGTACCGGAGTGGAGGGAGTGTCACGAGTCACGACAATGTCGCTCTCAGGGGCGCGTCGAGCGGGCATCTGCCTAATTGGGAAGCACGGGATGCCTGGGAGGCTGCCGGGTGTGGTCTCGAGTCGTAAACCGTACCAAACATATCGGCTTTGGATTCATTGTGTGAGCGGGCCGGGTTTGTGGGAGCGCCCATCTCAACGGCACTTTCTTGAGATGTCCGCCGAGGAGAGCGCGGGGTTTTTTGTGTTTTATTTTGGTTGTTTAAGAGAGCGTGTTGCTCTGCTCGTATGCTTTTATGACCGATCATCTGCCAGAAAGAAAATAGCGTGGGAATCTGGGATCCTGTTTGGTTTTGAAGGACTAAAAGTGCCGGGCGGCGACGTCTGGTCGCGCCCAACACTGTCAATGTACTACGAGTATGTTAAATAAATCTATCTAAGTTAAAGTTTAATACCACCCTACTGGACTTTACTTCGCAACGTGTGAAGTGGCCAAACACTGTCTACATCAACGACCTTCATAACTGTGACACTCCCATATCCTCGGTAGTACAACCGGCCAGAGCCTACTCGGCGCCACGCCAAGTCCGTTCACGACACCTACTTCGCACCTTCGTAGTTTCGCTAGTGCTCCGGTCCGCCGTCTCGACGGCACCCAGCCGCGGCTCCTCGGCAGTCACAATAGGTTGGGAGAGGAGGCGCCGGGGACCAGCCTATCTCCGAAATCCAAATCCTTCAAACCCCTCACAAAGCAGGCCCACCGTAGAAAGGACATGACCCCCACGAAGACTAGCGTAAGTCGGCGAAGGCCACAAGCGCGAAGCGCGCTGAACTGAACTTATCACCTTCAAGAATATTTCCTGCAAAAATACGTAGTAAATGTATAACTCGATCCTAGATGGTTCGAAATGTGATGACGCACGCAGTCCATGAAATCAATTCATATAGAATCCTTCTAAAAAAAACCTTTTTGGAAAGAAATATGAAAGTTTGTGTGTAACGCATATCTCAGCTTTTTTTATACAACATCTACCCGCGCTGCACAAAAATGAGAAAGCGTTATAATAACCTGAAGTGTGGAGGATTTTTCTTTAACAGTTGGGGACAGAATGCGATTCAAAAACGACACAGCGGTTAACTGCTGGAGCCCAACGTCCCGCTTCGTCTTTTGGGGAAGTTTATTTCTTCAAATAAGAAACACGTCTGAACATAAAATTAATAATGATTTTATATCTCCTACCAGTGCTTAAAGTCTCTCGTAAGTTTAGGGGGGTCCCTACAAGAAGGTAGGGTAGGGGGGTTGACGACATGTACTAGATGCATATAAAATATACCCCACTGCTGACTCTGCCCACGCTGTACCTTCAACCCTCAAATTGCTAATCCCCAAATGTCACATCCCTGAAAACAAGCTATTTTATTGCAATATATGAATTTTATTTCACTAATGCTGGGGCTGTGGAGGGGGGTCTCAGACCATCCTTTAAAATCAGTGGGGGGTCCGAGACCCCCTGAGACCCCCCAGACTTTAAGCCCTGTCTCCTACAGTAGATAGAGAAATTCAAGGAAAATAAAATATACGAATGTACACACCGCGACACCGGCGGTATTTCATTTTGCTCAAACAGCGTGTCGAGGGACGCAAAACTTTAACACCTAGGTTGGGACCTGAGATGAGCCCGTTTTACCGCGTGAGTAATTGCGAAAATAGTGTAATTTGTTAATGTACTTACGATAAAAAAATCCGGAACTGACTCCTTCGTACTAACTCTGTCACACCGTTTGCATCATCGTCAATGCAACGGGGGCGAAGGGGTTCCGATTGACCGCTACAGAACTCGGGGGGGGGGGGGGGGGCGGGGTTAGAACCCTCAACCTTCCCCCCCCCCCCCCCCCCCCCACCACCCTCCCGTGGGTGCGCCACTGCGAGAGACTGTACAGACAGCGACACTGTTAGCGTGAATACGATCATCGGCGGTTTTTGCATTTTGCTCGGACAGTGTATCGAGGGGCGCAAGGTTGTGACTCCTATGGCCAATTCGTCTGGGCCCGCATCGCACCGGTGCAGTGCGGTTCGTCGTACACGGAAGGCAAGAGGGGAGAGGGGAGCTTCCTTCTCTCCCCGCCAGTCTTTCGTGTACTAAAGTGGAAAGAGGTTACTGCACTGGACGGGTGCGGTGCGGGCCCAGATGAATTGGCCACTAGATTGGCGCATCAGATGAGCACTTTTCACGTACCACATAGATAATTTTGGTAATAGTGCGTCATCTGTCAATGTAAGATTGTATATTACGGAAATGACTCGCTCGTGCCGTGCACATCACCAGTGCAGCGACGAGGGGGGAAGGAGGATGGGAGGGGGCGAT
Organism: Ixodes persulcatus; assembly: GCA_013358835.2. Taxonomy (NCBI): domain Eukaryota; kingdom Metazoa; phylum Arthropoda; class Arachnida; order Ixodida; family Ixodidae; genus Ixodes; species Ixodes persulcatus. The sequence goes on from JABSTQ010010332.1 coordinate 277,243, forward strand.
GAATTTATTTACCCTTAAAGGTCCTCGTTGCGGACATTACATTAAAAAATCGTCAAAATATGCACACAAAAAAAAAATTTTCTCATGGAGCTCTGGGGGGGGGGGGGGGGTTATGACCCCCCAACCCCCCCCCCCCCCCCCCCCCCCGTGGGTGCGCCACTGGCGCTGAAACTTTAGCATCTTGCTTGGACCGCTAGGGTTACATTCTAGCGGAGTTTGAGCGTTCTGCAATGCGTAGTTTTTCTATGCGGGCCGAAAAGTAGGGTTTACCTTTCTCGATCGGGCCCTGTATATACCGGGTGATTCAAGGAGCGGCCAGGCTTTTTAAATCGACCGCAAAATTTGGTTTCTTAACCTATCGCGCTACGACTTTGTGCAGCGTTGCCCACAGTGGTGCATTTTTTTTGTGTAAAATTTGCGAAGAGCGAACTTACCTGAGGAAAAAGTAAAGAAAGAAAAAGGCTTAGCACCTATGGAAATACAGCGAAGCCGCCGGTCTTCAAACAATACGGCGCCGCTTCGCGCGGGAGACAAGAGATGGCGCAAGCGGTCGCGACGCCAACTGCCGCCAACGAACGAGCATACGTCGCCGAGAGCCGGCGTCTTTAGCAGACGATCGTTTCAACTCAAAAGCGGCGCGCGTTCCACAGGCGGTGACAGTCGCAGAAACAAAAACAGGCGCGGTAACAACAAGGAACTGCAAAGCAGACGATATCAGTACCCCGAAAAAAAGTCAAAATATCCCGACAAACCATTGTTTTATTCGATTATCTCTCCATTCAATATGTTTTATTAGTAAGGATGATAAAATAATGCATTGGCAACTGATATCAGAAAAGCTCGCGCCGCTTTTGAGTCGAAAGGTCGTCTGCAAAAGACGCCGGCTCTCGGCGCCGTATGCTCGTTCGTTGGCGGCAGTTGGCGTCGTGACCGCTTGCGCCATCTCTTGTCTCCCGTGCGAAGCGGCGCCGTATTGTTTGAAGACCGGTGGCTTCGCTGCATTCCCATAGGAGCTAAGCCTCTTTCTTTCTTTACTTTTTCCTCAGGTAAGTTCGCTCTTTGCAAATTTTACAAAAAAAAAGCACCATCTGTGGACAACGCTGCACAAAGTCGTAGCGCGATAGGTTAAGGAACCGAATTTTGCGGTCGATTTAAAGAGCCTGTCCTCTCCTTGAATCACCCAGTAAGTATATATATATATATATATATATATATATATATATATATATATATATATATATATATATATATATATATATATATATATATACAGGGTACGTGTTTCAGAGAACGCACGCCAAATCGCTCCTGCGAAAACTACTCATCGCAACGAGAAAAGGCTTGTGGCGTTTTGGTCCTGGTCCAGGGGCCTATTCAGGAAAATTATTAAAGTCCGGGGTAATTAAGTTATTAATTATTTTTGCGTAATTAATTTTTTTAATATTGTGTTTAAGGGCATGGTTTAAATGAGAAAATTGCTCAGCATCGTCGAAAAACACTAAATCAACAAATTGCAGAACGATAGCAGGCACGCGAAGCATTTTACGGCTCTCTGAAAACCCGCACGAATTCGACGGGTTTTTAAGTTTCGGTTTGCTATCGGAGCGCATCTAGGGCCTGACAGCACCGCGCCCCGTGGAGAGATAGCGCATCCAACCTCTGCTGCGCTGTCATCGTGCGACGCAGCAGAGGCTGGTTGCACTATCTCACCAGGGGGCGCGGTGCCGCCGGGGCTGAGATGCGCTCCGATAACAAACCGAAACTTAAAAACCCGTCGAATTTGTACGGTTTTTCAGAAAGCCGTAAAATGCTTTGCGTGTCTTCTATCGTTCTGCAATTTGTTGATTTAGTGTTTTTTGACGATGCTGAGCAATTTCCTAGTTTAAACCATGCCCTTAAACACAATATTAAGAAAGTTAATTACGCAAAAATAATTAACAACTTAATTATCTCGGACTTTAATAATTTTGCTAAATGGGCTCCTGGCCCAGGACGCCACAAGCCTTTTTTCGTTGCGATGAGTAGTTTTCGCAGGAGCGATTTGGCCTGCGTTCTCTGAAACACCCTGTATCTCTCTCTCTCTCTCTCTATATATATATATATATATATATATATATATATATATATATATATATAGACGTATTCACTGCTACATATATATATATATATATATATATATATATGTAGCACAGTGAATACGTCCAGCGTCGCCACCAAGAAAGAGAACGAATCAACTCCTTGGCGCGAGCTCACGGCACGTGGATTAAACAGAACGTTTTCACCTAAGCTCGGAGTCGGTCGCACGATCTCTTCCGTCCTCAACATCGAACGCGCTACATATATATATATATATTTACACGAGTTCTTTACCAGATATAAGCAATATTACTCGAAGCAACCTGTTAAGCTACAGTCAGTTCTGCTTATACATCTTACAAGGGACGCGGTGTTGGTTGGAGGCACGACGGCAGAATTGCCTGCAAAAAAGCCGCGCGCATGTTTGATGCATGCTTTTTTTTTTGTACATGCATGAACATGTCTGCTGGCAGGTTTCGTATGACCAATATGTGACCGTCATGCGAGAAAGAAACAGACAGGGTCTTTAGACAGTCATTGGTATGATGTATCAGCAGTATAAGTCCGCGCTTTAAAAGTACCTATTTTTTTTAGGGTATGGCGTATATGAGTTTTCGGTACTTACGTGAAATACAAGGCAGTGGCAAAGAACAGCAGACACGAAAGCAGCATCCCGATCATGACAAACGGCACACCACACACGCAGGCGCGCGCTCTTCTATTAACGACTGCGAGGTATACGTTTGATGCGATCAGAACGCGGAAAAATTAAACAAAAATAAAAATACGAATGAAGTTAAAAAACAGAAAGTGACAAATTGGTACACGTTAGGCTGACATGTGATTTCGCTCCACAGAACACACGTGCCATTCGGGGCCGCGTAAATTGTGTGTTATCTTTCGTAATCCACGACAAATGTTTTTTTTTGATAGATTATCTGAACAACTGTGCTTAGTAAAAAAAAGAATGTATATATAAAATAAAAACAGTATATACGGCGTCATTCTGCCATCCATGTCACGGCCGCATAAAGGTGCAATACCTTTTAACATGCACTTGGTTGATTTGTAACGTTGCTGCTATCCGAACATTGCACTTTTGATTTTGCATATATTGTGATAAGACCTGGTACCCGCTCTTCGGTCGCCTGAAGTTGTTGAAATGTATAAAGGCTGTCGTATTTCAGGTGATCAATCGTTCGATCGGTAGGTATTTCTCAAGCACTTGGGAAGAAATAAAAGGAGCAGCAACGTGCATCTCAATTATACGACTTACAGGATAGGGGTGAGTGCGTCCGTTCCCTATTTCTGGTCTAACTGACTCTCAAATATTACCTCATATGGACACAACTTTTGCGACTACATTTTTATGTTTTCTGCTTCAACGAGACTTTACGAAATTTGTCCACTCAAGTCAATAAAAAGTATACCAAAGATTTGCCCTAAAACTCTAATCCAATTTCGATCTAACTTTTAGTCTGTGGACTCTATTGACTTCTATATCAATAGATGAAAAAGTATATTATTGATGGGCGATAGAAATTCTATTCAAACTCGATTAATTTTTTAGCGACTTCAAGTTATAGTTTTCTGTCTCTGCACAGTTTATATAAAGTGTGTCACTCATGATTATAAAAAAAGTATATTAAAAACGGTCGATAAGATTACATTTCATTTGATTCATGTTTTTAACGACCTCGGTATACAAACACATGCCTGTAAAATCTCTATAAGTGGTATTCACCGGACGCCATATTTGAGGGCGCTGTTTAGAGTGAATGCTCAGAACGAAGTTACATTAAAAGGTGGGCAAGACTGGCAACCTTGATGGTGGTCGCTCACTGCAGCTATGACCGCCAGGGAATACTGTCTATAGAGAATGACCAATGGGATGATTGATGGGGGACCGGATAGAAACTGGGGTGGCGATGTGGCCGAGCTAAGCAATATACATGAAACAGCGCGCTAAACAACGAAGACGGGAGAGAAGTACCACACAGGAGACGAAAGCGAAAGTTTAGCGCTCGACCGGTCTGCTTCTTCTTTCCCGTCATCGTTGTTCCTTACCCTGTTTCATAGATCGGATAGAAAGTTGCAAGAGTCGTGATGACTCGTTACGCATAAATCGCGGGTAAAGCTGCAATTCGGCTAAATCTCGCCGTTTATTAAGAGGACGTATTCGTATGAGTGGAGAAACTTTACATAAATTTGCCTGAGACAGGAGCCTCGAATAGCTCAATGTCACACAAAGCAATGTCGTGACTCAATAGGTTTTTGCATCGCTCGTCTTGAACGTCCTCTGTACCTACACGGTTCGCCCCTAAAAAAATATACAGTTTTTTTTTTTTCTTCTGCAAAACTAAACAACGCTTTTTAGATCGCTAAATATCCGGCAAAATGTTGCGCTAGCGGTTCGAACCAGATGCCAAAGTTTCAGAGGTAACCATTATCTTATTAAAGAGTTACACTTTGTTTTCTTAAATTTTCAATGGGAAAATGGCGGCCGACGGTGACCTCGAATATATGGAGCTGAATGGCGTCAGTGGCCGAGAATGGGCCGCATTATCCCATTGCAATTTTCAGAAAATCACTTATAGCTTTTGAATTAGTTAACGGTTAGTTCCGAAACATTGTCATCTAATTCGGACTGCTAGCGCTACATGTTTGGGCGGGTAATCAGGGTTCGGCATTGCGTGGTCTATTTGTGCTTTAAAGAAAAACACCTTTTTTTTTCGGGGGGGGGGGGGGGGGGGTACACGTTGTATACATGACCGTGTATCCATATTTGCAGCAGAATTAGTTAATTTGAAGAAGAAGGACTTACCAAAAGTCGTAGCGAAATCGGATCTTCGATTACTGTCGGGTATATGAAGTATATGTTTTACCGGCATGCTTCACGGTGATTTTGTTGAAGCAGAAGGCTTGAAAATCTAGGCGCCAAAAACCGCGTCGACGTTAGAATGAGTTTTACCGCCGACTACATAGAGTAGAAAAAAATATATAAAGTGTGGATAGGCACAGCTACATCACTAACAACGGGGGGTACTGCGTCACGTCGTGTATATCCGCTTTGCTGCGCCTTTTATTTATTTTTTCGCAAGGTCTTGGATATACCGGACGGACGGTTACCGGAATACGACAATAACCCTAAATACAAGTGCGGTTGTTGTTTTTGTGTCATATCCCGAGCGATTGCAGCAACAAAACATGCGGCATAGCTTTAACTTTAACGTGCAGTCAGGTTCAAATATCAAAGAAAGAGACCAAGCACATCAGCGGTCGTATGAAAAAACTCAATATCAGGAAGAAAAAAGAGAACTGCGTCAGAGTAAAGGCTAGTCCACACTTTTTCGACTGCTTACGACCGCGTTCCTTAAAACCTCTTGTGATCTCTTACGACGAGAGAACACAGTGGCGCCATCTATCGCGTAGGCGTGGAACACTTGGCATTGTCATATACTTTTTATTTCCTTTGGTGCATTGTGCTTGGTTTTATTTTTTAGTTTTTTTTCTTGCTGTAAAGGATTTTTGGGAATGTTATAAACGACCATTTTTCAAAGATAGTACGTACTATCGCGGACAATATGAGCTGAAACAGCGCTCCGGCCGGCGCACGGTACTACCTGCGCCGCCTTGCTCCGCGCATACGGCGCACCCTGAGGCCAGCGTTACTATAGGGGCTTTGCAGAATGTCGGGCAACACTGTACTCCCCATGGTGGCAAGACTGAGCACATCGCCACCTGGACGCCATTAGAAAGGAAGCTCTCGTCTGCTTGCGAGCTGCTCATGCAGTTTCGAGACTGAATCAATATGCCTACCCACTGCTGCTGACAGTTTCAATGCGTTTGGTTTGTTTTTCCGCGACGTTTGTCGAGTTTGCGCGTGATCCTGTTTTCCAGCGAGGTCAACATTGCACCGCTGTGCGAACTACGGCAGGTTCGTCACGAGGGGCGTAAAATGCATTAGAAGCCTCCATTTCATGTGAAAGCAACAAATGCACATGCTCACTTTGATACTTCATTTGCAGGTTTCCTATATCACAAGTTCTCGACCGATGTGGCGATGAAAAAGAGATGGATTGCAGCGATCAAGAGAGACGAAGGACCAAATTGTAGCCTCGATCGTAGCTCCTTTCTGTGGACGATCTTCCCGAATAAAAATCGAGAATGCGCTGCTCACTGAGTAATGGCACAACGGCAAGGTTATTCTCCCAACCGGTTATAGGAAAGACGACCTGGAGCGAAGCGCAGGCCATGTCGTCGAGTTCGGAGATTTTTTTCTCTAAGCCTTCCTTTCTCATGGCGGCTAGGGAGCGGCTGCACAGCGTTGCCCGACTGCCGCATGGCTCTTCGGCTACACCCGTAGCATTTTGCAAAGCCTCTATAGTCGGTTACAAGTTAAGAAGGTACGAGAAGCTCCTCCCACAAGCGTGGTGCGCCGGTTTCAAATCCCTCCGCAATCGAAAGATGAGTTCACTGGAAACGCTCCTTGTTCCGCTTCAATGGATAGATAATGGCCACAGAGTGGTGCCAACTTGTCTCCGACCCCCACTTTTTAAGAAAGCGACCTTTGTATTCATCGGAGAAGAAACCGAGCCCCTGAAAGCAGCCTTTGTATCAATCGGAGGGGGAAGCTAATTCCCGAAAGTCGTCTTTGTTTCCATCGGAAGGGGGAAGACTTAATCTCCCTCTCGTGGCTTCCACAATGCTAAGTCAAAGTCGAGAGATAAAGCAAATATGTACAGAAAGGCACGACCCTCCTCGCGCGTTGGCCGCAACGTCACGGAAACGATGGGACGCTATTGGATGCGGAGGTGGCGGAGGGATATATGATTCTCTTTGAGGGGCATTTGCCGCTACCTTCTTGACTTGTAATCTACTATAAAACCCTCAGTTGGGAAACTCGCCCTTGAAGCCTGGGCCGCTAGCGTCCACCGATACCGAGCTAAATACGATAACAGCGCCACCCTTTAGCGACGAGTTGAAGCATCAAAGTTGCTTTACATAGCTACTGCGATATGGCCCTCCGAGATGGCGCCATCGGCCCTTGCCCGACTCGACGTGCAGCCGTGCAGTTCCCGGAGTGGACGCTGCGGGAGAAATGGCGGCGTTGCGATCGCCATTAGCTCGGTTCTCAAGTACGGATCGGAGCACACTTTTTAAAGCAGGCTCTATGGCAGTTTCCCAACTGAGTTGTTCTAGTAACGTTGCCCTGAGGCCGAGATAAATTCTGACTTGAGCTCGCTGCGCCACTGCGCTCTTCCGGCCGTCTGCTAGCGAGGCAGGTGCGACAGTGGGCATGCGTGTGGTAGGGCGGCAGGGGAACGGGTCAAGAGATTACACTTGTCGTCATTTTTTTGGAACTGATTTACTTCATTCCATCGTGTAGAATCACGAAGAAAAAACTGACTGGTGAAAAAAAAAAATGTCGAAGTATCTTAAATTGCAGCTGCGATTATCGAATTTTTTAAGTCATATCAAAGAACGCTGTAGGTTTTTTTTTTTTCGCGAAGTGCATGCAAAATGTAGGACATCGTAAAATAAAGGCCGAAATTCGTATACGGGATTTATGCCGGCTTCAAGGTATTTACTTTTTTTTATTGAGCACAGCTGTATAAAAAAAAAAGGTATTCATACATGTTATGAAGGAGGGTTTGTAACCTTGATTGGTATGAAAAGGTTCGAAAATATTATTTCTTTGTTACTGGGCCCACGTGTTTGTTTCAAACAAAACAAGTGCTGGCAAGACACCAGTGTTTTATTTACAAATTCCCAGTCTGAATCATAGTGCAACAAACAGTCATATATTCGCCAGGAATAGGAGCTTGAAAGTTCATCGAAATAATATTCGCAGATGACAGTGTCACACAAACGATTAATAGTCGGTGCGGAAGTTCAACTGCACATATACAAGAAGATCGGGATCAAGGATGCACCACTCAAAAGATATGCGCCGGTTAACGGCGTCAAAGAGTGCGTCGCAATCGTAGCAGCAAGCTTTGTTCCAATCGGCAGAGGTCCTGTTCAGGGAACCCTGAGGCACTGAAAAACTTACGAAAGAAGTTAATAGGGAGTTTTCGTAGACCGTCTTCGCCGTCCCGCAACGCCCTCCGCAACCCGCTACGATACCCGGAACTCTACAGTCAAGGCTATCGGCGCGCAGGCGCAGTAGTGGCTTCTTCGTTGCGGAGGGCTTAGCGGAGGGGGAAACGCGGTCTACGAAAACTCCCTAATACCGGTCCACGGCCAAGAAGGCTGGCTCGGCCCGAAGCTTCTCCCCATTCACCTCTCACCGCTTCCCTCAATTCGTCGGAAGTGGCGCGGTGGACGGGACGCCGTGACATGGGTATACCTTGATGCGCCCCCAAACGTGTTCGATGATATTCAGATCGGCTCCTTTTGGGAGCCAAGGCAGCTGCGTCAGGCAGCGCTCTTCGAGGAGATACGA